>CM046030.1:3873092-4473092 GCA_025215565.1 Flaveria ramosissima | reverse complement strand
CATTTACAAATTGGGGGAAAAGTATGCTTACACAATTTTTATGCTGTACAACTTACATACATTTTACATACAAGGAATCAACGTGATATTGTGTTGCAAGTACTATTTGATACATGCTTGGGTCTGCTGTGTGGTTCTATCTTTGCAACTATTTAATTCCAGTGTGGGAACCGACGGTTAGGTATTGGTAGTACTACTGGGTTGACACCCCCACCCTCGTTCGATGGTATACTAGTTGGTACCATCAGTGGCCAGGAACGGGCCCTTGGGTGAATATATGCCGACAATTTCTTTGTGTACGTCGCTAGGTTTGGTTGCAAAGCTCATGTCATGTGATATTTACTTGTGTAATAACTGTATTCACGGTATTCCGACGCGCTACTTATTACAGCATCACTTACATTTTTATTACATAAACCTGCGAGCTCACCAACAATTATGTTGACCGTTTTAAGCATATCTTTTCAGGTGATCATGCAAGTCCAGGAATCTAGGTGTGCTGCCTTAGTGGAGACCCTAGGATGCATTTTTGGGACTTAGCTCATTTTGATAAACAATCTTTTGAACAATGTTAACGCTTGTAAACAATTATCAACTTTTGAAACTTGTTCCCGGGTTGTGGGAATTAACATTTACATTTTCATCATATGTGTATATGTGTTATCATTATCATGTTGCTTATGGCTATGTGTTGTGAACATTGACTAAACACGACACAAGTCCCCTTGTTGTCGGGTGTCGTCATGACACGCATGTCATCATTTATTTATATTGCTCTCTATCGCTTACCATGTGTTATGACGATCCCGGTCTCGTTACATCCCCGTGTTTCCGCTTTTAGCGGGGGTGTGACAGATTGGTATCAGAGCCATTGGTTATAGAGAATTAGGCAATACGCTTGACCTAGACTATAACCTAGGAACCTTCATGTAGATTTGCATGCTAGGACTCTGTATGCATATTATATCTCGTGTATGTGTTCCTCGCTGCTTGATTTGTTCATCTATTTGTTATGTGATCTTTCTACCCTATGAGAGAGCCCTTGTGCTCACTCTTTTATGGGGATGCTTCTATTGGATCTTCCGTTCCCTCTGCGCGCCGAGTTAGTTTATCAGATCCGGGTATTAAACCCGAAGAGATTTCACAGATCATAATATTGCGCTTGACCTTGGACATTGAGATTAACTCTGAGGAGGAATATGTCTGAAACCTCGAAAGATGAGGAAATAGACAACCTCCGCTAGACTAAACGTGATTGTATACATGGACTTACAACTGTTATGATGGATTATTATGGATATGATGTAAAGGAAAGTCGGATGTCATGTAACCGGATCAGGCATCATTCTCGGTACATCGTGGGTGTGGTGGGAACGCTGCGGGGAACCCTATATATAAACATCACCGGTATACCGAGAATATGCTTGAAATGGGCTGCATGGTGGTCTGGCTGACCGGAACATGAACATTGGAATTTGTAAGTGGAATACATTTGTATCATATGGTGACTAAAGTTTATATGTTACCTCTTTTATGATTAGAACATGCCGCCTCGAAGAGTCACCCGTAGCAGTAGTGGCGGGAGTGAAGCCCCAAGGGGCAGAGGCCGAGGCAGAGGCAGAGCACCAAGAGCAAACGATGCTCCTGCCAGTAACAGTCAAGGAACAGGGAACGCCGACATGGCAGCCCTGATCGCTCAGCAATTGGCCGCGCTGATTCCTACTATCGTGGCCCAAGTGAGCGACGCACTTCAACAACACCACCCTCACGGGGATGGTGGCAACGATGATGGAGCCCAAGGTGGGATAGAAACTGAAACGGGAAACGGAAACCCGACTGGAAACGAGAGCAACCAGGAAACCGGAAATGGTGGTACTGCCGGTATTGAGACTGGAGTGGTTAATGCTCGTCGGGGATGTTCATACAAGGAGTTCGTGGCTTGTAAGCCAAGGGAATTCGACGGGAAAGGTGGGGCGATAGCCCTAACCAGGTGGTTGGAAAAGATGGAGGCAGTGATCGACATCAGTGAGTGCCTCGACAGCCAGAGGATCAAGTATGCTACTTGTTCCTACAGGGTAAAGCCCTAACCTGGTGGAACACCCAGATTCAAGCAAGAGGAAGAGAGTCTGCGATGCAAATGTCGTGGGACGAGTTCAAAGCCTTGATCACCGAGGAATACTGCCCTCTCAACGAGATGCAGAAACTGGAGCATGAGTTTTGGAATCATGCTATGGTGGGGGCAGGGCATGCAGCTTATACTGATCGTTTTCATGAGCTGGCAAGGTTGGTTCCGCATTTGGTTACGCCGGAATCAAAGAGGATCGAAAGGTACATTTGGGGACTCGCGCCTCAAATTAGAGCGATGGTTACAGCAGCCGCTCCTCCTACTATTCAGAGCGCAATTCTGAAAGCTGGCGCTCTGACTGACGAGATGGTTAGAACAGGGGTATTGGGCCGAGGGGCCGAGAAGAGGAAGGATGTTGGGGAATCGAGCCGGTCGAGTGCCGGAAGGTTTGAGAAGAGGTCTAAGCCGACCAGGAATTTTGTGGCCGTGTCTCAGGCCAGAAGAGAGTATGTGGGGCCGCACCCCAAATGTGACAGGTGCAATTATCATCATCCCCCAGGGACACAGTGCCGGGTGTGCGCTAACTGTAAGCGCCCGGGTCATTTGGCAAGAGATTGCAGAACTGCGCCGAATCTTGTAGCACCCGTCAACGCGGTTAACCCCGCCGGGAATGCAAGGGCTTGCTTTGAGTGTGGGAGCCCCGATCACTACAGGAATATGTGCCCCAGGCTGAATCGGGCACCGGGTCAACAGGGGAACAACCAGCAGCAGGTGTTGGCTATCGCTGGGAATCAAGGCCCGGCTACTCAGGGAAATGCAGCTCGGGGACGTGCATTCGTCATTGGAGCCAATGATGCTCGTCAGGACCCGAATGTTGTCACGGGTACGCACTTACTCAATCATCACTTCGCATCTATATTATTTGATACTGGAGCAGATAATAGTTTCATATCTTCTGAGTTTGTGCAATTACTTGATTTGAGTCCTAGTAGGCTAGAAACTAGCTACTCTGTAGAAATGGCCAATGGTAGGGTTGCTCAGGCCGATGAGATTATTAGGAAGTGTTCGTTGACGTTGGAGGATCATACATTCGACATAGATTTGATACCCTTTGAGTTAGGAAGCTTCGATGTGATTGTGGGTATGGATTGGTTGTCGCAGAATGGAGCAGAGATTGTCTGTCGAGACAAGGTAGTACGTATCCCTATGCTAACGGGGAAGTACTCAAGGTTCAGGGAGAACGACCGGGTAAGAGCTTAAAGTTGATTTCCTGCATGAAAGCACGCCAGAGTCTACGAAAGCAGTGCTACGCTTTTCTGGCTCATGTAGTTGAAAAGAAAGACGAGGAAAGGAAACTGGTGGATATTCCAGTGGTACGGGATTACCCAGAAGTATTTCCAGATGACTTGTCTGGTTTACCTCCCCCACGACAGGTGGAATTCCGTATTGAGTTGGTTCCTGGAGCTACACCGGTAGCGAAAACGCCATATCGACTAGCACCATCCGAGATGCAAGAGTTGTCTAGTCAGTTACAGGAACTACTGGAGAAGGGTTTCATTCGACCAAGTCATTCACCGTGGGGAGCACCGGTACTATTTGTCAAGAAGAAGGACGGATCGTTCCGTATGTGCATCGATTACCGTGAACTGAACAAGTTAACGGTGAAGAACCGATATCCTCTCCCCAGGATCGACGATTTATTTGATCAGCTGCAAGGAGCTTCGTATTTTTCCAAGATCGATCTTCGTTCTGGTTATCATCAGCTAAGGGTTTTTGAGGACGACATACCGAAGACTGCGTTCAGAACTCGTTATGGGCACTATGAGTTCTTGGTCATGCCGTTCGGATTGACTAACGCACCAGCTGTGTTCATGGATCTAATGAATCGGGTGTGCAAACCTTACTTGGATAAGTTCGTGATCGTGTTCATAGACGACATACTTATCTATTCCCGATCAAAAGAGGATCATGTAGAACATCTTCGGGCTATTCTGGAGCTGCTACGCGAAGAGAAACTTTTCGCCAAGTTCTCAAAGTGTGAGTTTTGGCTGCGGGAAGTGAAGTTTTTGGGTCATGTGGTTAATGAGGACGGGATTCACGTAGATCCCGGCAAGATCGAAGCGGTGAAGAAGTGGGATACGCCCCAGACACCATCAGAGATACGGCAATTCTTAGGATTGGCCGGTTATTATCGTCGCTTCATCGCGAATTTCTCAAAGATTGCGCAACCGTTGACCCTGCTTACTCAGAAGACAAGAAGTTTGACTGGGGATATGCACAAGAGCAAGCGTTCCAAACGTGAAAGAGAAGTTGTGCAACGCGCCTATACTGTCTCTCCCAGACGGAACAGATGATTTTGTGGTCTACTGCGATGCGTCACATCAAGGATTGGGATGTGTATTGATGCAGAAGGATAAGGTGATTGCCTACGCTTCGCGACAACTTAAAGTGCACAAAAGAACTACACCACTCATGATCTTGAGTTGGGCGCTGTAGTATTTGCACTCAAAATTTGGAGGCATTACTTGTATGGCACCAAATGCATCATTTCACCGATCATAAGAGCCTTCAACATATTCTGGATCAGAAGGAACTCAACATGCGCCAACGACGTTGGGTAGAGCTTCTTAGCGACTACGATTGTGAAATCCGGTATCATCCGGGGAAAGCTAACGTGGTGGCTGATGCCTTAAGCCGTAAAGAACGTGTGAAACCACTACGTGCACGAGCGTTGGGATTGACCATCCAAACCAACTTGAAAGCTCAGATTCAAATTGCACAGAGTGAGGCATTGAAAGAAGAAAACCTTGCGGGAGAAGAATTCCGGGGGTTAGACAAACAGATGATACGCAAGGATGACGGTATTCAGTACTTCATGGATCGCATATGGGTACCCAAATGGGGAGGTGTTCGAACCTTAGTCATGGATGAAGCCCACAAGACGCGATATTCTATTCATCCTGGTGCAGACAAGATGTATCATGATCTTAAGGATCTATACTGGTGGCCAGGCATGAAGAAAGACATTGCCTTATACGTCAGCCGATGCTGACGTGTTCGAAAGTCAAAGCTGAACATCAGAAACCATCGGGATTATTACAGCAACCTGAAATTCCCGAGTGGAAATGGGAGAACATAGCTATGGATTTCATTACCAAACTCCCTAGAACAAACAGCGGTCATGACTCGATATGGGTCATTATTGATCGAATGACGAAGTCAGCACATTTCTTGCCTATCCGAGAAGATTACAAGATGGATAAGTTGGCGAGATTGTACATCAAAGAGGTCGTGACACGGCACGGGGTGCCGGTGTCAATCATATCCGACCGTGATAGCAGATTCACTTCACGTTTTTGGCAGACGCTACAGAAAGCGATGGGTACTCGGTTAGACATGAGTACAGCCTATCACCCTCAAACAGATGGCCAAAGTGAACGCACTATACAGACGCTAGAAGACATGTTGAGAGCGTGTGTAATCGATTTTGGTGGTAGTTGGGATGCTCATCTGCCGTTGATTGAGTTCTCCTACAACAACAGCTACCATACAAGCATTGGATGTGCTCCATTTGAAGCGTTGTATGGAAGGAAATGCAGATCTCCCGTTTGTTGGGCCGAAATTGGTGAGAGTCAACTGACAGGCCCAGAGATCATCCAAGAAACAACAGACAAGATTTTCCAAATCAAAGATCGACTCAAAGCCGCGCGAGATCGCCAAAAGAGCTATGCCGACAATCGTCGGAAGCCTCTAGAATTCAATGTTGGGGATCGTGTGTTACTCAAAGTTTCCCCTTGGAAAGGAGTCGTTCGATTCGGAAAGAAAGGGAAGTTAGCCCCAAGATACGTTGGACCATTTGAGATCACTGAAAGGATCGGTCCAGTGGCTTACCGGTTAAGGTTGCCACAAGAGCTTAGCGGTGTACATGATACTTTTCACGTGTCAAACCTCAAGAAATGTTTGGCCGATGAATCCCTTCACGTGCCAATCGAGGAAATCAAGATTGACGACAAGCTTCATTTTGTTGAAGAACCCATTGAGATCATGGATCGAAAGGTCAAGCAACTGAAGCGCAGTAGAATACCTATTGTTCGCGTAAGGTGGAATTCAAAACGAGGGCCAGAGTTTACATGGGAACGTGAAGATCAGATGAAACTCAAATATCCACATCTTTTCGAGGATGACACTCTTGGACCTAACTCCAGCTGAATTTCGGGACGAAATTCTCTCAACTGGGGGATACTGTGACATCCGTCACTTTAAGGTCCGTCAATTGACGTGTTTGTCCGTCATCTATTCTATATTTGGTCATTCCTCATCATTATTTGACTCATTATGTGGATATCATGTGTGCAATATTATCGTTGTGTGTGCATTCGTTTTAACCGTGTGTGAACCTTAAAAAGACTTCTAAAACTTTCATTTTTGAAAACGTTAAATATATCATTTTATAAATATAATAAATGTTTTAATATAACCATTTCTTAAGTCATGACAACATTAAATGAACTTTTACAATTAATATAAAACACCTAACAAAGTCGTTTTTCAACCGAACAAATTTGGGAAAACTCGGGGGTTAAGTGCAGGGACTAAACTTGTAATTTTGTAAACTTGGGCTGGGTATAAATACCCCATTTCCAGCCCTAATCCCCCATTTCACCATCTTCTTCATCTTCATCTCTCTCACACACCAAATCTCCATTTTTGCACCAAATCCGACCCGAGAGGTCTCGTTTTCTTCGTCTTGACACCGTATACAGCATAGACTACCCCTCCTTAGCAGGTAGTTGTCTTTGGTTGTCTATTTTTGAGCCTTTTCACGGCTGTCCAAACTAGGGTTTCGGGTGTTCGGGTTCAACCCGAACACACAAGGTCGTATGGGTGCGTGTGAGGCCTCTTTGCTTGTGTTTCATGCTTGTGTATGTTTGTTGAGTGTTTCTGGAGGTCCTTGTGGTGTAAAAACCGTGTTTAGAGTAGCTCGGGGGCTGCTCCTCCCGACCACAGTCGCGATTCTGCAGATCAGGCGACTGGGTCATCCATGCGATTGAGCCGTGCGACTGAGTGGGTCGTGCGACTGGATCATGCGTCTGAGTCAATCGCGCGACTGAGTTGTGCGACTAGGCATGTCGTGCGACTGAGTGTGCGACTGAGTGTGTGTATGCGATTGAGTCATGCGTGCGATTGAGTGTATGCGAATGAGTCATGCGATTGAGTGTTTGTGTGCGATTGAGTCAGGTGACCGACTGAATGTATGCGAATGAATGTGATTCGCACAACTGGGGTCCAATCGCACGAATGAAGGTTCAGTCGTACGAAAGTAGCTAATTCGCACGATTGAAGGTTGATTCGTGCGCATGGAAGTTGAGTCGTGCGTTGGGTGTTGTGTGGTACGACTGAAGGCCAATCATACGAATGAAGGCTCAATCGTACGAATGAAGCTGATTCGCACGATTGAGGGTTGATTCGCACGAATGGAGGTTGAGTCGTGCGTCTGGCCTTGTATGCGACTGAAATTGTTGTGTTTGACCCCTTGTGCGTGGCGTGAGTATGTCGTGTGGTGTCGAGGTAACACTAACACAATAATGCCATTGTTTGGCCACAAATATTAGAGTCAACGCGAGAAAGGGCACAGAAACTATTTTGAGCAAATTCAACTAACGCTTTACGAACGACTAAATTGACTTATAACTATCGACACTTATTCAATATTCTTTCGATTAACAACGATATTTTTACTTAAATATCATCATTAGTGGCAACAATGTCTTGTACTTGGATCTACATAAGATCTAGTACGTGTGTCAGTCTGTGTGTGTTGTACGCGACCCATCCGATACGACCTGAACCGACCCATCATTATTGCGCGCTTATACATATATCATATCATTAATGCTATACAATAACTGTCAATAGTTGTTTGACTGTTTATTTGCATTCAACATTTGGGATTACATCGCTCATACATACTTACCACTTAACAAGTGAGTTTCGTGGCCCCTTTTTACGCTTATACAATATTTCGATCATTTACAAATTGGGGGAAAAGTATGCTTACACAATTTTTATGTTGTACAACTTACATACATTTTACATACAAGGAATCAACGTGATACTGTGTTGCAAGTACTATTTGATACATGCTTGGGTCTGCTGTGTGGTTCTATCTTTGCAACTATTTAATTCCAGTGTGGGAACCAACGGTTAGGTATTGGTAGTACTACTGGGTTGACACCCCCACCCTCGTTCGATGGTATACTAGTTGGTACCATCAGTGGCCAGGAACGGGCCCTTGGGTGAATATATGCCGACAATTTCTTTGTGTACGTCGCTAGGTTTGGTTGCAAAGCTCATGTCGTGTGATATTTACTTGTGTAATAACTGTATTCACGGTATTCCGACGCGCTACTTATTACAGCATCACTTACATTTTTATTACATAAACCTGCGAGCTCACCAACAATTATGTTGACCGTTTTAAGCATATCTTTTCAGGTGATCATGCAAGTCCAGGAATCTAGGTGTGCTGCCTTAGTGGAGACCCTAGGATGCATTTTTGGGACTTAGCTCATTTTGATAAACAATCTTTTTGAACAATGTTAACGCTTGTAAACAATTATCAACTTTTGAAACTTGTTCCCGGGTTGTGGGAATTAACATTTACATTTTCATCATATGTGTATATGTGTTATCATTATCATGTTGCTTGTGGCTATGTGTTGTGGACATTGACTAAACACGACACAAGTCCCCTTGTTGTCGGGTGTCGTCATGACACGCATGTCATCATTTATTTATATTGCTCTCTATCGCTTACCATGTGTTATGACGATCCCGGTCTCGTTACATCCCCGTGTTTCCGCTTTTAGCGGGGGTGTGACATCAAGTATCTTGTGCATGTTCTGCTGAAGTGCATAGCGTCGAGGAAGGGAGGATTTGATGAGCTGTCGGATCAGATCCATAACGCTTATGCAGCACTGGTGTTGAACCACCCGTTCAGCTTCTCCAAAATGATCTTCACCTACCTGGTGGAGAACATTGAGGGGAAAGGGAAGGAAGGCTTCTGTATGTATCCGAGGTTTATACAGATGATTATTGATCAGAAGCTTCCCTCCCTGCCAAAGGAGAAGGAGGATGCTGTAGTGCTAGAGGTCATGGATGACACTACGCTAGGCCGGATGAAGGTATACAGGGGGAAGCAGATGAAACCCCCTGTCAGGAGGTTGTTTGGGCATCTGGCCCGTGCTGACTATGTGGCGCCAGCCAAGAGAAAGTGGCGCCACGATGACAGTGATTCATATGTCGAGCATATTGCTATACCAGAGACTGACTCAGATGATGATGATAGCGGCAACGCCGGGGATGATATGCCTGCTCCACCTAGAGGCACTGATTCAGACGTTATTTCCCCGGGGTCTGCCACTGCCGGAGAGGTTGCTGAGATGGCCGGTTTCCATCAGGAGTTTGTAGCTGGTGATCAAGAGGAGGAGGAGTCAGATGAGGAGCCCCTCACTAGGACTGTGGGAAGCAAAGTTGTTCCCACAGACCACGGACTTAGGGTGGTTGGTGAACACCCTCGGGACTCCTCAGAGAGAGAGACTGACCCAAACTATGTTCCGGGTTCAGTGGGCAGAGCTGCAGGGGGAGCATCCACTTCCACCGGGACTAGGAGGAAGCGGATGGCTCAACCCCATGGATTGAAGAAGAAGAAGCGTCGCCTGACCTTCGTTACCACTGCTGCCACTACTTCCACCACCACAGCCACCACTACCACCACCACTGACATACCACCCATCACCACAGCCACCACATCCACTACTCCCACTACCACAGCCACCACCTTACCTACCACCACTGTATCCTTCCCATCCAGCACCAGACCATTCACACCTACATCACCAGCACCAGCCTACCGACCCATATTCACCACTGCCACTGCCACCACCACCTCACATCATGCTGGACCCTCAGCCCAACCACCACATGTTTATGGATCTACTCTACCTCACATCGGGGTAGAGGAGCAGCTCTCAGCGCTTAACCGTATGGTGATGCGCCTGCTCGCTGCAGATGAGGAGAAAGCGGCGCAGATCCGCCAGCTGACCGACCTGACTGCTGCCCAGTCTCAGCAGATGGCAGAGCAGGCTCGGGTGATAGACCAGCAGAACCAGCTAATCGATGCTCAGAGAGTCGAGGTGTCCCAACTCCAGGACTAGCAGGCCCAGTCCGTCAAACGTATAGAGGAGTTGGAGACGACCAACAAGACGATTATGCTGAGGTTAAAGGGGTCGAAGGATGAGCCCTTGAAGCTAAAGGAGGGTGACGGGGATGATGGAGATGGTGATGATGAAGATGATGATGATGATGAGGAAGATGATGATGATGAGGAAGAGACTGGGGAAGACAGGACAGAAGGTAGAGATGATGATGACGAAGCAGAAGGAGGGGATGCGGCTGCATCGGCCTCTGCTTCTGGTCAAGAACGAAGATCTAAGCATCGACAGGACCAGTCATCCACCACTTCTGCTCCTCCGAGCGACACGCCCATGATTCAAGACAAAAGTACAGATTAGATGTCTTATGTATTTATTTATTTTGTATTTGAATCATGTAATGAAAAACAAGTGTGTTAAATGTTTATATATTAAGTTGATATAATTCCGTTTGATTACTTACTAATGGTTTATGTGTTGAATGTTTAAATCAAACAGATCCAAACTTTCAAAGGGATGAGTTTGACTTTGCTCCCCTTCAACAGGTCAAGACTCAATTAACCATGATTCTTGATCTGCAAGGGATTGTGAGAAGGTCTGTGAGTTATACCCCTGAAGAAGGGGAAATAATTCATGACCTATCTGATGAGCAACTGGCAGAGATGTTCAGACTCAATCCTGATGAAATAGTCAAGGATGCTCCAACAGTTGATTCAACCAGTGATGAAGAACTAAATGACGTTGATGAAGTTGAGGTTGAAGATATTACTGCAGAAGAGTACCCTCAGTATGCTGACACCGAGGGTAATGTGTTCCCCAATCTGGGTGAGTCCCTAGTCAGTGATACGTTTGAGGTACTAGACCAGATGGAGCAGGAAACCGAAAAGACTGAAGGAACAGCCCAAGCCTCCAATGATGACGTAGATATTCGCAAGGCTGAGTGGGCTGCCTGTTTTGAAGAAGTAAGAGCCCAGCGTGCTGCACCAAAGAAAGATGCCTACACCAAGCTCTACAGAGTCAAGAAACACCATAAGGTGTCAGGCAGGATTATTGCATGGGCTTATTTTGATGACCTTAACGCGTATGCAGTTAAGAGGGAGCAGGGCATAGAGTACTTCAGGTTCCCACATGATCTGAAGACTCTACCTGGTTTTGAGCTCAACCAGCTGGCTAAGCTAAAGCTGCTGTATGCTGACCCAAGAAAGATGTCAGGCTGGTTCGAGGCTGCCCTGAAGAAGGAGTACCACACCAGATGGGTTAACTTCAGACCACAACAGCCTACGCGGTATATAAGAAGGTCTGAGGTTGATGCCATTACTGGCAAGCCCAAGATGTGCTGAAGTGGAGTCCTCCGCGCACTATGTCGAGAATCCCTCTCAGGGAAATGCCACAGGACTTCACTCCACACTTCAAATGGTGGTACTATGATTGGAGAACTGCTGAAGCTGTCATAGTTTTGAATAAAGAGGGCCAAATGGATACTATCAGGGTATTCGACCCGATGTGGCTAACCAACTTGTCTGCTAATGATGTCTATACATTATACAAGTGGCCACTGTTCTATGACACACAAGACATTGTACAAGCCCTCCAGTTACAAAACGTTATACGACTTTGCTTTGCGTTTGAGATTCACGCAGGAGTCACTAAAGAGGAGAAGTACAAGAAGTATAAGGAGGTGATGCAGAAGACAAGAGATTAGATAGATCTAGGTCCAAGGGGGAGTTTGTTGATGCATGTATGTCCCTAGATCATGAGTTGTAATGTAATAAATCTTGTCTGTCTGATTATGATGTAATAGTATCGATTAATGAAATGATATGAATTGTTTGTTACTTGTGATGTTTAATATTTCATTAATGAGTCGTGATTGAATTGATTGGGTTTATGATTGTTTGAATGATTGCACATTATGTTATATAAATTAAAACATTCAAACTTAACTTAATGAAGTTCTCATGCGAATGGCCCATGCGAATGGACCACACGCATGAATTACTTCATACGATTGACTCAATCGCACGACTGAACCAGGAGACTGGATCAGTCGTATGATTGACACATAAGATTGACTCAATCGCACGACTGAACACTCAGTCGTGCGGATGAATCAACCGCATGGTTCAATCGCACGACTAAACCATACTTATGGCCCAGTCGCACGATTGAAAAATACTAACCTATAAATAGACCCAATTCGTGGAAAAACGATAGCATTCATCCCATTACGATTCCAGACGTACCCTAGCCGTCCAGAAGCCTCCCAAATCGTTCTCCAAGTTCACAGAACACATCAGATCGATTCCTAATCGATTTCTGACGTTGGATTCAATTCTTGATTGATTCTTCGTGTGTTCTCACTGATTGGATCGCCAATCAAATAGGATTCCGCACTATTTGAGTTGGTTTAACACGCTAATCACTAGGTATTTCGTTCAAATACCAGGTCCTAACACATTTTATCCCCATCAAATGCCACATAAGAAACATTTTTATGTTTGAAATCATAAAGAAGAGAACAGTTTCCTGTCATATGCCTAGAACAACCACTGTCAACATACCACTTGTTGTCAGCTCTCCAATATTGTTCATGCATTCAGAAAAAAAATCAGTTAGAAGTGACAACCCAAGTCTTAGTGATCTTGGGTTTGTCAACAGAGTCTAAAATAGTTACTCCTTCATGAATAATTTTTGAAGTTTTAGTTTTAGATTTGGTTGATTCATTCTGATTTGATTTAGATGAGGATGATTCTGCTGAATGGGATGTTGATGAAGTAGATTCTTGTTTCTCAATTTCCGCTTGATTCAAATCAACTTCATTTGTTTGAGTCTTTTGTTTTGATAATGAAACTTTAAATGTCTCACTATCTTTTGTTTTTGTAAAAGGTATTTGAATTCCCTTTTCAAATTTATCAAAAAATGAATCATTATCCTTTGATTCCTTATCTGTCAAATCTACACTTTTGTGGCGTGTTTTTGACTGCTGACCAGTTGTTCTTTTCTTCATTGAATGAACACTTGATGACATTTTATCCTTTGATTTTGACTTTGATTTTAGATCAGGCTTCTTCAATTTTGACCCTTTTTCATAGTCAGTATCCGTTTTAGACTTATCTGACTCTTTCTTCTTTGTACCTTTTGTTTTGTTCTTTTTGTTGAAATAACATTCCTGAGTGGAATGATTATTTTTGTTGCAGATGCCATAATGTTTGTTGAAGTAACATTCAGCTTTCATGTGATTGTTCATATTGCAAATGGAACAGTAGCTACTGAAGTCTTCAGTATTGTGATTTCTCATGTCACACCATTTGCAATATTTTCCATCTGATTCTTTTTCAGAATCATTCTTATGGTTTGCTGACTTTTGATGTTTTTCTTTCTTCTTCAGCTTTGGATGTGCTTCTTCTCTTTCAACTTTATGTTTCTGATTGATTGATTCCGAATTCCTCTTCCGTAGATCAGCTGCTGAAGTTTTCTTTTTCAGTTGATGATCTGCTGATACCTTTTTCTTTTCTTTTTCCTTGAATCTCTCTCTTTACTCGGTGATGGCAGATTCATCATTTAAATTCTTGGAGGAGTCTTGTTGCTGACTTAGTTCTTGAAGACCTTCATTCAATTGAGCTATTCTCTTGCAGATGGTCTTCAGCATATTTTTTTGTTTAGGAGGATATGGCAACTTTGTTTCTTCAAGCACTTTTCAGTGGTTATTTGATCAACATCATGTTCATCAGAATCATCCAAGTCATCACAATTATCATAATCAAATTCTGAATCATTTTGATTTAAAGATTCTGATTCAGAAAATTCAGTTTCACTCACCTCAGCTTCATCATTAATTTTGATTTGAGTTGATTCTTTTTCAACCTTGGTGCCAGGCATAAAATGATTTGACAGAGTGTTGGTCATTGTTATAGGTAAAGAAGTGTAATTATCATTTATAGGTGGTGCAACTGCATTATAACCCAACCTAGACCTTTTCTTTGATTCAATATGAGAATTTAGTTCTCATATTGCTGAGATGATAATTGAAACTTCTGAAGTTTCACTTCAGTTGATGCATGATCAGCCATGGATTTTGTTAAGGAAGTGGTCAGATGCTCAACTTGGGCTTTTAGGCTATAATTTTCAGAAACAATTTTCTAAATCCTTTTGCAAAGAGTTAATTTTTATTTGATACAATTTATGTTCTCTAACATGGGATTCATTCAAAATCATAGTTTCTTTTACTTTGTCAGCCAACTGTTGAGCATGGACTCTATATCGTTCAACTTTCTCAACACATGTTGATGAACACAACCTTTTTTTACCTCTTTTTCCATTGGTGGAACTGTTTGATCCATATGATCCATCAATGCTTGATTCTCTTCCAAGACTTCTTTTTCATACACACTCCAGTCACACGTTCCATCTTGAAGTATGATCAGCCCTGACTCCTTTGAGTTGCTAGGTCCAGCTGATTCATTAGTGGCTGGTGGGGATGCATTGATCAGTGGAGATGTTTCAGCAGAGGTCTTTGAGAATTTGATTGTTGATGAGGTTGAATCTGATGTTGCTGATGCTGCTGATGTTGTCTCATCTCTGGATATGACTGTTGATTGCATTCTCTTGAGAAATGTCCATAGAGATTGCATTTGTAGCATCTTACATTTGATTTGTCAACGTCAATCTTTGATGTTTTACTTGCTGAAGCCAAGTTCTTATTTCTCCTGAGATATTGCTTTGCTCTATAAGCAATCATGGCCATCTGCCATTATAGATCCATTTCTTCCACTACATCAGGAGGTAGTTCTTCTAAGTCTTGTTGGCAGATATTTGCTGAAGTTAGAGAGCTTCCTAGGTATGCTTGAAAACTGGAACTAAAATCTGCAAAGGCTGCTCTTTGTTCTTCAGAGTCCAATATCACAGTTATTGGTTCTGACTGATTTGCTGAATGTGAAGACTTAGCTGTTGCTGCAGTTGTATCTTGTCTATCAGCAGTTCTTCCTTTATTCTTTTGATTCTTATCTTGAGATGATTTCTTTGAGGGTTTAGAAGCATAAAAGCTAACTTCCTCCTCATCATCACTTCTAGCACAAGAGTTATCACTTTCATTGTTTGAAATAAATGCACTTCCAACATTATTTGTTTCTTTGAAGTGATAGGGTGAGACATGAGTTCTCACACTCTTGTTTCTTGATTTTTCGTCCATTTCAAGAGCTTCCACTTTTGCAACCAGAGTATCTAGACCAGTTGATTTCAAATCTGTAGTGTTCTTGAACATGAATACAGTATGCTTCCAACTTTCTTGCAAAGTGTGGAGCATTTTCTTGTTTAATTCCTCACTGGTATACTTCAACTCCAGAATATTCATCTCAGTTACCAACTGCATGAATCTATGAAGTTGTTGAGGAATTGATTCACCCTCAATATGATGAAATGTTTCATATTGTGATCTGAGGGTGTCTCTCCTTATGCTTCTTATCTCATCACTCCCTTCGCAGAGAGTATGAAGTATCTTCCATAAGGAGCGTGCTGTTTTGTAGTTCTCACACCTGATCAATATCTCTTCAGGTAAAGCCATACTAAGCAAACTGTATGCTTTGATATCAACTTTGACCTTTTTGACATCATCAGGTGATTGATCTTTGGTACTGATTGGTTGATTTTTGTCATTATAATCGAGCCCAAGTGTGGGTGGAATATAAGGACCTTCAGTAATGGATACCCATAAGTCAGAATCAGTATAGTTTACATGATTCCTAAACTTGATTTTCCATGACTTGAAGTCTGCTTTTGTTTCCAACTTCGGAGGTTGGTAAGATGATCCACTGAAGTTGCTCATGATGTTAATTGATGAGAATAATTAACAAGATCTGCTATTCAATTGATTTGAATATAGAAACAAGTTAATTAAATCGATTGCGGTTTAACGACAGTCGTAGATCTAATCAGAAAGAACAGACAAATCTACGAAATTAAAATCAATTAAATACAACTAACACTGATAGATCAATCGATCTAAATCAATGAGCACTTGGCTCTGATACCACCTGTGAATCCAAGGATTGTCAATAGGAATTATCAGTGTCGGTTGATGGCAATTCAACGTTTGCGGAATCAACGTTGATTTGGTTTAATTGTTTTAAATAACTTTAAATATCAATAAATGTTCAAGAACACACGTAACAAAACACAATTAATGATTAATCAGTATTTCATTAGAACATGTTAATGATTACAAATATAATGAATGAATGATATCAAATTATGCTATGATGTGACGGCTGTTAGGGTTTGATTGAGAGACTTTGAAGTGATTGTCGTATTGCTATTGCTGTTGTCGATCAATCAATCGTCTAACACAATCGTCCTTGAATCAAAACCTAGGATCCATATATATAGACAATGATGTTTCAGTTATAGGAAACACCGGATCTCTTGGGATTTGATTTGTTTCAGTTAAGGAATCATCGGATTTCTCGGGATTCGCATAACTGCCTTGTTGACTTGTTGACTTGTTGACTTGTAACACTTGTATTATACAAGTGTTTGGACTCCGCAGGAATAGTGTCTTCAATAGGAATTTGTTCTTCCGTAGATGATTTGTTCTTTCGTAAAAGTCTTGTTCTTCCGAAGGAGTCTTGTTCTTCCGAAGGAAACTTGTTCTTCAGTTCTGGTTGTTCATCCGCAGAGGATCTTCGGATGTAAAGTTACTTGTAAGAAATATATCTACAGAAGAACAAAATGTTCATCCGTAGATGTTTCTTACACTTGGTCAATTTCATAAATTGACCAATTATAATGTTTGTACCTGCAACCATACATAAATCAACACACACATAAATGGGTTAACCTATATATTTAATGCATACACAATAATGAATTACAAATATTCATTACAGATATTAATTCAAGTACTAAGCCTATATATAATGAACTAGATCTACTGATCCTAGACCTAACAATTTTCATTTTTTTAAAAGAGCCTACCTAGTAAACTATTGTAATGTCCATAGAATGTTATCGAGGCTATGCTAGATGAATTGTTAGAATTTGGTGTGGTTATTCGTTAGCACAAGCCTTGGACCATCAAACGGGTTATCAAAATGTTGTGTAATCTCAAGCTCAAGAAAGGCTAGATCTAGTCTGCACAACTCTAAGATTCGTCCTTTCATTTGATGCTTCAACAATCCGAACATAAATTATATTTCTAGTTCTAATGGATCGTAAGATACCAAAGTGTAGTCTTCATTGACGCAATCACCTCTTCGAATTCTTTCCCACATCATTGTTCATGAGTAGTTATCACTATTATGATGAGCCACAAGTGTCTATTTTAATTGTATTTAATGGAAAGCCCAAAATTAAGGCGTTCATTCAAGGGCGAAGCATAGAGGAGACCCGGGAGGGGGGGGGGGGGGGCGCCGGCTCCCCTCTTTTTTTCATCGGTAGTGTTAAATTTTAGTCTGGTAGTATAAATTTTTGGCCCGGTAGTGTAATTTTTATATAAATATCAAGTTCGCCCCCCCTAAAAATATTAATTTCGCCCCCGTCCCCCTACGTGAATGTTCAAGCTCCGTCACTGCGTTCATTTCTAGGCTTTTCTAGTGAATAAAGGCTTCACATTATAATTTGGTTGATCGGGTAATTGGGGATGATTTGTGGGGAAAGTAAAATGAGGATTTTATAGGAGGGCATCCATCTTTGTATCAGTTGATCCTAGCTTCTTGCTAGTTATTTAAAAACATTCCTCATAGTTTCACAAATTTAAAATTCATGAGAAAGTAAGGATCGTCCATTGTAGATAGGTATAGGAGGTTTGTAATGGTCTATGGCGGTGGACCGACTATTATTAGGGCTTAGGGAAACGAATGCCCATGATGATTGATGGAGATAGTGTGGCTCGAGTCAACGAGAAAGGGATGTAAAAATAAAGAGACTTTTTTGTAACATGTAACCGCTTGAAAAAATGAATAAAATGTTCATCTCATATTGATTTTCACAAATAATTTTAATGTCCTCAAAATGTTAGGCCATAAAGTCTATGATGTGATAATATGCTGGGATCAAATCTTTAGATTTTCGAAAGTAATATAACAACATTTGAAGTTTAAAATATAATAATAAAATCAAATTTGTAACGTAGACAACACAACATAGTCCATTAAATGCACACATGGTTCTCGTTGTTTTTCCTTAGTGATTCTTACATGAGAAATAAAGGACAACCTTTAAATCAATCAAGGACAATTATTTTTTAACTAAATAAGAGGCGAAAAGACGTTTTTTACTGTTTACTTCTTTTCTAAATTAACATATATGTTAATGAGAGTAAATTCAAAATCACATTTGAACAGTCGTGTGTATTTTCATTGGCATATTCACATGTTAATAAATAATAAAGTATATTTACGTTAATATGTTTAGTTAAATAAGATATGAGTTATTTATCTAGTTTTATGTATATCTCTTAAATTGTATTTTGTGGGAGAATGAACTTATATCAACTTATTTATCTAATTATATTAAACAATTTTTCTTTCTAATGCATAGCACAAAGAAATGGAGCGTAAAAAACATAATGTTCCATCAAGCCAAAAAAATAATTGAATATAGTCACAATCATGTGATTAGTTAAATAAAAGAACCGGGTATTTTGTGTCAAAATGATGGAAAAATTGAAAATTCTCGTTTCTCAATTCTATATATACCGATTTGGCACCCACCGACACGTCACGTGGCACATTCTTACTCGGTGGCTGTTTTCTTTCATTTTTTTTTGCTTTAGAGGAGTTGGTACTTGCATTATACCGATGTGTTGCTGGTGGCGGGTTCTATCTTTCCTTCAAGCAATAATTTTTAGTTCTGGGTTTTATGCTTTTCTTTTTTCTTATATTCTTTTAGTTTATATATTAAATTTCATCTTTTAAATTAATAGCTTGCAACCAGTGCTACATAATATCATTTTCTGTTTGTGTAACGTTTCAAATCTCCAAAACCTATCTATAGTACTTTATACGTTTCTTTTATCTACTCGAACATGTTAATGTCAATGTCACAACGCGAGTATAAAGTTCATAAGTGTGTCATTAACCACGTGAATGACATCATACCCCCTTCGTAACGTGTATCTTTCAGTAGTTAATAAATAGTTGTGCAATTGACCGTAAACAATACATTTGCACTTGCCTTGGTTGTAACAACTTCAGCACTTACAGCACCAACTCAAGTTTGACTCTCGGCTACATCTTCTTAATGTGGTTTTCATTATTTTCTTTACTTTTCTTGGGTTTTTTATTCATTTTTTTTCATTTTAATATTCTTTATTAAATTACTTTTGTTTTTGTTTTTTATTGTTTTTAATATTTTATTTTGTTTGCTACAAACTTTTTAAATGACTTTGTCATGTTAATGTTAGGTCGTGTTTACATCGCAATGTGTTGGACATAACCATATTAGTTTCCCAGGACAACACACATAATGAATTTCGATGTTAGTTACTAAGTTTGCAAGCGTATGCTTAACCACGATAATGTAGTCGCACGGTCCCGCCGCATCGCGCGGGTTAAAAAACTCGTTTCTCTCAAATTGTAATTTGTGAGAGAATGAACGTATACCAAGTTACTTATATACTTTAATTATGAAATATTTCATTAAAATGTATAACACTAAAAAATGAAACGTATAAAAACAGAATGTTCCATCAAGCTAATGAATAATTGAATATAGATACACTAATGTAATTAGTTGAATAAGAACCGAGTAATTTACCGTAAAAATTATGGGCAAACTTGAAAATTCTGGCCTATAAGTCTATTTCTCTCATATTGCATTTTGTGGGAGAATGAACATACACTAAGTTATTTATTTACTTAATTATGCAATTTTTCTAAATAATGGATGACACTAAAAAATGAAGCGTACAAAAACATAATGTTCCATCAAGCTAATGAATAACTAAATATAGTTACAATCATATGATTAGTTAAAAGGAACCGAGTATTTTATTGTCAAAATTTTCAGGTTGAGTTCTCTAAAAGTGTATTTTGTGGGAGAATGTACGTGTGCCAAGTTATTTATTTTTTTAATGCATAGGACTAAAAAATAGAGCGTAAAAACATATTGTTGCATCAAGCTATCTAAATTTTTACCCAACACCAATTTGACAAATTCATATCAAACAATTACTAAAATTTAAGTTTCTTTCAAATGATATATTCTAAATGATATATTCTACGTGTACATCAATATTAACTACCAATACAACCAATGATCATTAGATCAGTGGTTAAAATGAGTTATCCTAATATCTCATAAAAATAAATGGAGATATTGGGTTTAATTCCCATATATAACAAAATTAAAGGGGGTTTTAGGTGGGTCGAAAAGTTTTCTCAACAAATGTGAGTTTTTTTTGGAAATGGTCTCAAGTTTTGTACTTAAGTAGTGAATATAATTGGGTGGACCAAAGACGTCCTGTTAGTGATCCAATTAGTTGTTTAAAAAAAATTAAAAAATAACTATCCACAATACACTGTCAATAATGTTTAATAAACTCATTATTAATGCACAAACATTATAGTTCAATGAATAATAAGATCAATTTACAAGATATATGGCAAATTTTTCCACCTAATATGCTTTTCATGTCAAATTAGTTTTAAGGTGTTCTAAAACAAATTACGTATTTTTTTCAAATGTTAACGAGAATTTTGCTTCTTATATGTTTTACGTGAAAATTGTAATTTTTAACTAAAAATAATATTAAGAATTTTTGTAATAGTTATACTGAATAATAATCCTATTTTCTTGATGAAGACATCCCACCAACCTACTCTTAAATGGATATTTTGCTTTTCTTTATCATCACTAACCACATGTTTTCTCGTAGAAAATGGATCGTGCTCAACTTTGTTTTTACGTATTCAATTAGTCGAATTTCTGTTAAAAAAAGATTATGTTCCTATTGTCATATCAAATGCGTAAAACACCATTTTGTATAATTAAATGAACTAATATACAGATGTTAAATTTTGTGCCAAGTAAAATAGAATTAATTTCTAAAACGGAGAATAAACTAATGTGAGTTAAGGTGGTTGATATTATATGTTAGATACTGCGATTATAATTAAAAAACGGCAAAATTTTGGGAAATATAACTTCATTTCATTTAGCTCGCCTTTACTTCAATAGTAAATGTTTATTTATGTATTTTTTTCACACTTAATTTTAATTTTACCCAAAACTCAAAAATCTATAAATCTATATAAAAGAAAGTTTTTTTTTACCACATGTCATTCTTCTAACCCATCTTTTTACCACATGTCCTTCTTATAAACATCCTTATATAATTTTCCCTCCAAAAAAGTATTATTGTAATTTAAATACTCAAAGTAATTTCTCTCTCTTATTAAAAATCAATTTTATTAATTACTATATTTTTCTCTCTTATTTAATTTTTTTAAAATCAAGCTATCTTTTTTAAAATAGATTTTATTAAGGAAACTAAAAATTACATCTTTTTACTAAAATATAAATAATAAAAAATAAAACTTTTATATAATATGAAATTTTCTAAAACACTAAATCTTTTGAAACAAAATATTTTAAAACGGTTATTAAAAAAAACTATAAAAGGTGATTTTTTTTAAAAACAGTCTTATTAAAACAACCATAATAATTACAAACCAAAGTTTTTAATAAACAAGAAATTTATACATAAGATTACTCATTTCTCTGTATTATTAATAATAATATTAAATACTAATAAGATTACTCATACCATTTTTAAATTAAATAAATATATTAAAAACTTATTTTTTATGTAAAACACACTTTTTATAATTAAAATTTTATAAAATACAGAATACAACGAACTTTTTTATAAAAAAATCATTTTTTTAAAACAAAATATTTGAAAACCATAGTTTTTTTATAAAACAAAAGTTTAATAAAAATAAAGTATTGTTTATTTACTTAAAGTAGCTACTTATACGTAATTATAATTATAATTTATCTTCAAGCATGGTTTTATACTTCATAAATTAAAGAATTTTAAATAATAGGGCCATGGTCGTGGCGTTGGGCACAAAGCCGATGATTTCGACGAGGCCCTTATTTTTATTACTAATTATTTAGTATTTTATTTATTCAACCCGTATAATACACGTGATAGTAACCTAGTGATATAAATATATCCTTGTTCTTTGTGGTTGCATTTTTTATAAAAAAATAGAAATTAGAGCCGTTTAAAATAACCAAAAAGTACAACAATATTTAATAAAAAAGTTCATATATATTTTATATAAAATAATGTTCTTGGTAGGGATGTGACAACCAAGATATTGATGACAAACTAAAGGTAACCTTCCAACTAACTATCTATTTCATTGTCTTTTCCTCATAATGTTCCACGTATAAGTGCATCATTGCACTTACGTTTATGGACTTGATTATTATAAAAAGATATAATTAAATAACATACGTTTACTTATAACTTTTACTAATAATGTTAAAACTTCAAAGTTGGTGCAACTAAGAAACACTTTAATAATTATATATATTTTTTTAACAGCAATAGTTTTGTATATGGTTGTATTTTTTGTATGATCATATCTGTTAGAAAATGAAACTTTGTTATTATGAATGGTAAAAAGAATACGACTATGTTCTTTATTATATTAACTTTTAAATTACTTAGCTATCATTTCGTGAAAAAATATATTTGTGTGTTGTTTAACTCTTTAATAAGATGAAGGCTAAAAGCTGGCTGCCCAAGAGAAAGGGTGAGATCCACTTCTAGAGTAACTTACCAATTTTTTTTCTCGACTTAATTATATCCTTTAAAAAACGTGTGTTATTTAATAAAACAACGTCCCTAAGTGAATTAACGTTATTAAGGCCTGGGGATGTACTCTCACGCGAGCCTCGAGTGTGAGATCAAGATCAGGTAGCCTTTGTGAGGGGCAGTGAACACTGCTTCCCTGGCAGCATTAAGGGCGTGAAGGGTGAAGGCATGATCTGAACACTGGCCGTGAGGAAGGAGAAAACATATTTTATGTTTATTAATTGAAAAATAGGCCACGTTGAGTGAAAGAGGGTGAAAACATTTCTTTGGTTTAATGAAAGGATAAGCTGGAGTCAAAGTGAGAAAATTGGGTTACTCGTAAAATTTATGTTCATCGTAAAAAGCCTTTTTGTAGTGTGTGCATAGGGTTGTAAAAGAACCGAACTAAACGAATCCTTGTTTATGTTCATTCATCAAGAATATATTGGATGTGTTCACAAATGGCTCACAAACATATAAATGAACGAAAATTCATTTTGAGTTTGTTCATTAAATAAATTGAATATATTCATGAAAAGTTCAGGAAAACTAAACGAAAATTATTGTTCGTGTTCGTCTATTAAAAATCAAAATTTTTTACTATTGGTTCACGAACACACACAAACTATGCTATTTTAAGAAAATAACTCTCAACCTTACTAATCACAAACTTAGACATGATCATGTTAAATAAAATAAAGTTAACCACTTAACATTAAGATTATCTACATGATTATAAACAAAAATATTAACAAACATTCATGATCATAAACAATTATAAATTATAACTATTACACTGATTAAAGGTTGAGAATTACAAGAATATATGACTGATTAAAGGTTGAGAATTACAAGAATATAAAGATTAGGTAGATTAATTACAAATAAAAGTAACAAAATATATAAGTTTTTAATAAACAAACGTAACCGAACGGACACATATAAATGTAAACGAACATCTTATAGAACCCTCACAAACACAAATGAACAAACGTAATTTTTTTCATCTTGTTCATGTTCGTGTAATTTAACTAAATGAATGAAATTTCTTGTTGACGTTTATTTTGTTAAATGAAATCTATTAAATGAAATATCGTAAAGGAACTTTTCACCAAATACTTTATAAATTGTTTTCGGAACGTCTTCTTTGTTTAGAGCACTATCTGTGCACATATGATTACTTTTTTTATATATATTTTATGAACAAAAGTCATGATTAGTAATGAAATCAATACACAATTAAACACATCCAATGAATACATATATATTATTAACTCATAAATCCAATTACACAAATAAAAATATTTGACAAAGAGATCAACAGATGCACTGTCTCTATCCTGACTTCATAACTCTTAAGTAACAACCAACATGATAACCAACAAAACCAAACCAAACCAAACCGTTACAACCGGATAAACGGTCGCCGATGACTCCGGAACCTTTCCGGTGCCGGTGGCCGTTGGCGGTGTCGGAGCAGGCTTGGCGGAGGAAGAACCATCTGTCCCCGGAGCTGGTGTGGCACCACCACCGCCACCGGTCACCGGAACCGAGACCTTCATGCCACCACTGCAGTGTCCAACGACACCGCAAATGAAGTAATGTGTACCGGTGGTGTTTAGAACGACGGTGGTGGGGCTGGAGGAGTAGGATGTGATGGAGTTTCCGACGTTGCAGGTGCCGTAGTCGTCGGAGCTCACTTCCGCCACCGTGTGACTACTTCCATAGTTAAACACTAACACCAAAGCCAAATAATGAATAATATTATTATCATTGACTCTTAATAAACTGCTATAAAACCTTTCTTAAGTTATGAACCATCACACAAACCGTAAAACATCCATAAAGTTAGAAAGTTCATAGATGTTGTTACGAAACATATAATATGTCAAATAAAGATTATTATTAATATTATTATTTATGATATTAGTAATGTTACCAAGGCTATCTCCAACTTTGAATGTTTTGCCAGAAGTCCAAGTGGTATAATCAACACTAAGTGACCAACCAGCAGAGTCTCCAACGGTGTAAACTTTGGCTAAACATGATACACCACAAGTCATCAACAGTAACACCACAACACCAACCCTGTACATTCTCATTCTGTGTGTTTTAGTGTTTTATAGAGAGAGAGAGAGAGAGAGATTATTTGACACTAACATATGTGGGAGAGTTCTGGTTTTATAAGGGTAAAAAAGTGGAGAACTGATAGTTTATTGAATAGTTATGATGACTTTTATTTGGTAAAGCAAACCCTTTATTTTTGTGCTATATTATATCGAATTGAATAAGTAGTGATGTGTGGAAAAAAATTTGGAGCTCAATGGATTTACTTGTTTATTGTTACAGGCGTCTTTGAAATCATTAACATAAAACCCAAACGGGTGGAAACACCATTCTTCGATACCGGTGACCAAAATTAATACTAGATTTATGGAATACTCACAAGTACTCATCGGTTAAATTTGTGGGTTGTGAGTTGTACCGTACCTCACACGTACGCAAACAAGAAAATTGTGAGGAAAGGAAAGAATACTTTCAAACTAGGGAAAATTAGGAGAAAAAAAACACTAATTTTATGCTTAGATCAGTGTCGAAATCTACAAAAACTGGACAACTCCCTCTCCGCTAACGAAGAGTCTGATTAAAATAGTAACAAAACCTATTGTTCGCATATGAGTTGTTTGGATAATGTGGTACATATTTTATGTCATATCCCGCAAGTATTTGTTTAAAAGAATAAGTTTTAATGTTATTTGAATATAATTTTTGAATACCATATTAGAATCATAACCATACCTAATATCTCTCATCCAAAGCAAACAACTAACGAGGTTTAAAATCATTAACGTGAAACTCAATCCGAGCTATATTAGAGCACACGGAGTGGAAACTAGAAGGAGCTCGAGGTTGTGAAAACTTTGCCCTCGGTGAAAACACCACCATCCGGTTCCAGTGACCAAATTAACCCCAGACCTATGGAATACTCATCGGTTGAATTTGTGGGTTGAGTTGTATCGTACCACATAGTCACACACATACGCACACAAGAAAAATGTGGGGAGAAAATGGACGACACCTTTCCAACTTAAAAAAATAGAAAAATAAAATAAATGATTGATTTTGTGTCGATGCGTGAAGATCTTTTGTAAGTAGTTTGATACATAAGAGTTGTTTGGATGGCTTAAAACATAATTTATGTCATGTCCGGCCAATATATACATGAACTAGCTTTAGTATACTCGTGTATTATATGGGTTGAATAAAAATATAAAATAAAATAAAAATTTATTAATTATAAATCGATATAATATAATAAAAAAATTTCTAATTTTATGAAAAATTATTTTCCTTAGAAATAACATTAGTAAAAAGATAATTCTTTTAATTTATTAAAAAACCTATTTTAATCTAAAATAATTAAATAATATGATTAGTAATTAATGTTTATTAAATAGGAGAGAGAAACGAAAAAAAAGATTAGAAGGAATATGGTGATGACATGTGTTCTAGATATATTTTTATTAGAGTAGGGAGATAATAAGTTTGAGTGCTATTTTAAAATATTATCTGAATATTATCTCAAATAATAAGTTTGAATGCAATCATAAATTGAACTTTCTAAAAGTGATGTTAACTTACACGCATTTCATAATATCGGTGGCATAAGGTAGGCCCGTCGATTTTATCCGTACCCGATTAACTCGCCCTACCCGATCTCACCCGTACCCGAAGAAACCCGACCCGAACAACCCGTTACTCGAACAACCCGTTACCCGAACAACCCGAAAACCGATTAAACTGATTCTTATTCGGGTCGAGTGTAAGGCCCCATTCCCGGATGCTTACAGTTGGATTCTCATCGCACATAAAACATATAATTATTTTTATCTATCATAAAAGATCGCAGCGGAATTATCAAAATAGACATCTCATTACTTTATAAAAGCTTTTGCCAAATAATACATCGTGACTCAATTACAAAATATATTGTTGCATTACATCACAAAAGCCCTATATAAATGGATGCCATCAAAAAGAGTTGAGTAGCCTCGTAGCGCCATCCTCAGCAACATTACCTGCCAACTGGAAAACACATAAAAAGTCAGTGTTGCTGAGTGAGTTCTATATTTATAATAAAACATACTTTACTTTCATTTAAAACCGTCTGTTACTTTTGCATGATCACACACCATACGTACACATAGACAATATCTTTATTATCTCCTTCATTCATTCATCCATTCATTCATTCATTATAACTTTACTTGCGCATCGGATATCTTCCGTACCAATACCATATGCTACACCCCGAACTATTTAGCTACTGGGCCGAAGTCAATAATTGAACAGCTGAGCGTATGCCACAGTACTAGAGGTAAGCGGTAGAGGTTTTATAATAATGGTCGATCACAAAGAAGGACCCCGATATCCAATACTTGCAAGCCTTTTCATTTCTTTCCACTTTACGTTACATAATACTTCATATCATTCATTATCATAACACGTAAAGCCACAGGAAAGATAAACATACATCATAATAAGGAACATTAACAAACACAGTCATTACGTCATACATGGCAACATCCTACATACATAACATGCATCATGCATAAACATGCAACATCATCATCATTAAGCCCTACCTGCTCTCTAAGGCCATAACAGTTATCTTACATGCTCTTATGGGAACCTTTACGTCAAAACTTACATCTGCACTTTCCCTCGAAAGTCAGAAGTCGAACTACACTTTCCTTCGGGTGCAACAGCCCTATTCGTGCGTATGGACACCCTTCAGTCGCATGGCCTCCATGCGACTGAACATCATGCGATTGGACTCATGCGGATGAACATCTATGCGAATGGACATCCAGTCGTGCGTATGGACCTCATGCGAATGGAACTAATGCGAATGAGCACCTATGCGACTAACCTCTTGCGAATGGACTCATGCGACTAAGCACCTATGCGACTGGATCCTCAGTCGTATGACTCCCCATGCGACTGGACTCCCAATCGTGCGAATGAAACCTTAGTCGCGCGATTGAACCCTCAATCGTGATAATGAATCCCAATCATGCGAATTAACCCCAATCGCCTCTCAATCGGCCGTATGGCCTCCATTCGGTCGCCTAGCCCTAGCTGATGCAGAAAAGAGTTCATCCCGAACCCAATCTGCCATTTTCGGCCTCCAAGCTCATCCAAACCCATTCTAAGCCTAAATCAACCATCTTAGACCTTAGGAATACATACCACAACACCAAACAAGCACGCACAAGCCCAGAAACATACTCTAAACGCATCACACACAACACACCCAAATGGGTCATATACACACACATATAAAAACGGGTTTTTGATGCTTTCCAGCCCCAAAATCGGTTGAAAACAAGTAAAAGTGGGGTCCTAGAACTCACACAAACGAGCACAACGACAAGAGCTTCGATTTGACTCGCTCCTCAACGACTTTGGCCAGTCGAACCAACCCGAACCGACACTTTTCCTCTTTTCTTCTTCTTTCTCTCTTCTTTCTCTCTTCTTGGCTTATTTGTGAGTGTGAGGGAGAGGGTAAGGGCTGGCCTCTCCCTTATATACTCCCACTCACCCGACTTTCTTTCGTTGGCGAGTTTGGTCCCTCGACTTTGGACTTTATTTCTTTTTCTTCCTTCGTCGGCTTCAAAATAATAAATATCCGGGTGTTACATCGAGTTTCGGATAAACTTTCAAACCTCAATAACCCGAATAACCGGAACCGATTAACCCGAAATCCAAATAACTCGATCAACCCATATTATAATTAAGTAAATTATATGTATACACTAGTTTAGATTGTCCAAATTGATCAAATTATTTGTATATAAATATATATTTAAGCACATTCTATAAATTATAGAAGTAAACTAATTTAACTCCATTAGTATTATAAGATTTCAAATGAATACTCACTAAAATCTACTAAATTGGGTTCGTTGTTTAATACCCGAAACCCGACCCGATAAACCCGAAACCGATTGTTATTCGGGTTGGGTTTCAGGTACACTTTCAACGTTGAAAATCCCGAATAACCCAAACCGATTATCCCGAAACCCGATTAACTTACCCGATCAACACCCTCGCCACCAACTTAATTTATATCTATTTAAATATGTAAACTGTAAATATTAGTAAGAAAATGGGTGGTGATTGGTTGGGTAAGCCTTTGGTGTTTGAGTGTATTGTCACAAGTTCGAATCCATTGACTTTCTTTTTTCTTTTGTTCTTTTGTTTTTGTTTTTCTCTGTGTTTTTTTTTATTTTTTAAATATTATTATACTTTCTTTGATATCAATTTCTTTAACGAGTTTGTTGTTTCAATGTTAATTCTTATTTGTGTTGCAATGTGCGAGACATAATACTTTTTTTTATTTCTATTTCGATCTTCAAAATCGAGCCACTGAAATTTCATATGTTTCTTTTATAAGCTTAAGCATATTAATGTCACGATCACAACACGTATACTGAGTCTACAAACCCACTACAATACACAGGTCATAAAAACTCATATACGAAGTAAGAGCATGCTATTGAAGACATTGCAAGATATGTCGGGGAGGCCTCCTCCAACAAGCACGAAAGCCGTTGCTTCTTGCTTTCGAGTCCAAGCCTACGTTTGCTCACCTCCTCTCACCACCCCGGAGCATATATATCTACCCGATCAATGAACACTCAAACCGAACTCACCCATCCTTTTGGGAGTCTTTTCATAGAAATAAATGATTGATTCTGTTCCTATAAATTCAAAGAATATATTTAAATTTCAATATTTGACAAGTTAATGTAACAACACATAATTGAGTAAGACTCTTTACGATAAATATAAATGCTATAATAGTTAATAATAAATGATCCTATTAGCCACATGGATTGAATTTTATTCTTACTAGTTTAATATATTGATTTATATATAAGCAATTATAGCAGTCCCCATTGGGCATCATAATGATAAGGTGTATTTCTTCTATCCAAGAGGTTAAGGATTTTCAAAACATGCAAGCTGCATGTATAGGTGGTTAATAGGGTTACAGGATCGTTGAAGGGGGTCAATGCAACAGTTTCACAATGAGGAGAGATTTAAAACACTTAACAGATCAAATAGGGAACCGAGTTTTAGTTGATGATACTAAGAACACAAGTAAATATATGAGACAGAACAATAATAAGATAGTATTTGGTTTTCAAGAATGCTGTATATTGCTCTCAACTTCTATTTCAAGTGTTACAAAGCATAAAAATAAAGACAAGTACTTCAGACATTTTTGTATTACATCCTATAGTCAGTTATACTTTGAAAGCCAGCTGAAAACACTAATCTAGACAACTAGATCAATGTATAGTAAAAAGGTATATTGCCTTTTGAGTTGTGGCTATAACATGCTATAGCTCACATCCTAATATATTACAAAAATAATAAAAGGTACAAAAATAGAAAGTTACAGACCAATGACATTAATCTACAGTTGACAAAAGTATGAACATTTTCATCAACTTATCTAAGTTGATGAGTCTTCTGAGGTGGTAGTGGAAAGTTATTCAACTTTTGTCAAAAGGTGATCAGAGAAAGCATGTATTCTCTGTCTTCGGAGGAAATCAGTCTTTGGCTTTGGGAAGATTTTGTCTCTGAAGATGCGAAAGATTTCATCTTTGGCTTTGGAAGATCTGGTCATTTGGCTTCATGTAACACCCGGTTATTTATTATTTTGAAGCCGACGAAGAAAGAAAAAGAAATAAAGTCCAAAGTCGAGGGACCAAACTCGCCAACGAAAGAAAGTCGGGCGAGTGGGAGTATATAAGGGAGAGGGCAGCCCTTACCCTCTCCCCCACACTCACAAATCAGCCATCTAGAGAGGAGAAGAGGGAAAGAAGAAGAAAAGAGGAAAAATAGTCGGTTCGGGTGGCCAAACTCGTTGTGTAGCAAGCCAAATCGAAGCCCTTGTAACATCTCATATTTTTCCGTTAATTAAAAGTTAACTGTGTTAATTCTTATATGGTTATTTATGCTAATTATAAAACGTGGTGGACTTTTTATGATTTCTTGTTTAATTTAAAGTTTATAAATTAATGAAATAATAATGATTATAACAATAATAATATTAACAATGTTAATCATATTAATAATTATAAAAATAATAATGATAATAATAATATTATCAACAATAATAATAATAATAATAATAATAATAATAATAATAATAATAATAATATTAATAATAATAATAATAATAATAATAAGGATTATTGAACAATTAACACTTAACAAGTTAGATTAAAGTTTAGGGGTCTTAGTGTCATTTTACAAACTTTAAATAGGGGTTTTATGCATAAATTGCTAAATTGGAAAACTACAGGGACCATTTCTGTAATTAATTAAAAACAACCCAACCCACCGCCCCTTTTCCCCCGTTTTTCCGGCGACTCGCCGGCCGGCCTCCGGCCAAGTCCGGCGAGGCCCCAAAACGCCTCAATTTCCTTCGATTTCAACCCCAAAACCATGCCAAACCGTTCTTGAATACGATTCGAGCACAATCATGAACTTTAATTGCGTTTAAACGACGGTTATGAACCCGATCGAGTGAGTAACCGAGCGTTTCTAACCATGTAGCCGTTCGACCATTAACGCTTAATAATAATCAAATTAAATGATTCATAATCAAACGTCTAAGTAATCTAAAGCTTCTATCAATCCCAAATTACACCTGAATCAACACAAACAACGAATCCGAGTTCGTTTTTCCCATAACCTGCAACTTAGTCGAACCTACACTTCTAAGCCTTCTTAGTTCAAATTGATTGAGGGTTATTCATCTTCAAGATCATACGAAGCTTCATACAAGATTAATTGGGTTATCAACCTCGTTTGCACCTTGAAGCACATCCCCGCAGTCGCGAATCATCCTTGAACTTGAGACCATCAATTCGAACTTAATAACGTAAGTACCACACATCTTTGTGCTCGGTTTCACATGGGCAATCAAAGCCCTATGATTGATTTCATTAACAATATCAATTCGATGTTCGATTTGGGTTGGATGAATCTAGGGTTCATAGGTTAATTTGGGGGTTTTGTTTAAGCTTAGCTTTTAAGAATTAAAAGGGGAGTTATACCGCGGCTGGAAGCCATGGTACACTGGTTCACAACTCACCCTTACATTCAAGAGGTCCCGGGTTCAAACCCGGGCACCCTCTTATTTTTTTTAAAAAGCCTTTTAGGCCTTAAATCTTTTCTAGAAAATTTCTACAAATTATAAAAAATAATTTTCATAAACTTTTAACCTTTAAATTAACAAAATGATTTTTCTGTAAATTTATTTTTATATAACAAAATGCCTTAACATTTTATTGTGAATCCAAGGATCGTCGACAGGAATTATCAGTGTGAATTGATGTGAAGTCAACGTTAGCGGAATTAACGTTGATTTGGTTTAATTGAATTTAAACAACTTTCAATGTCAATGAAATATCAAGAACACACGACACAAAACACAATTAAAGATTAATTAATGTTTTATTATAATGTGTTGAAGATTACAAAAGAATGAAACAATGAATGCTATGATGTTGTATATGTTATGATGATCGAAAGACTTTTGATGATTGTTGTAATGCTATTGCTGTTCTCAATCAATCAATCGTCTATTTTCAATCGTCCTTGAATCGAAACCTAGGATCCATATTTATAGACAGAGATGTTTCAGTTATAGGAAACACCGGATCTCTTGGGATTTGATTTGTTTCTGATAAGGAATCATCGGATTTCTCGGGATTCGAATAACCGCCTTGTTGACTTGTTGACTTGTTGACTTGTAATTTGCAAGTGTTTGGACTCCGCAGAAATATTGTCTTCCGCAGATGTTTTGTTCTTCCGCAGATGTTTTGTTCTTCCGCAGCATTTCTTGAACACTTGGAACTCCAGTTGATTTTGTTCATCCGTAGATGATCTTCGGATGTTTTGTTACTTGTAAGTTATATATCTACGGAAGAATGATATGTTCATCCGTAGATGTTTCTTACACTTGGTCAATTTCAATAATTGATCAAGTATTATGTTTGTACTTGCAGCCATACATACATTAACACATATATACATGGGTTAACCTATATATTTAATGCATACATAATAATGAAATACAAAAGTTCATTACAAATATTAATTCAAGTACTAAGCCTATACATAATGACTAGATCTACTGATTCTAGACCTAACAATACTCCCCCTTAGGCTTAGCTACTTGTACTCAGTCCTTCAAAACTGCAAGATCTTTGATTCTAGCGATCATCTTGTTGTAGAAGTAGGAGACAGCAGTCTTCTGATCATCATACTTATAGTTGATCTTCATCTTGCTCATCATCTTCAAAGTCTCATAACTAATTCCCAGAACATCTTCTTCAGTAGTCAGTGTGTCTAGCACCTTGTTGTTATTCACCACTTCTAGCTCATCTTGTTCTGTTATTCTTAGTTCTGTTACTTCATCAAATGTTGTTCCCTTCAGTAGTCCAGCATTAAATCTTCTTCTTTTATATGCTTTGGCATGAAGTTTGTCTACTACTTGAATCACATGAACATGTAGAAATAGATCATTTTGTGCTTGTTCATCAGACAGCTTGGGAAAGAATTTGTCATTTAAGTATGAGGTGTAGCTGGGATGGAGCAGTTTGATTTCCACCGGATCAAAGATTCTGATCTTTTCAGCTTTCTTGTTCTCAGCATTTCTCAGTAGGACCAACTCTTTTGTCTTCTCTACATATCCCCATTCAGTGATTGGGTATGTGAATTGAGTCCCTTCAATACATTTAAGAGCTGCTTTGTTTCTGTTGTTGTAGCCAATCCTCTTCAAGAATTCATCATCTACATGTTCTGAGGCATTGGACTTGTATCTTTTGAGCCCTTTGATTCTCTTCTGATGTTCTATATCTTCTCTTTTAGCTTCAATCAGCACATCATCTTTAAATTTTGTCTTTAATTTTCCCACTAGAGTTGAGAAGTCTCTTCCTCTAGGGTGAATTGGATAATTGCTGATGATTAAACTCTGAAGATCTCTGATGTCATTCTCTGGCAGACTCACCACTGAGAGTACATGATGGAAGTATTCAACTCTTCCAGATGTTCTTTTAATAACAGCACAATCCCAGTCTGGATCATATTTCCAGGCCATGATCTTGTTTTCTTCCGCAGAGCTGGGAGTTGTGAGATGGTCTATAAGTTGTATTAGAGTCGACTTTTGCTCAGTTATTTCTCTAACTGCAGTCCCAAGTGGCCATACTTTTCCGGGGATGACTTCCCTTGGCTCTCTAATCAGTTTCTCTTTTTCTTTGTGCTGATCTTTAGGTTCAACAGTTATGGGTTCAGCAGGGAGTTTGCTTTGTTGTTCATAAGATGGATGTGGAGCTTCAGTTCTGAATTTTACCCCTGTATCTAGTTCAACCTTCATTACATGCTCCATCATCCTTCTAAGTTCTCCTACTGTTCTTCCTTTAAGCTCATGAGGCTTGTAGTTATGTCCTTGTAACCAGCAAGTCATTTTGTATTTTGCTCAGCTTGGCTGTGTCCACAATGTCCCCACTCCTTCTTTTGTTTTGAATTGATTGAAAGGTGCTGAATGCTTTCATAATCACAGTTTGGAATCATAAAGCTGCAAGCTCAAACTCTTTAACAAGTTTCTTCATCTCTGTCATGTTTAGTCTTTCAACCATGTCATAAGGGAAACCATGGTTTATAAGTGTCATGAACATGGTTGATTCAGGCCTCTCTTCAAGTATGTCACTTGTAGTCAGAGATCATCAGCCTTTGAGACTTCTTGTTTTGGAGGAGAGTCTTCTTTATTAATTCTTCCCATTCTTTATCACTTTCATCTTTCTTTTCAGAGATGGGCTTCTCAGTAGATAAGTCTATTGAGGGGGTGTGTTCAGGAGAAGCAGCTTTGTTTCTTTGAAATACTTTCATTAGTTGGCTTCTTCTCTTCTCAGCAGTACCAAGGTACTTTCTTTTCCTTGAGTACCAGATCACTTCTTTTGATGCCTCAGGACTTTGTTTTGTTTGAGCAGTTGAAGTTTTGGCATAAGATTCCAATGAACTGATCTTCAGTTTAAGTTGCTCAATTTCTTCTTCTTTTCTCTTTATTATGTTTGACTGAGCAGTCATAGTGCCAGATGCTTGTTCAAGTCTCTTCATGATCTTTTCTTTATCTTTCTTCTCATTCTCTGCTGACTCTATAAGCTCAGCTTCCTTGTCTAGCAGAGCATCAATGACTTCTTTATCACTTTGAGCATCTTCTCTCAGTCTCTTTATTCTGCTTGCTGACTTATCAATTCTTCATCCTTTCTTTTAATTATGCCCTTCAGCTCTTGTATTCTTGCCTTTCTTTTATTTGACTTGAGCACCAGCTTGTTGTACTCAGCCACCAGATAACTTTTGCTCACAGGAATGTCATCATCACTCAGATCATCTTCATTATAGGCAATCACATCAACCTGATCTGCTTCTGTATCTCTTTCCTGATGCTGAGACTCAATCTCATCTTCTTTTACTTCCTCATGATCAACACTTGCTGAGCTTGACTTTGGTTCAGTGGCTTGATCTTCATGCTCTTGAAGAGTTTGTTGTTGTTGCTGATCAATCATGGAGAAACTTGTTCAGTTTCATTTGAATGCACAGGGGATTCAGTCTTGGATAATGACAGTTTGACTGTACTTGCTTCTGAGACTAATTCTGTCTCTCCAGTGTAGATGCTCTCAGTATCTGAATTTGGAAGGTGTTGGTAGAGTTGCATCTGAGGCTGATTTGGTGATTGGGGTTGAATGGGAGAGATTGGTTCAGTATTTTGACTGGCAGGAGATTGAGCTTGGGGTGTTTTTGTTGTTGTTGTGGTGATAGATTGAGGATTGGAGAGATGGGTTCTGTAGTTTGGCTGGTGGTGATTTGTTGGGGTGTTTGTTGTTGTTGTGATCTTCTGGTGATGGAGTGTCTTGAGCAGAGCTGGTAGCAGAGCTCTCTCTCTTCTCATCTTCCCAAACTAGCTCTGGAGGTATGTCTGCATTAGCATCAATCACATGTGCAAACATGTCTACGTCTTCTCCTTCATATCTCCCTGAGATTTTGTTCAGCACAGATCTGCCAGGTGTGCTTGGATAAACACACCACCCTCCACATTGTTCCAGGCAGGTCTGCATTAATGATGAGCTGAATGAATCTTGGAAACATATACATCTTATCAGCCTTCTGTACTCTGATGTGATCACACAAACAGTTAAAGATGTACTTTGAGTAGTTGTAGGTCCTTCCCTCAAAGATGCCAATAATACCAGATGATATGTCTAGAAAATCTGTCAAGCCCAGATTTTCTGTTTGACATACACTTCAGATAAGTGTGACACAAAAATCTGTATGGTTTGCAGAGTCTTCCCTTCTTGATTTCTCCCTTTTCAAAGTCTCCATCATATCCCATTAGAAGAAAACCTTTTCTATGTATTCATTATCAAATACATCAGGGTGTCCTGCTTCAACATCTCCCAGTTCTAGTACCCTTCTTATTGTTTGTTCGTCTATTCTCAGCCTTCGATTCCTTACTTACTTCTGCAATAATTCCTTCATCATCTTCTTCTATACGCGCAGAATTCCAGAAATCACTGATATGCGATCGATAAATCGTTGGCTCTGCAGATAATGCATAGAAAACCCTTGATCTTCTCAAATATCTCATAATTTCTTGACATCCTTCTGACACACAGGATCGTCAGGGTTCAAGAAAGCACATACATTATGCTCTTTTGCAAATCGTTGATCCATCTGTTCATAAGAAAAGACTTCATTAGAATCACGTTATTGATATAAGAATACGAACAGTTGTGAGATAAAACAAGAATCAACTTGTTCATTCTTGATGATTACGACATGTTTTACCTTAATAGACGCTGATTAAGAACACAGATATATGTTTGCTTAAGGTTTGATTTGATAAAATTTGAATGTTGAGAAAGTGGGAAAAATTTGTTGAGTGAGATTTTCTAGGTCTGAAAAAGTGAGCTGAAAAAGTGCATAATGCATTTGACAAGTCAAATCTCTTTATTTATACCCTCAGACATATTAATTTTCTCGGATTTATTCAGTGGGTCCCACATTGTACTCTTCCGTAGAAGTAATATCACATTAATTGTAATCCACAATTTATCTTCCGTAGTATATCTACGGATCAACAACTTCTACTGTTATTGATCTTTGTTTATCCGTAGTTTACCAATCTACGGATAAACATTAATATACTAATATTGATTTACACACAGTTGTATGTATGGCCCACTCCATTGGTTGAACCAATTATTGCTATAGGACCTCGTTGGCTTTGTATACATGACAATTTAGTACAAGGAAATTTAAAATAAATTTCATGTAACCAACGGCTAATGTGATGCTCAGGTTTCAATTTCTTCAACTTGATAAGATATAGACATTGCTGCTGCTGATATAGATGCTTTTTCATGAATACTACTCCCCCTAAATTTGTGATTAATGATGAACTTAAGCATTTATCATAAATTTCTTTAAGAGGAATAACATAAACGCTAAATATATGATAATGATCAGATGCACTTAAGATGGGATCATACTATAATGCTAAGCCTCTTCCTGATTAGTTATGTTGTATAGTTGATGCTGGAACAAGTTCTGATTGCAAGTATATTGTCCTTATAAATCCATACAAGAGCTCATGTATCAACTAGGCTTGCTGTTTATCATGTTTTATTGATTTAGAAATAACTGTCATGGACTTCACAGTTGATTCACAAAGGTGTTGTCCTCCCTTTGTAAGTCAAATCATCATTCTTTCACTCTTGAGACTATGTACTTTAAATTATAATAGCTATCTTGAGATGTGTTTGGCATCTCATTGATGCGATGTTGATAAAGCTCAGGATAATATACAATTGATCACTTAGGATTCTTTTGAGAGCTTTAGATATGATCATCATCAGGTCACCAGGTCTTTACTCACGTAAAACAGAGGTGCCTTTAACCCAGGTCTTTGTTCACACAAAACAGAGGGATGATGATGAACATGATCTTTTCACCTTTGATACTGAGATTCAGTATGGTGATCATACACCCAGGTCTTTGTTCACACAAAACAGAGGGAGTATGATTTGCAAAGATAGATAGTATAAAGTGTTTTACATAGTGTGTGCAGATGAATGATTTGATCATATTAGGATAAGACTCACTTTGTTTTCTCAAAATGAAGTTTCCCATATGACAATATTATGTTATGCAAGCACTAAGGTTTGTTTCCACTCAAGTTGAACCTACTCACATATCAAGAAACTTGTTGAGATATATTGATATTTGTTTATGCAGAAATAGGCAAAGCTATAGTTTACTATCATTTCCCATGCATAAGGCATACTGATGCATTATTGCACACAGCATGTTGTTTGTTTGAACTTTATTTAATCTAAGTTAATCATACCTAGAGACTCAATCAGAAAATTAAATCTGACTGAATCAAAGGCTTTAGTGAATAAATCAGCAAGCTGATTTGATGTATCCACTTTGACTAACTTGATCAATCCTTTTTCTGAGCAATCTCTCAGAAAATGATACCTAATCTCTATATGTTTAGTTTTACTATGTTGCACAGGATTAGCAGTTATAAACATAGCAGCAGAATTGTCTATATAGATTGAAGTTTGAAGAAAGTTGTAACCATAGTCAAGCAATTGGTTTTGTAACCAAAGCACTTGAGAACACCCGGCTGAAGCAGCAATGTACTCAGCCTCAGCTGTGGATACAGAAACATTTGTTTGTTTCTTGCACTGCCATGACACTAGCCTGGGTCCAATGAATTGACATCCACCGGTTGTTGATTTTCTATTGCTGTTACATCCACCATAGTCACTGTCTGAGTATGAGTAGAGTGTAAAGTCTCCATCCTTGGGATACCATAGACCAAGTCCTGGTTTTCCCTTGAGGTATCTGAAAATTCTTTTGACAGCATTGAGATGTGACTCCTTTGGATCAGATTGGTACCTAGCACATACACACACAGCAAACATAATATCAGGTCTACTGGCAGTTAAGTACATAAGTGAACCTATCATGGATCTAAATAATTTTTGATCAATAGATTTTCCAGAGGGATCAGGGGCAATCTTATCAATTGTTGATGCTGGTGTTTTGCATGAGGAGACTTCAGCAAGATTGTATTTCTTCAGAATTTGATGTATGTATTTTTCTTGATTGATGAAAATTCCATCTGCTTTTTGATGAACTTGAAGGCCAAGGAAGAATGTTAATTCACCCATTGAGCTCATCTGAAATTCAGATTTCATCAGCTCTTCAAAATTCACACACAATCTCTTATTAGTTGATCCAAATATAATGTCATCAACATATACTTGAACTACTAAGAGATCTTGATGTTCTTGTTTGAGAAAGAGTGTCTGATCAATTGTTCCTCTTTTGTAGCCATGCTTGAGTAAGAAGGATGATATGTTTCATACCATTTTCTTGGTGCTTGATGAAGACCATACAAGGCTTTATCTAGTTTGTATACCCTGTGAGGATAATGAGGATCTTCAAATCCGGGGGGTTGAGACACATAAACTTCCTCATCTATTTTTCCATATAAGAAAGCACACTTGACATCCATTTGATACACAGTGAATTTCTTGTATGATGCATATGCCAAGAACACTCTTATTGCCTCAATTCTTGCAACTGGTGCAAAAACTTCATCATAATCTATGCCTTCTTCTTGAGTGTAACCTTGTGCTATTAACCTTGCTTTGTTTCGGACAATAATACCTCTATCATCCAGTTTGTTTTTGTATAGCCATCTAGTTCCAATAGGATGTTGACCTTCAGGTAAATCAACAAGACACCATACTTTTTGCTTTCTGAACTGTTGAAGCTCTTCTTGCATAGCTTCAATCCAGCTATTGTCTTTTAAAGCAGCTGTAATGTTTGGAGGCACCACTTGAGAAAGAAAACAGTTGAATAGACAAAGGTTGGCTGTACCACTTTGGCTCCTTGTAGTTCTCTTTTCAGGATTTCCAATGATATTGTTAAGTGGATGAGACTTATGAATTCTCATTGAGGGAGTTGACTCAACTGGAATGGATGATTCCAGATTAGTCATTTCCATTGCCTCTGACTGATTCATCTCAATTTGAGAATTCAAGAAATAATCAAATTGAGTCTCTGTTGATTGAGCTTCAGAAGTATCTGCAGTTGGATTTTGCTCTTCCGCAGGAACTTCTGCGGAAGTATTTTGTTCTTCCGTAGGAGCTGCTCCGGATACATTTTGGTCTTCCGAAGGAAGTTCTCCGGATACATGATCTTCCGAAGGAACTCCGGATGCATTTTGTTCTTCCGAAGGAGCTTCTCCTGATGCATGCTGTTCTTCTGAAGCAGCTTCTCCTGATGCATTTTGTTCTTCCGAGGAGCTTCTCTCTGATGCATTTTGTTCTTCCGTAGGAGCTTCTCCTGATGCATTTTGGTCAGTTCCACATGTAGTATCTGCTTCTGTTGAAGTGTTGTCACTTGTAGAGGGATGTATCCTTGGGGGATCAGCAGATAAAGGTACTTCAGTCATAATCGGTGGAACAAATGGATAGCATACTTCATCAGAACCTGTATTTGTCAAATAATCATAGTTAAAAGATTTAGACAAGGCATCTATGTCAAATAACCATGATGATCCTTTAACTGACTTAGTGAATACATTTTCATCAAAAGATACATTAGGTGTCTCTTCCACAATGTTATGCTGTGGAATATACACTCTATATGATTTTGATGTTGAAGAATATCCAACAAAGAAACCATCATATGCTTTTTCTGAAAATTTTCCTAATGACTCTTTGATGTTCAAAACAGTTACTTGACACCCAAATACTCTTAGATATCCTATGTAAGGTTTTCTTTTAAATAGGAGCTCATAAGGAGTTTTGTTATGTTCTTTGACAATTAATGTTCTATTTTGAACATTGCATGCAGTATTCACAGCCTCAGCCCAAAAGGTAATAGGTAGTTGTGAATCAGCTAGCATTGTTCTTGCTGCTTCAATGAGAGTTCTGTTTCTTCGTTCAGCAACTCCATTTTGTTGTGGAGTCCTTGGTGCACTGAATTGTCTTGCAATTCCTTTGCTCCTGCAAAAAGAATCTAGTTCAAAGTTAACAAATTCAGTACCATTATCACTCCTGAAAATTTTGACTTTTGTATCAAGTTGATTCTCAATCTTGATGACAAAGTCCATTAATGTTTCTGATGTTTCACTCTTTTGTTTTAAGAAAAAGACCCATGTAAATCTAGTGAAATCATCAACTATCACCAAACAATATTGCCTTTTTCCAATGCTCATTACATTGGTTGGACCAAAAAGATCCATGTGAAGCAATTTGAGTGGTGTAGTATTAGTATTGATTGTTTTTGGTTTATGTGACACTCTGTGTTGTTTTCCTTTGTAACAAGAAGAGCAATGAGTTGAGCAATGGAACTCTTTATTTGGTAAGCCAATGACCAGGTCATGTTTCACCAATTTATTCATATTTTTCATGTTAGAATGAACAAGTCTTCTATGCCATAATTGTGACAAATCTTCTGAAAGTTTAGAAATAAGACAAGTTTCATGTTTTGTGAGAGAAGTGTTGTTCATATCCAACACATAAGTGTTTCCTTTTCTTGCTGCTTTGAGGAGAATCCAATCTTCTGGGACAATAAATCCTGGCTTAAGAATGTAACAGTTAGTGTCATCAAACAATGTAGTGTAGTTTTGATCACAGATTTGAGATACACTAAGTAAATTATACTGTAAGTTTTTACAGTAATTTACTTTATCAAATTTAAGTACACCATTGGTTATCATTCCTTCACCAACAATTTTACCTCCCTTTTTATCCCCACCAAATGCCACATAAGAAGCATTTTTATGTTTGAAATCATGGAGAAGAGAACAGTTTCCTGTCATATGCCTGGAACAACCACTGTCAACATACCACATGTTGTCAGCTCTCCAATATTGTTCCTGCAATCAGAAAAGAAAATCAGTTAGAAGTGACAACCCAAGCCTTAGTGATCTTGGGTTTGTCAACAGGATCTAAAACAGTTACTCTTTCAAGAATTTTTTGAAGTTTCTGTTTCAGATTTGATTGATTCATTCTGAATTAATTTGGATGAGGATGATTCTGCTGAATGGGATGTTGATGAAGTAGATTCATGATTCATATTGTCTGCTTTACTTAGATCAACTTCATTTGTTTGATTCTTTTGTTTTGATAGTGAACCTTTAAATGTTTCACTGTCTTTTGTTTTTGAAAGAGGGATATGAATGCCTTTTTCAAATTTATCAAAGAATGAATCATCATCCTTTGATTCTTGTCTGACAAATCCACTCTTTTGTGTGGTGTTTTTGACTGCTGAAAAGATGATCTTTTCTTCAGTATCTTAACACTTGATGATGATTTGTCCTTTGGTTTTGCCTTTGATTTTTGTTCATGCTTCTTCAGTTTTGAACCTTTGCAGAATCTGTGGATTGGGAATCTGATTCAGATTTGTCTGATTCTTTCTTCTTTGATCCTTTTATCTTGTTCTTTTTGTTGAAATAACATTCCTGTGTGGAATGATTATTTTTGTTGCAAATAGAGCAATGTTTGTTGAAGTAACAATCAGCAGTCATATGATTGTTCATATTGCAAATAGAACAATAACTGCTGAAGTAACAATCTTCAGTGTTGTGATTTTTCATGTCACACCATTTGCAATACTTTTCTTCTGATTCTTTCTCAGAATCATTCCTTTTGTTTGCTGATTTTTGTTGTTGCTCTTTCTTCTTTAGCTTTGAATGTGCTTCACCTTTTTCATTTTTGTGCACATTTTGTTCGTTTGGAGGTGAATTTCTCTTCCGTAGATCAGCTGCTGAAGTTTTCTTGTTCAGTTGATGATCTGCTGATGCCTTTTTCTTTCCTTTGAATTTTCCTCTTTCCTCAGTGATGACAGATTCATCAGTCAATTTCTTGGAGGATTCTTGCATACTTAGTTCTTGAAGACCTTCATTCAATTGAGCTATCCTCTTGCAGATGGTCTTCAGCATGTTTCTTTGTTTAGGAGGATATGGCAACTTTGTTTCTTCAAGCACTTTTGGAATATGGGCTTTCAGTTGAAAATTTTTACCAGTGCTTGTTTGATCAACATCATGTTCATCAGAATCATCCAAGTCATCACATTATCATAATCAAATTCTGAATCATTTTGATCTAATGATTCTGATTCAGATGATTCAGTTTCACTCACCTCAGCTTTATCATTAATTTTAGTTTTAGTTGAATCTTTTTCAAATTTAGTGCTAGGCACAAAATGATTTGACAGAGTGTTTGTCATTGTTGTAGGTAAGGATGTGTAATTATCATTTATAGGTGGTGCAACCGCATTATAACCCAACCCAGACCTTTTCTTTGATTCAATATGAGAAGTTAGTAATTTCTCATATTGCTGAGATGATAATTGAAACTTCTGAAGTTTCACTTCAGTTGATGCATGATCAGCCATGGATTTTGTTAAGGAAGTGGTCAAATGCTCAACTTGGGCTTTTAGGCTATAATTTTCAGAAACAAATTTTTCTAAATCCTTTTGCAAAGAATTAATTTTTATTTGATATAATTTATGTTCTCTAACATGAGATTCATTCAAAATCATTGTTTCTTTTACTTTATCAGCCAACTGTTGAGCATGGACTCTATATCGTTCAACTTCCTCAACACAAGTTGATGAACACAATCTTTCTTTTACCTCTTTTGCCATTGGTGGCACTGTTTGATCCATATGAGCCATCAATGCTTGATTTTCTTCCAAAACTTCCTTCTCATACAGACTCCAGTCACACGTTCCATCTTGAAGTATGATCAGCCCTGACTCCTTTGAGTTACTTGGTCCTGCTGATTCTTTGGTGGCTGGTGGGGAAGCATTGATCAGTTGAGATTGCTTGTGCAGAGGTCTTTGAAAGATTGTTGATTTGCTTGAATCTGATGTTGTTGATGCTGCTGATGTTGTCTCATCTCTGGATATGACTGTTGATTGCATTCTCTTGAGAAATGTCCATAGAGATTGCATTTGTAGCATCTCACTTTTGATTTGTCAACACCAATCTTTGATGTTCTGCTTGCTGAAGCCAAGTTCTTATTTCTCCTGAGATATTGCTTAGCTCTATAAGCAATCATGGCCATCTGCCATTGTAGATCCATCTCTTCCACTACATCTGGGGGTAGTTCTTCTAAGTCTTGTTGACAGATATTGGCTGATGTTAGAGAGCTTCCCAGGTATGCTTGAAAACTTGAGCTAAAAGCTGCAAAGGCTGCTCTTTGTTCTTCAGAGTCCAATATCACAGTTATTGGTTCTGACTGATTTGCTGAAAAGGAAGACTTAGTTGTTGCTGCAGATGTATCTTGTCTATCAGTAGTTCTTCCTTTATTCTTCTGCTGCTTGTCTTGAGATGATTTCTTTGAGGGTTTTGAAGCATAGAAGCTAACTTCCTCCTCATCATCACTCCTAACACAAGAGTTATCACTTTCATTGTTTGAAATAAATGCACTTCCTACATTATTTGTTTCTTTGAAGTGATAGGGTGAGACATGAGTTCTCACACTCTTGTTTCTTGATTTTTCATCCATTTCAAGAGCTTCCACTTTTGCAACCAGAGTATCTAAACCAGTTGCTTTCAGATCTATAGTATTCTTGAACATGGACACAGTATGCTTCCAACTTTCTGGCAAAGTGTGGAGCATTTTCTTGTTTAATTCCTCACTAGTATACTTCAACTCTAGAATATTCATCTCAGTGACTAACTGCATGAATCTATGAAGTTGCTGAGGAATTGATTCACCCTCAATATGATGAAAGGTTTCATATTGTGATCTGAGGGTGTCTCTCCTTATACTTTTTATCTCATCACTCCCTTCGCAGAGAGTGTGAAGAATCTTCCATAAGGAGTGAGCTGTTTTATAGTTCTCACACCTGATTAATATCTCTTCAGGTAAAGCCATACTAAGCAGACTGTAAGCTTTTATATCGACTTTAACCTTTTTGACATCATCAGGTGATAGATCTTTTGTGCTGATTGGTTGATTTTTGTCATTATAATCCGGCCCAAGAGTGGGTGGAATATAAGGACCTTCAGTGATGGAAATCCACAAGTCAGAATCAGTATAGTTTACATGATTCCTGAACTTGATTTTCCATGACTTAAAATCTGCTTTTGTTTCCAACTTCGGGGGTTGGTAAGATGAACCACTGAAGTTGCTCATGATGTTAACAAGATCTACTATTCAATTGATTTGAATATAGAAACAAGTTAATTAAAAATTGCTGGTAAACGAAAACAAACACAATTAAACACAACTAACACTGATAGATCAATTGATCTAAATCAATGAGCACTTGGCTCTGATACCACCTGTGAATCCAAGGATCGTCGACAGGAATTATCAGTGTGAATTGATGTCAAGTCAACGTTAGCGGAATTAACGTTGATTTGGTTTAATTGAATTTAAACAACTTTCAATGTCAATGAAATATCAAGAACACACGACACAAAACACAATTAAAGATTAATTAATGTTTTATTATAATGTGTTGAAGATTACAAAAGAATGAAACAATGAATGCTATGATGTTGTATATGTTATGATGATCGAAAGACTTTTGATGATTGTTGTAATGCTATTGCTGTTCTCAATCAATCAATCGTCTGTTTTCAATCGTACTTGAATCGAAACCTAGGATCCATATATTTATAGACAGAGATGTTTCAGTTATAGGAAACACCGGATCTCTTGGGATTTGATTTGTTTCTGATAAGGAATCATCGGATTTCTCGGGATTCGAATAACCGCCTTGTTGACTTGTTGACTTGTTGACTTGTAATTTGCAAGTGTTTGGACTCCGCAGAAATATTGTCTTCCGCAGATGTTTTGTTCTTCCGCAGATGTTTTGTTCTTCCGCAGCATTTCTTGAACACTTGGAACTCCAGTTGATTTTGTTCATCCGTAGATGATCTTCGGATGTTTTGTTACTTGTAAGATATATATCCACGGAAGAATGATATGTTCATCCGTAGATGTTTCTTACACTTGGTCAATTTCAATAATTGATCAAGTATTATGTTTGTACCTGCAGCCATACATACATCAACACATATATAAATAGGTTAACCTATATATTTAATGCATACATAATAATGAAATACAAAAGTTCATTACAAATATTAATTCAAGTACTAAGCCTATACATAATAACTAGATCTACTGATTCTAGACCTAACAGAGACATAGGGCCAAGTCTCCTTCCGGAGAATCCATACAGCTTCAAGAAGCTCATCATCCTTTGTCTGTCAGCAGACTTCTTCATACTCTTTTAAATGATGGCTCTTGACTTTGCAACCTCTTCCCTTAGCTTCTTCTTAGTTATCTTTCTCTCTTTGACTAACTCAAGCTCAAGTTGTTTTAAGTACTCAAACTCAACAAAGTCATAGGACAAGGGAAGAAGTGCATCTGCCTGATAGAAGCCTGTGGCACTCAGGTAGTTGATCATTTTGATCCTATCTTCTTCTTTGTCTACCTAATGTTCTTGTTGAACCACATCTTCTTGTACAGGGCTATCATGAACTGGGGAGAGAGTAGGAGCATGCTTGTAGAGTCTTTTTTGTCTCTTCTCCTCTTTGAATTGGAGAAGTAACCTTGCATCCTCTTTTTCCTTCATCTCTCTTGACACTTCCATGTCAGCCAGTTCATTTAGTTGTTCTAAGGGAAGAGAAATAATTTCATTAAGGTCATAGTTCATGGTCTGCAGGTAAGTAATCCTGACTGCCCTCAACTCATCATCTTGAGTATTTGGTCTGGGGACAGCCCTGATTGCAGCTTGCATAAAACCTGAAGACCCAGAGGAACTTTCTCCCCTTAGCTTCCTCTTCCTCTCTCTCTCTCCTCCTCCTCAATTTCCTCAGGAGTCAAAATCCTTTTCCCTTTGTCACCCACAGACCTTTGTGACTCAGGGTGGATAGAGGTTTGGCCTTCATTGCTTGGTGTAGCATCCATGCTCTGGCCAGAGAGAGGCTGAGAAGCACCTTCACCAGCAGGTGTCTATGAGGGAATGTGGATCTCTGCAGCAGTTGATGATGATGAGACAGGGGTCTCTGGTTCTACCATTGGGCCTTCAGTCAAGGTTTCCCCTATGAAACTAATCTTAGGGTCTACCTCAACATCCAGTTGACCGATGGCATTACCTAATTGCCTAAGTCTTCTTCTTAAGCTAAACTCTGCAGTGATCCTGTCTTGTATACTTTGAGCCAATCTGTCAGCTTGTCTTGAGTTGCCTGGGTTGACAAGTGGCATGTTGACTAGATCCAGACCTTCATAGAAGTTCAAAGTTTGAAAATCAAATACTTCTTGTTGCCCTTGAAATCTGTGAAGAATGAGGGCTCTTCTATCAGCATCATACCTCCACCCAATGAAGTAGTTTGAAGTTCCTTGAGGTGAGGATGACATAGCCCTTGGTATACCTTCCTCAAAGAGACTCCTGATGATAAAGTCTATAGAGTCCACATTAATGTGAACTTGAGGAAGTTGCTTAGAATGCACAATTGCAAGTGAGGATGGTGAGTCCTCAATGTCCATTCTCTGTGAAGAACTCCCAAGTTCTGTGGCTGCAATGACTTTCTCCCCCTTTTTGGTAGCATCACCCACTTGCATAGGTGAGCTGGAGGATAGATCAATCACATCCACAAGTTCTTTTGTTCCTGGTTAAGCTCTTCTTAAAGGTCTCCCAGCTAGTTTTTCCTTAAGATATGAAATCTCAAGTTGCTGATCATTGACCCTGTTGTGAAGGGTAGTCACCTGAGATTCAAGGTTACTAACCTTAGAGACTAAATAGGAGCATGTTTTTGACAATTTTTGCACCTTTAGTCTCAGATTCCCCTCTTCTTCATTAGAAGAATCATTGGGGGATGCGATGATTGGACCAAGGTCCTCTCTCTCTCACCACCAGCTTGAGGTTCTTGGCTACTGGTTTTCCTCTGCTCACTGGCAATCTTAGTTGAGATGTCAGTGGGCTAAGTTGCCATGGTTGAGGTCTTAATAATGTAATCACTTGCAAAAGTGAGAGCCTCTTCCATATGGATATCCTGAACAGGTTCAGAAGTATCCACCTCAGTTATAGGTGACTGATGTGGGCTAGACTAAGGAGACTCAAGAGTACTCATCTCTCTTTGAGTAGAGGAAGAGAAGAGAGACTCATGGTACTCACTGAAACCTAAGTCTTCATCAGTATAGAAGGATAGGTTGGAAATAGGTTGATTTATATCTAAAGGCTGGGGATGGTAACTGTCCTCTGAAGGTTGTTCACTTGAGTGTTGAGACTCAGAGTGAAGGCTTAAGGCAGTTGGGCTTGTGAGCTCATCAGGGTGAGCATGAGGAACCTCAACCCTGATAGTTGAAGAGATGGGAGTGGTTTGCTCCTCAGGATAAGTGGGAGCTCTAGTGTCCACTTCCTCCTGTAAAGGTGAGTATATGGGGACCTGCACAGACTCAATAGCTTGAGCAGGGGTTCGTTTGGATTTTCTTTGGTAGGTGAGGGTTACTTGAGGCCTTTTTAGTGGTAGAGAGGTAGAAGGTGTGGGTTTAACACTAGCTTGTGTTGCTAGGTTGTCACCTTGAGCAATGAGCTCTAATATATTTGGGACAAGGGCTGTTTCTACCCCTGAGAAGCCTACAGTTGGCTTCTTCATGATTTTAAAGATGTCAGGCTTCATCTGTCCTAATTTAAGAATATTGTCTGTTTCCCTCAACTGTGAGCCCAGTTCACAGTTGAGAATATGTTGAACATATCTAGGAAACATATAATATACTCTAAGGAGTCCAAGTTAGCAAGCAAATTGGTATAGACAAATTGAGTGTACCTGAACTTGACCCCTTGAACCATTCCGTGCACTATGAAGGAGAGATCCTCAAGAATCTGGTCCCACCCTCCATGCTTGTTTGACAAGCTGTGGATAACCACATTGCAGGACCGTTTAAGGGCTTTAACACAATTACAACACAACAACACAATAAGGAGATTAACTAAACTTTAATCAAACAGTGAACTGGGTAACCAAAGGTGATACAAAGAACACAAGTAAAGCAAGAGACAGAACAAGAGAGTATGGGTTTCAAGGAGGCAGTATATTGCTTTCTCAAGTTCTTTTACAAGTGTTACAAAGCATAAAGAAAGGTACAAGAACTTGGAATACTTATACTACAACCTACAGCCGGCTATACTTTGAAAGTCAGCTGGATACAATTGACTAGACACTAACAAAATCAATTGTAGGATCAAAAGGCATATCTGCCTTTTGACCTTGTGACTATGACATGCCATAGCTCACATCCTTATACATTAAAAAAAGGATAAAGTACATGAAGTGGAAAGTTACAGACTCAAGATCTTAATGTACAGTTACCAAAAGCAAGGCCCTTTTCACCAACTCATGTAAGTTGGTGACTTTACAGAGATGCAGCGGAAAAGGTGCTTTATGGAACAGTACATCAGATAAAGCATGTGTACTAAAAGTATTCGGAAGAAATCTGTCTTCATAGGTTGAAGCTTCGGAAGACTTTGTCTCTGAAGCTTCGGAAGACTTCATGTTTGGCTTCGGAAGATATTGGTCTTGGCTTCGGAAGATTTTACACTTAGAGTATTTTCTAATGCTTTCTGTAAAACTTCCGAAGCATTCTTCACTTCAGTACTTAGTGCATGTTGCTGAAACACTTAGGCCGTTTTGGGTTGCATCAGACTTCAGGAATCCTTACAAACTCCCCTAGGCTGATGCTACCAAAACACTTAGAAGATCTTCAAATGTTGGTAGTCTTCAGTACAATCAGGACCATTCCTTTCTTCATGAGATGGTCAGGATCATCAAGACTCTCATAGTATCTTCTCATCTCAAAGAGATCATGCAGAGGTAAGTTGATTATGTCTTGCCATGAGTAGACATTATCAACACCTTGATCTCTGATAACATTCCCTCTTTCTGGATTGGTAGAGTAAGTCCAGGACAAGATGGGTGTCTTAGTAGTTAGAGGAGCCACTTGAATAGGAGTTGATTGGGCTGCCTCATCATGCACTTCCTCAGGTTGATCTGATTCAGCCTGAGGTGCAGAGGTAGATGACTTGGGCTTCTTCTTTTTAGTCTTTGGTTTAGAAGCCATCCTCTTCTTCCTCTTGGATGTCTTTAACTGAGAAGACTGGTCTGCAGCACCATGTTGATCATCAATGTCTTTCTCAGTTGGGTGTTCCTCCCTCACAGGTTCAGAAGAAGAGGGAGTTTGACCCTGCCTGGGATCAGAAGATGAAGCTTGCTGAGGCTCAGCTGGAGGTGCTGGTTGAGGTGTCTCTGGTTGTTCAAACTTGACCTCCACTTCAGGTGGGACTTGACTTGGAAGAGAGTGCAAGTCAATGAGTTCTCCACTTTTAATCTTCTGCTTGATCACCCTAATATGCTCATCCATAGTGGATAGAGACATGGGGCCAAGTCTCCTTCCGGAGAATCCGTACAGCTTCAAGAAGCTCACCATTCTTTGTCTGTCAGCAGACTTCTTTGCATTCTTTTGAATGATGGCTCTTGACTTTGCAGCTTCTTCCCTCAGCTTCCTTTTATTTGTCTTTCTTTCCTTGACTAACTCAAGCTCAAGTTGCTTTAGATACTCGAACTCAATGAAGTCATAGGACAAGGGAAGAAGTGCATCTGCCTGATAGAAGCCTGTGGCACTCAGGTAGTTGATCATCTTGATCCTATCTTCTTCTTTATCTACCTGAGGTTCTTGTGGAGCCACATCTTCCTGTGCAGAACTTTCTTGAACTGGTGAGAGAGTGGGAGCATGCTTGTAAAGTCTTTTCTATCTCTTCTCCTCTTTGAGTTGGAGAAGTATCATTGCATCCTCTTTCTCCTTCAACTCTCTTGACACTTCCATGTCAGCCAGTTCATTTAACTCTTCTAAGGGGAGGGAGATGATTTCATCAATGTCATAGTTCCTGGTCTGTAAATAGGTAATCCTGACTGCCCTTAACTCATCATCTTGAGTATTTGGTCTGGGAGCAGCCCTGATTGCAGCTTGCATGAAGCTAGATGACCCAGTAGAACTTTCTCCCTTAGTCTCCTTTTCCTCTCTCTCTCTTCCTCCTCAATTTCCTCAGGAGTCATTATCCTTTTCCTTTGTCACCAACAGACCTTTGTGACTCAGGGTGGATTGAGGCTTGGCCTTCATTGCTTGGAGTAGCTTCCATGCTCTGGCCAGAGAGAGGCTGAGAAACACCTTCACCAGCAGGTGTCTCAGATGGAGTTTGGAACCTCTGCAGCAGTTGTTGATGATGAGACAGGGGTCTCAGGTTCTGCCACTGGGCCTTCAGTCAAGTTTCCCCTATGAAACTAATCTTAGGGTCCACCTCAACATCCAGTTGACCGATGACATTGCCTGATTCCCTAAGTCTCCTTCTTAGAGTAAACTCTGCAAGGATCCTGTCTTGGATTCTTTGAGCCAGCCTGTCAGCTTGTCTTGATATGCTTGGATTGACAAGTGGCAAGTTGACTAAATCCAATCTTTCATAGAAGCTCAGGCTTTGGAATTGAAAAATTTCTTGTTGGCCTTGAACTCTCTGAAGTATAAGGGCTCTCCTGTCATCATCATACCTCCACCTTATGATGTAGTTGCCAGTTCCTTGTGGTGGAGATGAGACAGCCCTTGGTATACCTTCCTCAAAGAGACTCCTGATGAGAGAGTCTATAGAGTCCACATTAATGTGAACTTGAGGAAGTTGCTGAGAATGCACAACAGCAAGTGAGGATGGTGAGTCCTCTATGTCCATTCTCTCTGAAGAACTCCCAGGTTCTGTGGTTGTAACAACTTTCTCCCCCTTTTTGGTAGCATCACCCACTTGCATAGGTGAGCTGGAGGATAAGTCAATCACTTCCACAGGTTCTTGTGTTCCTGGTTGAGCTCTCCTTAAAGGTCTCCCAGCTAGTTTTTCCTGCAGATATGAAATCTGGAGTTGCTGATCATTGACCCTGTTTTGCAAGGTAGTCACCTGAGATTCCAAGTGACTAACCTTAGAGACTAAATAGGTGCATGTTTTTGACAATTTTTGCACCTTTAGTCTCAAATTCCCCTCATCTTCATCAGAAGATTCATTGGGGGATGAGATGATTGGACCAAAGTCCTCTCTCTCACCACCAGCTTGAGTTTCTTGGCTGCTGGTTTTCCTCTGCTCACTGGCAGCCTCAGTTGAGATGCCAATGGGCTGAGTTGCCATGGTTGAGGTCTTAATGATGTAATCACTTTCAAAAGTGAGAGCCTCTTCCATATGGACATCCTGAACAGGTTCAGAAGTGTCCACCTCAGTAATAGGTGACTGATGGGGGATAGACTGAGGAGAGTCAGAGGTACTCATCTCTCTTTGAGTAGGGGAGGAGAAGAGAGACTCATGGTACTCACTGAATCCTAAGTCTTCATCAGTGTAAAAGGATAGGTTGGGAATTGGTTGGTTGAGATCCAAAGGCTGGGGATGGTAGCTGTCCCTGAAGGTTGTTCACTTGAGTGTTGAGACTCAGAGTGAAGGCTTAAGGTTGTTGGGCTAGTGAGCTCATCAGGGTGAGCTTGAGGAACCTCAGCCCTGATAGGTGAAGTAATGGGAGTGGTTTGCTCCTCAGGAGAAGTGGGAGCTCTAGTGTCCACTTCTTCCTGTAAGGTTGAGTATTTGGGGGCCTGCACAGACTCAATAGCCTGAGCAGGGGTTCGTTTGGATTTTCTTTGGTAGGTGAGGGTGATTTCTGGTCTTTTTAAAGGTAAGGACAAAAGAGGTGTGGGTTCAACACTAGCTTGTGTTGCTAGGTTGTCACCTTGAGCAATGAGCTCTAACATTTTTGGGACTAGGGCTGTTTCTACCCCTGAGAAGCCTACAGTTGGCTTCTTCATTATTTTAAAGATGCCGGGCTTCATCTGTCCCAATTTAAGAATATTACTTGTTTCCCTCAACTGTGAGCCCAGTTCACAGTTGAGAATGTGTTGAACATATCTAGGAAACATGTAATACTCTAAGGAGTCTAAGTTTGCAAGTAAATTAGTATAAACAAATTGAGATACCTGAACTTGACCCCCTGAACCATTCCATGAACTATAAAGGAGAGATCCTCAGGAATCTGGTCCCATCCACCATGCTTGTTTGACAAGCTGTGGAAACCACATGGAGCAGGAATTTCCATTGGGATGAGACCTTCCCTTTCCTAAAGGTCTTTACAGAGAAATCTCCCTCATAGCCCATCTGCTCAAAAGAATGATTAACAGCTTCTTTTGGGAAGGACACCTCACCTTCTTCATCATCCAGCTGCAAATGTTGGTTAATGATGGCCGGAGTGATGAAGATTGTCCTCCCTTGCACTATGGCAGACAGTGCCTTCTCCCCATCCATAATGACCTCTTGGCAGGTCTTCCAGAATTCAAGCAAGTGATCCTCATATAGAGTAGGATCAATGGTCAGGGAGGTGAAGTAGTTTGACAGAGTCAAGAATTGGCAAATCTCTGAGAAACTTGCATCTTTCTCAGAGCTTAACAGAGCAACTTGATTATGTTGCCTGTGAAGTTGCATGGAGAAATCAGGGTTGTTTCTGCGGTTAAGGTTGGCTATTTCAGAAGCTTAAGGGTGAAGAAAGGTAGAAAGCAAAGGCGGTTTAGAGAATTAGGTTAGAGAAATAGTAGAATTGAGGAAGATAGTGGGAAAGAGGGGGAACCGTTGGGTATTTATATGAAAAGGGATTTGAACCAAAGTTGTTGGACCAAAAGAACCAATGAGCCGGATCAGAAAAACCTTTAAGTCCCACAGACGTCACAACAACTACTGAAGTCCACAACAGCTGAAGACAACAACTGATTACAAAGTCTGAAGACAAGTGCTGAAGACAAAGTCTGAAGACAAGTGCTGAAGACAAAGTCTGAAGACAAGTGCTGAAGACAAAGTCTGAAGACACAAGTACTGAAGACAAAGTCTGAAGACAAGTGCTGAAGACAAAGTCTGAAGACAAGTGCTGAAGACAAAGTCTGAAGACACAAGTACTGAAGACAAAGTCTGAAGACAAGTGCTGAAGACAAAGTATCAGACATTGTCATAACAGCTGAAGAGGACTTCTTCAGTAGTTGTGACGGTTTACTTTCAGTAGTTTTATGTTTTCTCTTTTCAGTAGTTTTGTAAAACGACTGAAGAGCTTGTTCTTCAGTCGTTGTAGTATCAGTAGTTTCTTTTCAGTTGTTTTATGTTTTATACTTAGCACTCTGACATGTTCTCAGTAGTTGTGAACATTTCAGTAGTTTGTTAAGTATTAGTTATTTTTGTACTAGATCTGCTAGTAATCACCATCCCGTGATTGCAGCAGTGATTGCACTCTATATAAGGAGTGCCAACCTTATTGTAACTGTGAATGATTTAGCAATAATACTGGGCATTATTGAAACATTCCTTATCACAGAAAAATATTCTCTCGCATTTGTTTACAAGTAACAAACTCTTGCTATGATTTGACTAATTCTTGATTTCATTCCGCTGCATTACACTCTAATACTTCAAACTTGTGATCGCTGATCCTGACAAATGGTATCAGAGCCGGTTAATCATTGATCGATCTAATAATTGATCATTGAAACTGCTATTCAAGATCCAAGTTTGATTGAAGTAGCATTTTTTTTTGCTAGAAATTGTTATAGAGATTGAATTTTCTGTGCTTTTAATCATTCAGCCTGAGACTTATTCTTGGTTTTCATTGAGTTTGTTGTGGTGTGTTTAAATTTTTTTTAAGCTTGAATAAAATTGTTTTTGGATCCAAAATGACTACTCCTTCCAATGATCCTCACAATACTGGTTCCTCAACCAAGCCTCCAATGCTGGTTAGGAATGAGTATAACATATGGCAACGTCGTATGCTCCATCACCTGTCTGTTAACAGCTCAGGTTGTTGGACATCAGTGGTACATGGTCCACACAAGCCTATGGTGAATAACCCGGAAACCAATCAAATGGTTCCGAAGAGGAAGGATCAATACTCAGATGAGGATAAGAAATTGTTTGAGATAGATGCAAAAGCCCATGGAATCCTGGCCATGGCACTACCCAATGAAATTTATTCTGGGCTAATGCATTATGAATCTGCCCATGACCTCTGGAATGCCTTGAAAGAACAATTTGGAGGAACAGATGAGGTCTTGGCAAATAATAGAGAGATTCTTGCCCAACAATATGAGACATTCTCTCATAGGAAGGGTGAGACACTGACTCAACAGTTTGAGCGGTTCTCTTGTTTGATCTCTGAATTGAAAATGGTCAAACATGAGTATACTAATATTCAGATGAATAACAGATTTCTCAGATCACTGCCTGAGAGATGGGATACATATACCATTGTCCTACGCTCCAGTGCAAATTTGGACAAACTATCTCTCACCCAACTTCATGGGAAATTGCTCACATTTGAGAGAGAGATAGAACAAAAGAGAAAACTGTCTTCATCTGGTAAGCTCACTGAGGACTTTGTACCAGGCAACACTGCTCTGGTTAGTCATGATCAGAATATGCTTCATCTGAATGCAGTATGATGAGCATATTGATTTCTCTTCAAACATTTCTGATTCAGCATTTGTGAGTGTTGATAGTCAATTTACTGGGTGTAATAATGACAATCTATGCTTCATCATGGATGATCTCAAGGGGATTGCTGATGATGACTTAGAAGAGATGGATATTTTGAGCCAAATGGCCTTGATAAATATCAGATCTCAGAAGTTCTACAAAAGAACTGGAAGAAAGTTCCCAGGACTCTCTGGCAAAACCAAAGTTGGTTTTGACAAGAGTAAGTTGAGGTGTCACAAATGCCAAAGGCTTGGACACTTTGCTAGAGAATGTAGATCATCTGGATCTAATTCCTCTGCACCTTTTGTGACTTTTCCTAGCAATAGTCAACAAAACAAAGGGCAACATCCTGTCAATTCTAGTCATCAGTCTCAACTACAATCTCCTGCATATTTTGTTCCTCAGGGTCAAATGCCTTACCCTTACCCGTGTTATTACATGCCACAAACCAGTCAAGTTCAAGCTCCTATGGTACCACAACCTCATGCACTCCAGAACCTCAACCATCTCATCAACCCCCTCAACCTCAACAACATAGCTTCTTCACCCCAGAAGTTGTTGACTGGAGCAGCTTGCCAGATGACATGTCTGGTCATGCTGATCAACATGGTGGTGATAGTCCTTTTGGAAATCTGGCACTTATGGCTCTGGAATCAACTGAGGGTTCCTGTTCAACTACACCATCTTCACAGGTAACTCAGGTATCTTCAGAGGCTAAAGCCAAGTTATGTTCTGAATCTTGCATTGCTGCCTTTGTCTCTATTAGAGAGGCAAATGTAGCATTAATAAATGAAAAACTTGAGTTTGAGAAAACAATTTCCAAAAGACAAGCTGAGTATGAGTCTGCTCTTAATAGTAAAAATGATGAGATTTATAAGCTTAAATGCCAATTAAATGATGAAAAGGCTAAGCTAGAGGTTATTCTGGAAGACCAGAAAAGTCTCAAAGAAACCCTTGCAGTCACCCAAGTAGAGTGTGATCGATGGGTACAATCATGCAAAGGTTTTGAGATGCTTCTTAGTAAGCAATCAGCTTCCAATGTGAAGTTTGGCATTGGTTATAATCACACTGCTCCTCCTACAGATTTTGCTCCAAGAGTAGAGGTGAAATCTGATGGAGAAAGCAATAACCAATCCACCTCATCATGTGATTCACTTTTTGATAAAGCATCATCAAAAGTTGAAGTCAGCACTAAGCCCTCTCAGAACCTATCAGCTGATGTTGATGGTTCAATTGCTGACACTCACATGATCAAAGAGTTGGTCAACTCAGGAGTTATTTCTGAAAGTCCTGAAAGGACTGGAGAGCAAGATTTAACTCCTGAAGTTCAAGCTCCAACTACTGACAGCACTGAAAAGAAGAAAACTGTCAGTAGAAAGAGTTTGAAGACTACTAAAGAGGAAGTCAAGAAAGCAAATAGTGCTTCCAAAGTACTGAAGAGCAAGTCTTCAGTAGTTTCATCCTCTTTAGTTGATGATCAACATAAGATGAAAAAGAAACCATGTGAAGTATGTGGTTTGTTTAATCATCTCACTGATGATTGTTGGTACAAAAGAGGATCCAAACTCAAACATAAAGATGAAATTAAAGAGAAAATGGTTAAAATGAAAAATGAGTTTAAAGCCACATTTGTACCAGCAACATCAAATCCTGTAATCCTTAAGTCCAAAAAGAAATCCAAAAAGGAAGGGGTTAAACAGGTAACAGCTGAGGTTGCTCAAAAGAAGAAGGTGCAACATAAGAACTTATCAAACTCCAGTGCTAATGTGTCTGAAGAGCTGAAAGCTTTATCACAAAATCAGACACAGCTGGTTATGATGGTTCAACATCTATTGGGAAGAGTCAACCAATTAGATGTTCCTATGTTGAATCCACAGAAAAGGAGGTCCAAGCCAAAGGATTCCTCTTCTCCACCATCTTCTTCCTCTCAAGCTGTTATTTCCAGCAAACTTGTTAGTCCACCATCTGTTGATGTGAATAGGCCCAAAACCAAAAAGGTTTGGGTCTCAAAATCTAACTAATTTGCTTTGTTCTGCAGGGTTCTTCAACATGCCACAGAGGCATCTGGTATGTAGACAGTGGAGGATCCATGCATATGACAGGAAACAGATCACTTCTTAATGACTACTCTCAAGGAAGGAAGGGATTTGTATCTTTTGGCAATGATGCAAAGGGTTACATCATCGGCAAAGGCTTTGTTTCCAATGGGGAAATAAAGTTTGATGATGTTAACCATGTGGAAAATCTCAAGTACAACCTCTTGAGTGTCAGTCAAATGTGTGACAAAGGCCATGTTGCTCTTTTCACAAGTCAGAACTGCCGGATTCTGTCATCCAAAGTTCTGAGTTTGATTGACAAGGTGTTGGATAAACACACTCTCCTTAAGGCCAACAGGACAGGAAGAGTGTATGCCTTAGATCTTTCTAAGAAAATAGATCTCAAAGGCCATCCTTGCCTATTTTCCAAGGCTTCCCCTCAAGAATCTACACTATGGCATAGAAGGCTGGGTCATGTTAATCTCAAAAACATAAATCAGCTGATCAACCATGGTTTAGTAAGGGGATTGCCTATGAAGGAGTTTAAATGTGAAGATGACTGCACTGCTTGTCTAAAAGGAAAACAGCACAAAGTTTCATTTCCCTCCATAGAAGAACCTAAGTCCACAGCCTGCTTACAGCTTCTTCACATGGATCTCTTTGGTCCTGTGAGAGTGATGAGTATGGCTAAGAAGAAATACTGTCTAGTAATTGTGGATGATTACTCCAGATTTGTATGGACTTTCTTCTTGCATTCAAAGGATGAAGCAGCTCAGAAGATTATCAACTTTGTGTTGTATGTTGAGAAGCAGTATTCCCTCTCAGTCAAGTGTATTAGAAGTGATAATGGAACAGAATTTAGAAACAATACACTTGATGAGTTCTACCTCTCAAAGGGAATCAAGAGGCATTTTAGCATTCCAAGAACTCCTGAACAAAATGGAGTAGTGGAGAGAAAGAACAGGACCCTTATTGAAGCTGCAAGGTCCATGTTGGCTGACTCTGGATTGCCAATGACTTTTTGGGCTGAAGCTATCAATACAGCTTGCTATGTACAAAATAGAGCTCTAGTGAATAAGAGGTTGATGAAAACTCCATATGAAGTTCTTCATCATTTGGCCCCTCTAATTTCATTCTTCAGAGCTTTTGGATGTCCTTGTTTCATTCTCAACACAAGGGATCAACTCCAAAAATTTGATTCTAAGGTGGATGCAGGATATTTTGTTGGTTATTCATCAACTTGCAAAGCATACAGAGTCTTCAACTGTAGAACAAAGATGGTTGAAGAGACTCTACATGTTAAGTTTAATGAATCTCCAAAGGACAAGATTCCACAAAACCCTGTGGAGATATTTGATTTGGACATACTACAATATGCTCCTCATCAAACTCCTGCTGTTGCTCCTGTCAACAGTTCTCCACCTGGTGGTACTGCTGGTGCTGATGATGATGATAGTAGTACTCACCTCTTCAGATTTACTGATCAACTGCCTGATTCAGCTAGACCTGATGTTCCTGTAGCTCCAGCAGCACAATCCACAACAAATGCTGATGAGATTTCTACAACTTCAACTTCCTTTGAACTACCATCTACTGATTGGTTTCAAGGAAATACTTCACCATCACCATCTGTTGCTGCTGAGCCTGCTACAAACACTTGCACTGATCTCATTGTGTACCAAGATCTGAAGAATCACCCTATGTCTCAAATCATTGGTGATATCACTGCTGGAGTATCAACAAGAAGTCAATTGTCAAATTTCTGCTTCTATGCTCTCTTCATTAGTCAGCAAGAGCCAAAGAATTATCACATTGCTTTAAAGGACAATGGATGGGTTGATGCCATGCAGCTTGAGCTTCTTCAGTTCAAGAAACAACAAGTGTGGGAACTGGTTCCTCTACCTCCAGGTAAGTGTGCAATAGGCACTAAATGGGTGTTTAGGAATAAGACTGATGAAAATGGGCTTATTGTTAAGAACAAGGCCAGACTGGTTGTTCAGGGGTTTGCACAAGAAGAAGGTATTGATTATGATGAAACCTTTGCTCCTGTAGCCAGACTGGAAGCAATTCGATTGTTTTTAGCTTATGCTGCTTATCAAAATCTTAAAGTTTTTCAAATGGATGTCAAAAGTGCTTTTCTGTATGGGAAAATTAAAGAAGAGGTTTATGTATGTCAACCACCAGGTTTTGAGGACAACAAACATCCTAATTGGGTGTATAAGCTTGATAAGGCTCTTTATGGGTTGAAACAAGCTCCTAGAGCCTGGTATGAGACATTATCAAACTTTCTTCTTGAAAATAATTTTACTAGAGGCACCATAGATAAAACTTTATTCATTAAGAAAGCAGGGCAGCATAATCTACTTGTTCAAATTTATGTAGATGATATTATTTTTGCATCTTCTGATCCACAGTTGTGTGATGCCTTTACAAAGTTGATGCAACAAAAGTTTGAAATGAGTGCAATGGGGGAATTACAATTCTTTCTGGGTTTGCAAATCAAACAAAAGGCTGATGGAATTTTCATTCATCAGTCCAAATATACAAAAAATCTTTTGGAAAAATTTGATTTACAAAATGTAAACCTTTTTCTACTCCCATGTGCAACACCACACAACTGGATACAGATCAGAAAGGTAAAGTGGTTGATGAAACACTTTACAGATGTATGATTGGGTCCTTGATGTACTTAACAGCTTCTAGACCAGATATTATGTTTGCTACATGTGTTTGTGCTAGATTTCAGGCTGCACCTAAGGAGTCTCATTTGATTGCAGTCAAGAGGATCTTTAGATATTTGCAAGGCACTCCATCTCTAGGTTTATGGTATTCTACTAGACATTCTGGTAAATTAGTTGCTTTTTCTGACAGTGACTATGCAGGGTGTAAGTTGACCAGGAAATCAACTTCTGGTGGATGTCAATTCCTAGGCAACTGTTTGATTTCTTGGCAGAGTAAGAAACAAACCTCAGTTGCTACATCAACTGCTGAAGCCGAGTACATTGCTGCTGCAAGTTGTACATCTCAGGTATTATGGCTTCAAAACCAATTATTGGATTATGGCATAACTGAGACTAAGACTCCATTGTTAATGGACAGCTCTTCAGCTCTTTGTATTGTCAAGAATCCTGTCCAGCACTCTAGGACTAAACATATTGAAATCAGACACCATTTTATTAGAGATTGTTTTGAAAAAGGTCTGATTGATCCAAAATTTGTTCCTAGTGCTGATGAGCTTGCAGACATTTTTACTAAGCCTTTGGATAGTTCAACTTTCCACAACCTGGTGTTAAGGCTTGGTATGCTGCAGCTAGAATAAGTGACAACTACCGATAATCTCAGTAATAAATACTGATGATCATTGGTAACCATGTCATATACAAGTACTTCATTTGTTAAAACAGCTGATGTAGTTATAACAGCTGATGAAATCACAACAGCTGATGTAACTACAACTGCTGATGTCAGAAATGCAGATAAGTACTGATGACCAATGAAACATCAAACTCGGATTTAAATGTGGAGGTCAGACTGAAACAGCTGAAAAGCTATGAATTGACGAAAACAGCTGATGAGTAATTTCTCTTCAGTTGTTTCTACAACTGCTGTTTTTAAACAACTGAAGCCACAGCTATGTCTTCAGTAGTTTACAACTACTAAAGACTACTACTAAGTCTTCAGCTGTTTACAACAACTGATGACAAAACCACTGTCTTCAGTAGTTTCACAACTACTGATGACAAACACCATGTCCTCAGTTGTTTCACCACCTGAAGTCGGAATTGTCCTCAGTAGTTTTATAACTACTGAAGACTAATCAAAGACTTCAGCTGTTTCAATGTCTGACGGTTAAAACCAAGTCTTCAGTTGTTTTATAACAACTGATGATCACACCAATACGGTCAGTCATTTCAAACCTCTGAAAGTTAATGCCACGTCATCAGTAGTTTCAACAAATGATGACTAACACCAAAACCTTCAGTCGGTTCATAACCCTACCCTATAAATACCTTATCTCACCAGAGTTTTTCTCACCTCTCCTCTCAAACCTAACGTTCAAAAACTCTGTACCCTCTCTTCATCCATGGCGACCATGCAACTAAAACCACGACACAACTGTGTCGCTCACCTTACCAAATCACCATACTGGACCAAGTTTCACAACGCCATTGATTTAATGGTCCAGTCACCTTACCAAACAGCTTTTCTGTAAACCCCACCATATATGCCGAATCCCTTAGCCAATTCTGGACAAACGTCACTCTTGTCTCTGAGGAGAATGACACAGAGTCGCTTCATTCGTTTGTCCATAGCCAAAAGGTGGTCATCAATCCAGAGATTCTTCGCCAAACCCTCAATCTGGATGATGCCACTTTCCCGACTAGTTATCCAAAGGGCACCACTGATCTATCATTTGCCCACCATGGATACGAAGGTAACCTGAGTGCCTCTACCATATTGAAGAAACATTTCCAGGATGCTGAACGGCTTATCTTTCATATGGTCAATGTCTGCCTGGCCCCCAAGACTTCATCATGGGATCAAATGTCCACAAGGTGGCAACAGGTATTGTACTCCATCCTTGAGCAACAACCTTTAAATTTTTCTGAAATACTATTCTTAGAGCTCAAGGATATGGCCCAAAAACAACTTTCTAACCGTTGGATATTATATCCTCGGTTCATAATGGCCATAATTGAAAACCAGCTTCAAGCTGAGGGACTTGTTGGCCTGGGAGTCCCTGCTATGGCTGTATTGCCTGAAGTATACTCCCGGCACAACTCTGACCAATCACTCAAAATGGCTGCCAAGCTGCGCAAACCCACGCAGCTGGAACCCACAGCCACCACCACAAAATCCAAAGTCCCCACCAAACCAAAAACAAAACGAACCAAAACAGCTATTCAGGAAGATGAGTCCCCTGAAGATGCTCCTGTACCACCAAGACAGGATATACTTACTGGTGTAAACCCCCCAGTAGTATCAGAGACTCACCCAGCCACAGCCGCTCAGGATTCCTCTCAAAAGGAGCCTGAAGCAACCAAAGAAGGGGTACCCACAAATCTGGAATCTTCCTCATTTGAGGAGATTGCCATTGAAACACACCATTCTCCCCAGGTGCATACTACCCTATCTCCTCATGAAAATGCCCCCAAAGTCCAACACTTATAATTGCAAATGTGCTGACTCAGCTGCATGCCTCTCCTCCTCCCCAACAACCACCTAAAGGGAAAACCACAGATATTGAGGAAGAGGATCAACATGCTTCTGACAACCCACAGCACAGGGGTTTAAATGTTCAGTCTCCTAGTGTAGATACGGAGATCAGAATATCTGGTGAGGCTGCCACCTCTTCTGCATCAGCACATGATCAGACTGAGGCTGGTAACATGGCTAAGACCTCATCAGAGGCAACAGCTGATGAAGGACATCGTCCTGAGGCTGGAAGTCCCCAGTTCCAAGAAAAAGGGGCACATGCTACAACTGGTCTACACCCAGGGCATGTACATCTTGCTACTAGCAGGAGGTCAGGTGATTCAGCATCTGCTGATGATGACCTGGGCTTCTTTTATGATGTTCTAGCCCAGAACACAATTCTTGAGGAAGAAGTCAGTAGACTACAAAGACTACTTGACCAATTCTCTCAAGAAGCAAGTCCATCTGATACCACCATACACCCACAGATGGCACCTTCACCTGAAGGTCTCCTAAACACTCAGCCACTCAAAACATTCAATCCACCAGCCTCTCCTTTGGCACTGCTTATCAGGGACAGAACCCCTCTGAGCAAACAGCTGCTATCTTCCATAAATCCCTACCTCTCATCACCCCAATGATCACAGACATTGTGATCAAAACCTTGGATGACAGACTTCCCTCAATTATACAGCCACTGGTGGAGGAGATTGTGAGCACAAGGCTTTCTACTACTCAAACCCTTGCAACCAATGCAACCAAAAAGGGGGAGAGTCAGTTAGTCAAAGACAAAGGGAAGAGCATATTGAAAGAGAGAGAACAGGAGGAAGAAGAGGTTGTGAAAGAGACTGAGAAGAAAGAAGAGTATGTGAAGGAAGCTGACACTGATCAAGTGAGTGAAAGTCACAAAGACTTTCATATCACATATAAGAAGAGGAAGATTGAAAGAAAAGAAAAAGAACTCCAACTTGATGAGATGGTCAAAATGGCGGATGCTACACATAGTAAATCTATGGACTCCATTATTGATCAACTATATAGACAAGGGTTCGATACTGCACAGCTTGACTCAGAGATTAGAAGACTTGAAGTTGAAGAAATTAACTCAAGATGGGCAAGTTATGATGTGTTAGAAAGAGAAAGACTGGAGATCATGATCAGATTCATTGCAAAGTATCTTGGAAGATCATTGATAGAGATTAAGTCATGGACCAGGGACAGTATCTTGGCAATAACCCCCAAGATCTGTACGTCTGAAGCATACACAAAGGGATTAGTGATTGAAGCACTAAATGAAGCAGGTGCTGGGAACAGAAACGAACTAGCAAAATACTCCAAAGCCTCACTCATTACAAGAATGCTAGAACAACCTGCAAAACCTACCACTTCAAAATCACCACTACCACAACCCATTAAACCAACTCCTTTACCCTCAAAACCAACAGCCGATGATGCATCCAAGAAGAAGAAGAGAAGGATGTTGAGGCTAGAAGAAGAAGATGAAGAGGATGATGAGGAAGAAGATAGGTTGCCTCTTTCTGCAATCCTAACTTTGCCTAAAGCCAAATCTATGCCCATCACTCCCACCTCACAGATGGAGACTGTGAGAGTAAAGATAGAAGAAGAGCAGCAGCAAAGGCTTCATGATGAGGAGATGCTGAAGAGCATAGACAAAACTTATGCTGCCTCTTCATCAATAATAAGTATGAAGAAAGAAGCTCTGAGACTGTACACCCTTGCCAACACATTTCAATATCAAAAGGAAAAGGTGAGGATATGGCCTGATCCTAGGGTGGCTCACAGAATTGTGAAGAAGGACATTCCTGCAAGATACAAGGGCCAGATAAAAAGGATCGTAGATGAAGAGATCACAGTGGTCTTGTAGTATCACCCTGGGAAATTGTAGAAGACTTCAAGAAGGCTTATGAGACTAAACAGCCTCCCCAAAAGATGTTAGAAAACAGAGTAATCAAGAAGGGGTTAGTCTACAAGAAGCTTGAGAACTTCAAACAAAATGAGCTCAGTCTGTTACTTGAAGGTAATCACCCAGATGAGTTTGCCTACAGACAGATCACAACAGTTGAGCTCAAAAATGGCAAACAGGCCAAATACATCTCAGAGCTGTATGGGCGTGAAGGATTGTTCGATGGTGAACCAGAGAATCTTACTATGGAAGAACAAATCATGTTTCTCAGAGCATACACCAGAGAATCCTACAGGCTTATACATGGGAAGTGAGTCTCATGGATGGGGGAACAGCTCAGTGTCCAATTCCCCAATACAGAGCTCCCATCCATACTTTGCCAACCAAATCATCAGAGACTTACTTCCAGGCCGGTGCTTATATGGGTCATCTTCTCAACTGATCAAGAAGGAAAAAGACCAACCATTTTGCCAACAATAAGTGGGACCTCAATAAAGTTAAAGGTTTTGGCTGCATTGGTTCAGGGGGAGTTTGTTGGACCAAAAGAACCAATGAGCCGGATCAGAAAAACCTTTAAGTCCCACAAACGTCACAACAACTACTGAAGTCCACAACAGCTGAAGACAACAACTGATTACAAAGTTTGAAGACAAGTGCTGAAGACAAAGTCTGAAGACAAGTGCTGAAGACAAAGTCTGAAGACAAGTGTTGAAGACAAAGTCTGAAGACACAAGTACTGAAGACAAAGTCTGAAGACAAGCGCTGAAGACAAAGTCTGAAGACAAGTGCTGAAGACAAAGTCTGAAGACACAAGTACTGAAGACAAAGTCTGAAGACAAGTGCTGAAGACAAAGTATCAGACGTTGTCATAACAGCTGAAGAGGACTTCTTCAGTAGTTGTGACGGTTTACTTTCAGTAGTTTTATGTTTTCTCTTTTCAGTAGTTTTGTAAAACGACTGAAGAGCTTGTTCTTCAGTCGTTGTAGTATCAGTAGTTTCTTTTCAGTTGTTTTATGTTTTATACTTAGCACTCTGACATGTTCTCAGTAGTTGTGAATATTTCAGTAGTTTGTTAAGTATTAGTTATTTTTGTACTAGATCTGCTAGTAATCACCATCCCGTGATTGCAGCAGTGATTGCACTCTATATAAGGAGTGCCAACCTTATTGTAACTGTGAATGATTTAGCAATAATACTGGGCATTATTGAAACATTCCTTATCACAGAAAAATATTCTCTCGCATTTTTTTACAAGTAACAAACTCTTGCTATGATTTGACTAATTCTTGATTTCATTCCGCTGCATTACACTCTAATACTTCAAACTTGTGATCGCTGATCCTGACAAAAGTTAATGAAAGAGGATAAACTTTGAAATCCGGAAGTCGGTCCCACCTCTGAAAAAGTAGTTTACTTTTGCTCAAAAGTAGTTTTCTTGGAATTCGAAAAGTTTCCGAAGTTTATTTGTCTTCGGAAGTTTTGATTGAAAAAGCTTCCGAAGCTAAAATTTGCTTCGGAAGATTTTCCTAAGAGTCTTGAAGATTTATGCTTCGGAAGAGAAATAAACCCTTGGATGCTTTGTATAGGAATAAACAAAGCTTCCGAAGGTTAATTTTGCTTCGGAAGGAAAAGGTCCTTAAAAACAAAAAAGTGTCTGAGATAAGAATTTTAAGCTTCGGAAGATGAATTTGACTTCTTCCGAAGGTAAAATCTCTGAGACAGTTATGTATTTTGAAGACATGTTTTTCTTCCGAAGATAAAATTTTATCTTCCGAAGTATCAAAAATCTTTAAGAATCTAAGGAAAGTCTTCAAAAAAATTTTACATCCAAAGAAAACATGAGCTTATGAAAGTGATGAATTAGACAACTTAGGACACACATATTTTAAGAAGAAATAATTAGAATTAGTTTTAAGAAAAAGCCTACTCAAAGTTAATCATCCCAATAGCTGATATCAGATACTTAAATCTCTGTTCATCAAAAGCTCTTGTGAACAGATCAGCATATTGTTCATCTGTATGAACTTTGACTAGTTTAATTAATACCTTTTCATAGTTATCTCTTATTAAATGATACCTGATGTTGATGTGTTTGGTCCTTGAGTGCTGCACAGGGTTCTCAGTGATAGAGATAGCACTATTGTTGTCTATGTGGATAGGAGTCTCTTTGAAGTTAAATCCATAGTCCAGCATCTGATTTTGAATCCAAAGCACTTGAGCACAGCAGCTTGCAGCAGCAATGTATTCAGCCTCAGCAGTTGATGCAGACACACAGGATTGTTTCTTGCATTGCCATGAGACCACCCTTCCACCAAGGAATTGACATCCCCCAGATGTAGACTTTGCAGTCATATTGCAACCACCATAATCACTATCTGTATAGGCATACAGATTGAAATTTGGATTCTTTGGATACCATAGACCAAGTGTTGAAGCACCTTTGAGGTATCTTAAAATCCTTTTCACAGTGATTAAGTGAGACATCTTAGGGTTGGCTTGATATCTTGCACAAATACATGTAGCAAACATGATATCAGGCCTGCTAGCTGTAAGATACATAAGAGACCCAATCATAGCCCTGTATAAGTGCTCATCTACACACTCCCCCTCAAGATCTGGACCAAGGGAGTGGTTTTGGCTATGGGTGTCTTAGCAATCTTACAATCAGTCATGTTGAACCTCTTGAGTATGTCTTGAACATACTTTGACTGACTTATGAAGATGCCATCTTCAACCTGCTTCACTTGAATTCCCAGAAAGAAGTTGAGTTCTCCCATTGAACTCATCTCAAATCTGTCTTTCATCAGCTTCTCAAAGTCTTTGCAGAGCTTTGGATTAGTTGAACCAAAGATGATGTCATCTACATATACTTGAACCAGCAATAAGTCATTTCCCTGTCCTTTGATGAAGAGAGTTCCATCTATAGTACCTCTCCTGTATCCATGTTTACAAAGATACTCAGATAGTGTCTCATACCACTTCCTGGGTGCCTGATGCAGCCCATAAAGAGCTTTGTCAAGCTTGCAGACATAATCAGGATGATCAGGATCTACAAAACCAGGTGGCTGTTTGACATAAACCTCCTCATCAATCACTCCATATAAGAAAGCACACTTTACATCAAGTTGGTAGACCTTGAAGTTCTTGGATGCAGCAAATGCCAGGAATATCCTAACAGCTTCTAGTCTTGCTACAGGAGCAAAGACATCAGTGTAGTCAATCCCTTCTTCTTGTGTGTATCCTTGAACAACTAGTCTTGCCTTGTTCTTGATGATGATTCCTCTATCATCCTTCTTATTTAAAAACCCATTTGGTTCCAATGGTAGTCTTCCCATGAGGAAGAGGACAAAGGTTCCAAACTTTCTGCCTTTTGAATTGAAGCAGCTCTTGTTGCATAGCTTCAACCCAACTTCCATCCTTTAGAGCTTCATCAACTTTCTTGGCTCTATCTGAGATAAGAAACAAGAGTGAAGACAAACATTTGCTTCATGGGTTTGTCCTCTTGTTCTTACCCCTGTGACAACATCTCCAATGATGTTTGTGGTGGGGTGAGACTTGTGGATCCTTAGCTGAGGGATCACAGCAAGTTGTTGAGAAAGATCCAAATTTGAGAAATTTAGATCTGGTCTGGAAGATTCACCCTCCACATTATCACACTTATCAAGATTAACTTGATCCAATGAGTGTGAGACATCATTGATGTTGTCATCTATGGTATGGTTATTAGCATCAAGAAATTCCTGATCACTATCACCATCACCATTGTTGTCTTCTACAAGTGAGGTGTCTTTATCTGGTTGAGAGGCCTCTGAGCTGGAATTTGAAGGCATGCCAGATGTATCAGCTGAATTTGTCATTGTTGTGCTGATAGAAACCTCATTTGCTGAAGTAGTTCCAACTGGAGCTGAAGATGTATGAGTTGAAGGTCTTCCTAGCTCAAATCTTGGATCAGGATCACCTGTATTTAGATTTTCTGCAGATCCTGAAACATGCTCACAAGATTTGTTAAAACAGTTGGTAACTAAATCAAGATCAAACAGCCAATCCGGACCAGAACCAGCCACACAAGGAGTGTGCTCATTGAAAGTCACATTGGCTGACTCCTCAACAATTCTAGTTCTGAGATTGTATACTCTATAAGCTTTAGCTTGGGAAGAGTATCCAATGAAATGTCCATCATCTGATTTCTCAGCAAACTTGGCAATTTGATCTTTGGTATTCAAGATGGTGCAGGGACATCCAAATGACCTGAGAAAACCAATGAAAGGTTTCCTCTTGTGCCAAAGTTCATAAGGAGTCTTACCATGTGTCTTAACTACTAAAACTCTGTTTTGCACATAGCAAGCAGTATTAACTGCCTCTGCCCAGAAGGTGATAGGCAGTTTAGAGTCAGACAACATAGTTCTTGCAGCTTCAATAAGTGTCCTGTTTCTCCTCTCAGCAACTCCGTTTTGCTGAGGAGTCCTGGGAGCACTATATTGTCTTGTAATACCTTTTTCATCACAAAATGTATCAAGGATTTGGTTCTTGAATTCAGTTCCTTGATCACATCTTATGGTTTTGACCTTGTGATCACATTGATTCTCAACTTTTAAGATGAAATTCTTCAGAATCTCAGGGGTTTCATCCTTAGTTCTAAGGAAGAAAACCCAAGTGAATCTTGTAAAATCATCTGTGATCACCAGACAGTAAGAGGTCCTTCCTAAACTCATTACACTGGTGGGGCCAAAGAGATCCATATGTAACAAGTGTAGGGGAGTAGTGATGGAGTTCTTTTCCTTAGGCTTGTGAGATACCTTGTGTTGCTTCCCTTTCAGGCATGCAACACAATGATCATCACTTGTAAACTCTTTCTTTGGCATTCCAGTTACCAATCATGTTTAATTAATTTATTCATGTTCTTAAAGTTTACATGGCACATTCTTTTATGCCATAGGAAAGACTCATCACTATTTGCTTTAGATAGAAAGCATGAAACTTCTCCAGAGGGAGATGTTTCTTGCAAATCCATCTTGTACATGTTCCCTTTCCTGGGGGCTCTGAGCAGGATATGCTCATGAGGAATGACCACACCAGGCTTGAGAACAATGCACTCATGCTCAGTAAAGAGCATGTTATGACTCTGATCACAAAATTGGGATACACTCAGAAGATTGTACCCAAGCTCCTTAACAAAGTTTACCTTCTCAATGCTGAGCTTACCATTTGTGACCTTGCCCCTTCCAGAAATGTAACCACCTTCATCTCCTCCAAAAGCAACTGGTCCTCCATCAATTCTCTCAAAATTATGGAGTAGAGACCTATTGCCTGTCATGTGCCTGGAACAGCCACTGTCAATTATCCAGACATTCCTGTTGTCTTGAGCTGTTCCTGCACAAAGAAAATGATTAGTTACATTTGGAAACCCAAGCCTTACTTGTCTTGGGCTCATTAAGTGTAATAGAAGGTAATGCAACAGTAATAGATCCTATGGTTGTACTATGGGGATCTTCAGCTGTTGTTGATGGAGAAACTTCAGTCATTTGGTCTTTCTTAGACTTCCACACCACCTTTGGAGTCTTGGACTTGACCTTCAAAACCTTAGAAGCTTTTGAAACTTCACAAGTTTTGATGACTGATCCTTCGGAAGAATCTACAGTCACTGCAGCAGACTTCAGTGCTTCGGAAGAACTCCTTTCTTCCGAGACCAACTTTGCTTCCGAAGGTAATTTTCCATTTACCTTCTTCTTTGATTTGGAGCTTCCGAAGGAAACAGACTTTCCTTCCGAAGCTTGAGACTTCTTGAGACTCTTTGAAGTCTTTGTTTTGGTCATGTGGACAGTACTTTTAGGATTGTATGGGCAATCCTTAGCAATGTGAGAAGTACTTTCACACATAACACACAACATTTTCTTCTTCAAAGAAGTCTCCTTTTGAGAGCAAGACTGGCTTTGGTCACATCCCTTCTCCACCTTCATCTTGGTAGATGCTGAGACAGTTCCTTTGGGCTGTGAACTGTTCTTGGAGTTTGATGGTCCAGGCTGTGCAGCAGTGGTACACAGCAGCTCAGTCTTCTTCTTTGTACTGAGATGATTTGAACAAGAACCAGAACTCTTAGCTGAGGAGTCTTGGTTGATGTCTTCAGTCCTTACTACTTTGAAACCTGCAGAGATAAAACTTGTTTCTGCTTAGCATCAAAAGTAGCCTTGATTTCTTGAGCCTTCTTTGCTTTCCTTTTGCTCTTCCTGATCAAGTTCTTTCTCTTGGACTTGGTCATCACAGTTGATTTCTTCTCCTCAGAAGGATAGTGGCCCTTGGAAGAATCCTCTTCTTCACTCTTCTCAGAGGAATTCTTCACTATCACTTCTTCATCATCCTCACTTTCAGGATCTATGAGAGGAAGCTCATCTTCACAAGTTCCACACCTAGGAGATCTTACAGACAAGATTGTGTGTGGAGGAGCTATCTCATTTGATCCCAGTCCCTGTCTATTTTGATAACAAACCTTGTTGTGCAGGGATGAGGATATCATGTTCTTGAAGGTCTCTTCTTCAAGAACACTCTTCTCTGCCTTGGCTTTGCTGATCACAAGCTCAGCCTGGCACTCAGTTAACTTAGTGATGAGATCTTGGATCTGAGTTCTAAAATCTGTATGTTCATGTTTTAGTACTGAAATGGTTTTCTCCAAGTCCTCTATCTTTAACTTGTAATCATTTTCAGACTTTCTAAAATCAGATTTTAATATGTTTAATGACTCAAGATCAGATCTCATCTCTAGGTTGTAGGACCTGTATCTATTTACTTTAGCAATGCATTCAGGGGAGCAAAGATGTTCCAATACCTTGGCTTCATCATGGTCAGCCATCAGTGCTTGGTTTGGAGAAGCATCCTCCACCTGAAAACTCCAGTCAAAGCCTCCCTCTTCAACAGCAACAGCAGCATGTTGCTTTGTCTTCTCAGCCTGAGGGGCTTTGTCAGTGTAGTTTGGTCTGGGTTGTGTTTGGCCCCCATTTGCTTTAGGTGCCTTACACTCCCTAGCAAAGTGACCCATAAGGTTACAGTTGTAACACTTAACTTTGCTTTTATCCAGCCCAAACTTACCACTGGTAGCATTGCTTGGAAATCTTCTTCCTGTCCTCTTGTAGAACTTCTTGGCTCTGTGAGTGAGGAGAGCCATCTGCTGAACTATCTCCATGTATTCCAGGTCATCTGGATGGATACAGTCCAGGTCTTCAAGAGTGAAAAGATAATTCCCACAGCTTTCATTGCAGACACAAAGGCTTGAGAAGAACTTGTCTCTTGGAATGGGCTTCCTTGAGTAAAGTTCTCCCTTGGTGTCTCCGGGAAGGTGATGAAAGGACCCTTTTGTGAGTTGTCAGGGTAGCATATGAGATGATGTTGGGGTTCTATGCTGTCCCTTTCAACCACATGAAGGGCTGAACCCATTTGATTGTTGGAGTTGCCAGATGAACCTTGCATGTTCATCTCCATCTGGTATCCACTGAGAATCCCATACAACTCTGTAAGAGTAAGAGTCTTAAGGTTCTCAGTCCTCTTGATCACCACACAATAGTGTGTCCATTGCCTAGGAAGTGAGGACATGAACTTCCTTACAATGTCCCTGTTCTCAAGAGGAACTCCTCCATCCACTAGGGTATCCACAATCTCAACATACCTGAAGTATTGTTGAGTCATGGTTTCACCTGCTTTGAAGGTGAAATTCTCAAATGCTGCTTCAGAAGATCTTTCTTGTTCTCCTTGGCTTCAGAGGAGCCTTCATACATCAGCTTCAGTGCATCCCACAGCTGTTTGGCTGTCTTGCACTTCTTAAAACCTCTGTATACAGAGTTTGGGAGAGCAGTCTGAAGAGCAGTCATGGCCTTCCTGTCAATCTCTACTCTTTTTCTATCTTCATCTGAGTAGTTGGCCACATCTTTAGGAATCATACCAGCACCAGTAGCAGAGGGGGTGCTGGGTATGAAAGGTCCATTCTCAACAGATTCCCACATTCTTGAATCAAGAGACCTGATGAAGCCTTCCATCCTCATGCACCAGGTGTCAAAATCATCAAGAGTGATCAGTGGGGATTTGTTCATGGTTCCAGTCTCCATATCAGTCTTTGAGATGGAAGCCATTTGAAGAGTTTAGCTTTTGTGTGTGTGAGGGATCTTAAGATGGTTAGATCTTATATCAAGAGCCTGGAAAGCTCTGATACCAATTGCAGGACCGTTTAAGGGCTTTAACACAATTACAACACAACAACACAATGAGGAGATTAACTAAACTTTAATCAAACAGTGAACTGGGTAACCAAAGGTGATACAAAGAACACAAGTAAAGCAAGAGACAGAACAAGAGAGTATGGGTTTCAAGGAGGTAGTATATTGCTTTCTCAAGTTTTTTTACAAGTGTTACAAAGCATAAAGAAAGGTACAAGAACTTGGAATACTTATACTACAACCTACAGCCGGCTATACTTTGAAAGCCAGCTGGATACAATTGACTAGACACTAACAAAATCAATTGTAGGATCAAAAGGCATATCTGCCTTTTGACCTTGTGACTATGACATGCCATAGCTCACATCCTTATACATTACAAAAAGGATAAAGTACATGAAGTGGAAAGTTACAGACTCAAGACCTCAATGTACAGTTACCAAAAGCAAGGCCCTTTTCACCAACTCATGTAAGTTGGTGACTTTACAGAGATGCAGCGGAAAAGGTGCTTTATGGAACAGTACATCAGATAAAGCATGTGTACTAAAAGTCTTCGGAAGAAATCTGTCTTCATAGGTTGAAGCTTCGGAAGACTTTGTCTCTGAAGCTTTGGAAGACTTCATGTTTGGCTTCGGAAGATATTGGTCTTGGCTTCGGAAGATTTTACACTTAGAGTATTTTCTAATGCTTTGTGTAAAACTTCCGAAGCATTCTTCACTTCAGTACTTAGTGCATGTTGCTGAGACACTTAGGCGTTTTGGGTTGCATCAGACTTCAGGAATCCTTACACACATGGAGTAGGTATTTCCACTGGGATGAGACCTTCCCTTTCCTGAAGGTCTTTACAGAGAAATCTCCCTCATAGCCCATCTGCTCAAAGGAATGATTGACAGCTTCCTTTGGGAAGGACAACTCACCTTCTTCATCATCCAGCTGCAAATGAGTGTTGATGATGGCCGAAGTGATGAAGATTGTCCTCCCTTGCACTGTGGCAGACAGTGCCTTCTCCCCGTCCATGATGACCTCTTGGCAGGTCTTTCAAAATTCAAGCAGATGATCCTCATAGAGAGTAGGATCAATGGTTAGGGAGGTGAAGTAATTTGATAGAGCTAAGAACTGGAAAATCTCTGAGAAACTTTCATCTTTCTCAGAGCTTAACAGAGCAACCTGGTTGTGTTGCCTGTGAAGTTGCATGGAGAAATCTGGGTTGTTTCTACGGTTAAGGTTGGCCATTTGAGAAGCTTAAGGTTGAAGAAGGTAAAAAGCAAAGGCGGTTTAGGAATTAGGTTTGAGGAATAGTAGAATTGAGGAAGATAGTGAGGGAGAGGGGGAACCTTTGGGTATTTATGTGAAAAGGATTTGAACCAAAGTTAATGAAAGAGGATAAACTTTGAAATCCGAATATCGGTCCCACCTCTGAAAAAGTAGTTTGCTTTTGCTCAAAAAGTAGTTTTCTTGGAATTCGAAAAGCTTCCGAAGGTAAATTATTTTCGGAAGTTTTAATGAAAAAGCTTCCGAAGCTAAAATGACTTCGGAAGATTTTCCTGAGAGTCTTGAAAATTTTGCTTCGGAAGAGAACTAAACACTTGAATGCTTTGTATATAAAACAACAAAGCTTCCGATAGTTAATTTTACTTCGGAAGGAAAAAGTCCTTAAAAATAAATAAGTGTCTGAGACAAGTTTTTAAGCTTCGGAAGATTGATTTAATCTTCTTCGGAAGGTAAAATTTCTTAGACAGTTATTTATTTTGAAGACATGATTTTCTTCCGAAGGTAAAAATATATCTTCCGAAGGATCAGAAAGTTTTCAAGAATCTAAGGAAAGTCTTGAAAAAGGATTTGATATCCAAAGAAAACATGAGCTTATGAAAGTGATGAACTAGACAACTTAGGACACACATATTTTAAGAAATAATTAGAATTAGTTTTAAGAAAAGATCTACTCAAAGTTAATCATCCCAATAGCTGATATTAGATATTTAAATCTCTGTTCATCAAAAGCTTTTGTAAACAGATCAGCATATTCTTCATCTGTATGAACTTTGACTAGTTTAATTAATCCCTTTTCATAGTTATCTCTTATTAAATGATACCTGATATTGATGTGTTTGGTCCTTGAGTACTGCACAGGGTTCTCAGTGATAGAGATAGCACTATTGTTGTCTATGTGGATAGGAGTCTCCTTGAAGTTAAATCCATAGTCCAACATCTGATTTTGAATCCAAAGCACTTGAGCACAGCAACTTGCAACAACAATGTATTCAGCCTCAGCAGTTGATGCAGACACACAGGATTGTTTCTTGCATTGCCATTAGACAACCCTTCCACCAAGGAATTGACATCCCCCAGATGTAGACTTTGCAGTTATGTTGCAACCACCATAATCACTATCTGTATAAGCATACAGATTGAAGTAAGGATTCTTTGGATACCATAAACCAAGTGTTGAAGCACCTCTGAGGTATCTTAAAATCCTTTTGACAGTGATGAGGTGAGACATCTTAGGGTAGGCTTGATATCTTGCACAAATACATGTAGCAAACATGATACCAGGCCTGCTAGCTGTAAGATACATAAGAGACCCAATCATAGCCCTGTATAAGTATTCATCTACACACTCCCCCTCAAGATCAGGTCCAAGGGAGTGGTTTTTGGCTATGGGTGTCTTAGCAATCTCACAATCAGTCATGTTGAACCTCTTGAGTATGTCCTGAACATACTTTGACTGACTTATGAAGATGCCATCTTCAACTTGCTTCACTTGAATTCCCAGAAAGAAATTGAGTTCTCCCATTGCACTTATTTCAAATCTGTCTTTCATCAGCTTCTCAAAGTCTTTGCAGAGATTTGGATTAGTTGAACCAACGATGATGTCATCTACATACACTTGAACTAGCAATAAGTCATTTCACTGTCCTTTGATGAAGAGAGTTCCATCTATAGTACCTCTCCTGTATCCATGTTTGCAAAGATACTCAGACAATGTCTCATACCACTTCCTGGGTGCCTGATGCAGCCCATAAAGAGATTTGTCAAGGTTGCAGACATAATCAGGATGATCAGGATCTACAAAACAGGTGGCTGTTTGACATAAACCTCTTTATCAATCACTCCATACAGAAAAGCACACTTTACATCAAGTTGAAAGACCTTGAAGTTTTTGGATGCAGCAAATGCCAGGAATATCCTAACAGCTTCTAATCTTGCTACAGGAGCAAAGAAATCAGTGTAGTCAATCCCTTCTTCTTGTGTGTATCCTTGAACAACTAGTCTAACCATGTTCTTGATGATAATGCCTCTATCATCCTTCTTATTCCTAAACACCCATTTGGTTCCAATGGTAGTCTTCCCATGAGGAAGAGGACAAAGGTTCCAAACTTTTTGCCTTTTGAATTGAAGCAACTCTTGTTGCATAGCTTCAACCCAACTTCCAACCTTTAGAGCCTCATCAACTTTCTTTGGCTCTATCTGGGATAAGAAGCAAGGGTGAAGACAAACCTTTGCTTCATGGGTTTGTCCTCTTGTTCTTACCCCTATGACAACATCTCCAATGATGTTTGTGGTGGGGTGAGACTTATGGATCCTAAGCTGAGGGATCACGCAAGTTGCTGAGAAAGATCCAAATTTGAGAAATTTAGATCTGGCATAGATAATTCACCCTCCACAGCACCACACTTATCAAGATTGACTTGATCCAATGGGTGTGTGGCATCATTGATGTTGTCATCTATGGTGTGATTATTAGCATCAAGGAATTCGTGATCACTTTCACCATCACCATTGTTGTCTTCCATGTCAGGATCAGTGATCACAAGTTCGATGGATTAGTGAGTAATGCAGCGGAATAAGATCAAGAATTAGACAAATTATAGCAAGAGTTTGATATTTGTAAACAAATACGAGAGAATATATTTCTGTGATAAGGAATGATTCAATTATACCAAATATTTCTATTCAATCATTCATAATTACAATAAGGTTGACACTCCTTATATAGAGTGCAATCACTGCTGCTATCACGGGATAGTGACAACTAGCAGATCTATTACAAAAATAACTAACACTTAACAAACTACTAAAATGTTCATAACTACTGAGAACATGTCAGAGTGCTAAGTATAAAACATAAAACTACTGAAAAGAAACTACTGAAACTACAACGACTGAAGAACAAGCTCTTCAGTCGTTTTACAAAACTACTGAAAATATAAAACTACTGAAAGTAAACCGTCACAACTACTGAAGAAGTCCTCTTCAGCTGTTATGACAACGTCTGATACTTGGTCTTCAGCACTTGTCTTCAGACTTTGTCTTCAGGTGTTGTCTTCAGACTTTGTCTTCAGCACTTGTGTTCAGACTTTGTCTTCAGCACTAGTGTTCAGACTTTGTCTTCAGCACTTGTGTTCAGACTTTGTCATCAGGTGTTGTCTTCAGCTGTTATGGACTTCAGTAGTTGTTGTGACGTCTGTGGGACTTAAAGGTTTTTCTGATCCGGCTCATTGGTTCTTTTGGTCCAACAAACTCCCCCTGAACCAATGCAACCAAAACCTTTAACTTTATTGAGGTCCCACTTATTGTTGGCAAAATGGTTGGTCTTTTTTCTTCTTGATCAGTAGAGAAGATGACCCATATAAGCACTGGCTTGGAAATAAGTCTCTGATGATTTGGTTGGCAATGTATGGATGGGAGCTCTGTATTGGGGAACTGGACATTGAGCTGTTCCCCCATCCATGAGACTCACTTCCCATGTATAAGCCTGTAGGATTCTCTGGTGTATGCTCTGAGAAACATAATTTGTTCTTCCATGGTAAGATTTTCTGGTTCACCATCAAACAATCCTTCACGCCCATACAGCTCTGAGATGTACTTGGCCTCTTTGCCATTTTTGAGCTCAACTGTTGTAATCTGTCTATATGCAAACTCATCTGGGTGAGTACCTTCAAGTAACAGACTGAGCTCATTTTGTTTGAAGTTCTCAAGCTTCTTGTAGACTAACCCCTTTTTAATAACTCTTTTCTCTAACATCTTTTGGGGTGGCTGTTTAGTCTCATAAGCCTTCTTGAAGTCTTCTACAATTTCCCAGGGTGATACTACAAGGACCACTGTGATCTCTTCATCTACGATCCTTTTTACCTGGCCCTTGTATCTCGCAGGAATGTCTTTCTTCACAATTCTGTGAGCCACCCTAGGATCAGGCCATATTCTCACCTTTTCCTTTTGATACTGAAATGTGTTAGCAAGGGTGTACAATCTCAGAGCCTCTTTCTTCATACTTATTATTGATGAAGAAGCAGCATAAGTTTTGTCTATGCTTTTCAGCATCTCTTCATCATGAAGCCTTTGCTGCTGTTCTTCTTCTATCTTTACTCTCACTTTTTCCATCTGTGAGGTGGGAGTGATGGGCATAGGTTTGGCTTTAGGCAAAGTTAGAACTGCGGAAAGAGGCAGCCTATCTGCTTCATCATCATCCTCTTCTTCTTCTTCTTCTAGCCTCAACATCCTTCTCTTCTTCTTCTTGGATGCATCATCGGCTGTTGGTTTTGAGGGTAAAGGAGTTGGTTTAATGGGTTGTGGTAGTGATGATTTTGAAGTGGTAGGTTTTGCAGGTTGTTCTAGCATTCTTGTAGTGAGTGAGGCTTTGAAGTGTTTTGCTAGTTCATTTCTGTTCCCAGCACCTGCCTCATTTAGTGCTTCAATCACCAGTCCCTTAGTGTATGCTTCAGACGTACAGATCTTGGTGGTTATTGCCAAGATACTGTCCCTGGTCCATGACTTAATCTCGATCAATGATCTCCCAAGATACTTTGCGATGAATCTGATCATGATCTCCAGTCTTTCTCTTTCTAATGCATCATAACTTGCCCATCTTGAGTTAATTTCTTCAACTTCAAGTCTTCTAATCTCTGAGTCAAGCTGTGCAGTGTCGAACCCTTGTCTATACAGTTGATCAATAATGGAGTCCATAGATTTACCTATGTGTAGCATCCGCCATTTTGATCATCTCATCAAGTTTGAGTTCCTTTTCTTTTCCTTCAACCTTCCTCTTCTTATATGTGATATGAAAGTCTTTATGACTTTCACCCACTTGATCAATGTCAGCTCCCTTCACACACTCTTCTTCCTTCTCAGTCTCCTTCACAACCTCCTCTTCCATCTCAGTCTCCTGTTCTTTCAGTATGCTCTTCCCCTTTGCTTTCACTAACTGACTCTCCCCCTTTTTGGTTGCATTGGTTGCAAGGGTTTGAGTAGTAGAAAGCATTATGCTCACAAACTCCTCCACCAGGGGTTGTATGATTGAGGGAAGCCTCTCATCCATGGTTTTGATCACAATGTCTGTGATCATTGGGGTGATGAGAGGTAGGGATTGCTGGAAGATACCAGCTGTTTGCTCAGAGGGGTTCTGTCCCTGCGAAGCAGTGCCAGAAGTAGAGGCTGGTGGGTTGTATGTTTTGATTGGCTGAGTGTTTGGGAGACCTTCAAGTGAAGGTGCCATCTGTGGGTGTATGTTGGTGTCAGATGGACTTGCTTCTTGAGAGAAATGGTCAAGTAGTCTTTGTAGTCTACTGACTTCTTCCTCAAGAATTATGTTCTGGGCTAGAACATAAGAAGCCCAGGTCATCATCAGCAGATGCTGAATCACCTGACCTCCTGCTTGTAGCAGGATGTACATGCCCTGGGTGTAGACCAGTTGCAGCATGTGCCCCTTTTTCTTGGAACTGGGGACTTCCAGCCTCAGGACGATGTCCTTCATCAGCTGTTGCCTCTGATGAGGTCTTAGCAATGTTACCAGCCTCAGTCTGATCATGTGCTGATTCAGAAGAGGTGGCAGCCTCATCAGATATTCTGATCTCCTTATCTACACCAGGAGACAAAACATTTAAACCCCTATGCTGTGGGTTGTCAGAAGCATGTTGATCCTCTTCCTCAATATCTGTGGTTTTCCCCTTTGGTGGTTGTTGGGGAAGAGGAGAGGCATGCAGCTGAGTCAGCACATTTACAATTATAATAGTTGGACTTTGGGGGGCATTTTCATGTGGAGATAGGGTAAAATCAGTATGCACCTGGGGAGAATGGTGCGTTTCAATGGCAATCTCCTCAAATGAGGAAGATTCCAGATTAGTGGGTAACCCTTCTTTGGTTGCTTCAGGCTCCTTTTGAGAGGAATCCTGAGCGGCTGTGGCTGGTAGAGTCTTTGATACTGCTGGGGGGTTTACACCAGCAAGTATATCCTGCCTTGGTGGTACAGGAGCATCTTCAGGGGACTCATCTCCCTGAATAGCTGTTTTGGGGTGTTTTGTTTTTGGTTTGGTGGGGACTCTGGATTTGGTGGTGGTGGCTGTGGGTTCCAGCTGCGTGGGTTTGCGCAGCTTGGCAGCCATTTTCAGTGATTGGTCAGAGTTGTGCCGGGAGTATACTTCAGGCAATACAGCCATAGCAGGGACTCCCAGGCCAACAAGTCCCTCAGCTTGAAGCTGGTTTTCAATTATGGCCATTATGAACCGAGGATATAATATCCAACGGTTAGCAAGTTGTTTTTGGGCCATATCCTTGAGCTCCAAAAATAGTATGTCAGAAAAATTTAAAGGTTGTTGCTCAAGGATGGAGTACATTACCTCTTGCCACCTTGTTGACATTTGATCCCATGATGAAGTCTTGGGGGCCAGGCAGACATTTACCATATGAAAGATGAGCCGTTCAGCATCCTGGAAATGTTTCTTCAATATGGTAGAGGCACTCAGTTTACCTTCGTATCCATGGTGGGCAAATGATAGATCTGTTGTGCCCTTTGGATAACTAGTCGGGAAAGTGGCATCATCCAGATTGAGGGTTTGGCGAAGAATGTCTGGAGTGATGACCACCTTTTGACTATTGACAAACGATTGAAGAGACTCTGTGTCATTCTCCTCAGAGACAAGAGTGACGTTTGTCCAGAATTGGCTAAGAGATTCGGCATATATGGTGGGGTTTAACAGAAAAGCCGTTTGGTAAGGTGATTGAACCATTAAATCAATGGCGTTGTGAAACTTGGTCCAGTATGGCGATTTTGTGAGGTGAGCGACACAGTTGTGTCGTGGTTTTAGTTGCATGGTCGCCATGGATGAAGAGAGGTTACAGAGTTTTTGAACGTTAGGTTTGAGAAGAGAAGTGAGGAAAAACTCTGAAGGTGGGATAAGGTATTTAAAGGGTAGGGTTATGAAACGACTGAAGGGTTTTGGTGTTAGTCATCATTTGTTGAAACTACTGATGACGTGGCATTAACTTTCAGAGGTTTGAAATGACTGACCGTATTGGTGTGATCATCAGTTGTTATAAAACAACTGAAGACTTGGTTTTAACCGTCAGATGTTGAAACAACTGAAGTCTCTGATTTAGTCTTCAGTAGTTATAAAACTACTGAAGACAATTTTGACTTCAGGTGGTGAAACAACTGAGAACATGGTGTTTGTCATCAGTAGTTGTGAAACTACTGAAGACAGTGGTTTTGTCATCAGTTGTTGTAAACAGCTGAACACTTGGTGTTAGTCTTTAGTAGTTGTAAACTACTGAAGACATAGGTTTGGCTTCAGTTGTTTAGAAAAAGCAGTTGTAGAAACAACTGAAGAGAAATTACTCATCAGCTGTTTTCGTCAATTCATAGCTTTTCAGCTGTTTCAGTCTGACCTCCACACTTACTCATCAGACTTAAATCTGAGTTTCAGAGGTTTCGTTGGTCATCAATACTTATCTGCATTTCTGACATCAGTAGTTGTAGCTACATCAGCTGTTGTGATTTCATCAGCTGTTGTAACTACATCAGCTGTTTTAACAAATAAAGTACTTCAGTACTTGTGAGGAATGTAGCCTTCAGTAGTTATAAAAACTACTGAGGGGAAAGGAACTCATCAGTACTTATATATGACATAGTTAGCAATGATCATCAGTATTTATTACTGAGATCATCAGTAGTTGTCACTTATTCTAGCTGCAGCATACCAAGCCTTAGCACCAGGTTGTGGAAAGTTGAACTATCCAAAGGCTTAGTAAAAATGTCTGCAAGCTCATCAGCACTAGGAACAAACTTTGGATCAATCAGACCTTTTTCAAAACAATCTCTAATAAAATGGTGTCTAATTTCAATATGTTTAGTCCTAGAGTGCTGGACAGGATTCTTGACAATACAAAGAGCTGAAGAGCTATCCATTAATAATGGGGTCTTAGTCTCTGTTATGCCATAATCCAATAATTGGTTTTGAAGCCATAGTACCTGAGATGTACAACTTGCAGCAGCAATGTACTCGGCTTCAGCAGTTGATGTAGCAACTGAGGTTTGTTTCTTACTCTGCCAAGAAATCAAACAGTTGCCTAGGAATTGACATCCACCAGAAGTTGATTCCCTGGTCAACTTACACCCTGCATAGTCACTGTCAGAAAAAGCAACTAATTTACCAGAATGTCTAGTAGAATACCATAAACCTAGAGATGGAGTGCCTTGCAGATATCTAAAGATCCTCTTGACTGCAATCAAATGGGACTCCTTAGGTGCAGCCTGAAATCTAGCACAAACACATGTAGCAAACATAATATCTGGTCTAGAAGCTGTTAAGTACATCAAGGACCCAATCATACATTTGTAAAGTGTTTCATCAACCACTTTACCTTTCTGATCTGTATCCAGTTGTGTGGTGTTGCACATGGGAGTAGAACAGGGTTTACAATTTTGTAAATCAAACTTTTCCAAAAGATTTTTTGTGTATTTGGACTGATGAATGAAAATTCCATCAGCCTTTTGTTTGATTTGCAAACCCAGAAAGAATTGTAATTCCCCCATGGCACTCATTTCAAAATTTTGGTGCATCAACTTTGTAAAGGCATCACACAACTGTGGATCAGAGGATGCAAAAATAATATCATCTACATAAATTTGAACAAGTAGATTATGTTGCCCAGCTTTCTTAATGAATAAAGTTTTATCTATGGAACCTCTAGTGAAATTATTTTCCAGAAGAAAGTTTGATAATGTCTCATACCAGGCTCTAGGAGCTTGTTTCAACCCATAAAGAGCCTTATCAAGCTTATTGCAGGACCGTTTAAGGGCTTAAAACACAATTACAACACAACCACACAATGAGGAGATTAACTAAGCTCTAATCAAACAGTGAACTGGATAACCAAAGGTGATACAAAGAACACAAGTAAAGCAAGAGACAGAACAAGAGAATATGGGTTTCAAGGAGGCAGTATATTGCTTTCTCAAGTTCTTTTACAAGTGTTACAAAGCATAAAGAAAAGATACAAGAACTTGAAATACTTATACTACAACCTACAGCCGGCTATACTTTGAAAGCCAGCTGGATACAATTGACTAGACACTAACAAAATCAATTGTAGGATCAAAAGGCATATCTGCCTTTTGACCTTGTGACTATGACATGCCATAGCTCACATCCTTATACAATACAAAAAGGATAAAGTACATAAAGTGGAAAGTTGAAGACTCAAGACCTCAATGTACAGTTACCAAAAGCAAGACCCTTTTCACCAACTCATGTAAGTTGGTGACTTTACAGAGATGCAGCGGAAAAGGTGCTTTATGGAACAGTACATCAGATAAAGCATGTGTACTAAAAGTCTTCGGAAGAAATCTGTCTTCATAGGTTGAAGCTTCGGAAGACTTTGTCTCTGAAGCTTCGGAAGACTTCATGTTTGGCTTCGGAAGATATTGGTCTTGGCTTCGGAAGATTTTACACTTAGAGTATTTTCTAATGCTTTGTGTAAAACTTCCGAAGCATTCTTCACTTCAGTACTTAGTGCATGTTGCTGAGACACTTAGGCTGTTTTGGGTTGCATCAGACTTCAGGAATCCTTACAAACTCCCCCTAGGCTGATGCTACCAAAACACTTGGAAGATCTTCAAATGTTGGTAGTCTTCAGTACAATCAGGACCATTCCTTTCTTCATGAGATGGTCAGGATCATCAAGACTTTCATAGTATCTTCTCATCTCAAAGAGATCATGCAGAGGTAAGTTGATTATGTCTTGCCATGAGTAGACATTCTCAACACCTTGATCTCTGATAACAGTCCATCTCTCTGGATTGGTAGAGTAAGTCCAGGACAAGATGGGTGTCTCACTAGTTAGAGGAGCCACTTGAATAGGAGTTGATTGGGCTGCCTCATCATGCACTTCCTCAGGTTGATCTGATTCAGCCTGAGGTGCAGAGGTAGATGACTTTGGCTTCTTCTTCTTAGTCTTTGGTTTAGAAGCCATCCTCTTCTTCCTCTTGGATGTCTTTAACTGAGAAGACTGGTCTGCAGCACCATGTTGATCATCAGTGTCTTTCTCAGTTGGGTGTTCCTCCCTCACAGGTTCAGAAGGAGAGGGAGTTTGACCCTGCCTAGGATCAGAAGATGAAGCTTGCTGAGGCTCAGCTGGAGGTGCTGGTTGAGGTGTCTCTGGTTGTTCAAACTTGACCTCCACTTCAGGTGGGACTTGACTTGGAAGAGAGTGCAAGTCAATGAGTTCTCCACTTTAATCTTCTGCTTGATCACCCTAATATGCTCATCCATGGTGGATAGAGACATGGGGCCAAGTCTCCTTCCGGAGAATCCATACAGCTTCAAGAAGCTCACCATTCTTTGTCTGTCAGCAGACTTCTTTGCATTCTTTTGAATGATGGCCCTTGACTTTGCAGCTTCTTCCCTTAGTTTCCTTTTAGTTGTCTTTCTTTCCTTGACTAACTCAAGCTCAAGTTGCTTTAGATACTCGAACTCAATGAAGTCATAGGACAAAGGGAGAAGTGCATCTGCCTGATAGAAGCCTGTGGCACTCAGGTAGTTGATCATCTTGATCCTATCTTCCTCTTTATCTACCTGAGGTTCTTGTGGAGCCACATCTTCCTGTGCAGGACTTTCTTGAACTGGTGAGAGAGTAGGAGCATGCTTGTAAAGTCTTTTCTGTCTCTTCTCCTCTTTGAGTTGGAGAAGTATCATTGCATCCTCTTTCTCCTTCAACTCTCTTGACACTTCTCTGTCAGCCAGTTCATTTAGTTCTTCTAAGGGGAGGGAGATGATCTCATCAATGTCATAGTTCCTGGTCTGTAAGTAGGTAATCCTGACTGCCCTTAACTCATCATCTTGAGTATTTGGTCTGGGAGCAGCCCTGATTGCAGCTTGCATGAAGCTAGATGACCCAGTGGAACTTTCTCCCCTTAGTCTCCTTTTCCTCTCTCTCTCTTCCTCCTCAATTTCCTCAGGAGTCATTATCCTTTTCCCTTTGTCACCAACAGACCTTTGTGACTCAGGGTGGATTGAAGCTTGGCCTTCATTGCTTGGAGTAGCTTCCATGCTCTGGCCAGAGAGAGGCTGAGAAACACCTTCACCAGCAGGTGTCTCAGATGGAGTTTGGACCTCAGCAGCAGTTGTTGATGATGAGACAGGGGTCTCAGGTTCTGTCACTGGGCCTTCAGTCAAGGTTTCCCCTATGAAACTAATCTTAGGGTCCACCTCAACATCCAGTTGACCGATGACATTGCCTGATTGCCTAAGTCTCCTTCTTAGAGAGAACTCTGCAAGGATCCTGTCTTGGATTCTTTGAGCCAGCCTGTCAGCTTGTCTTGAATTGCTTGGATTGACAAGTGGCAAGTTGACTAAATCCAGTCTTTCATAAAAGCTCAGGCTTTGGAATTGAAAAACTTCTTGTTGGCCTTGAACTCTTTGAAGTATGAGGGCTCTCCTGTCATCATCATACCTCCACCTTATGATGTGATTGCCAGTTCCTAGTGGTGGAGATGAGACAGCCCTTGGTATACCTTCCTCAAAGAGACTCCTGATGAGAGAGTCTATAGAGTCCACATTAATGTGAACTTGAGGAAGTTGCTGAGAATGCACAACAGCAAGTGAGGATGGTGAGTCCTCTATGTCCATTCTCTCTGAAGAACTCCCAGGTTCTGTGGTTGTAACAACTTTCTCCCCCTTTTTGGTAGCATCACCCACTTGCATAGGTGAGCTGGAGGATAAGTCAATCACTTCCACAGGTTCTTGTGTTCCTGGTTGAGCTCTCCTTAAAGGTCTCCCAGCTAGTTTTTCCTGCAGATATGAAATCTGGAGTTGCTGATCATTGACCCTGTTTTGCAGGGTAGTCACCTGAGATTCCAAGTGACTAACCTTAGAGACTAAGTAGGTGCATGTTTTTGACAGTTTTTGCACCTTTAGTCTCAAATTCCCCTCATCTTCATCAGAAGATTCATTGGGGGATGAGATGATTGGACCAAAGTCCTCTCTCTCACCACCAGCTTGAGTTTCTTGGCTGCTGGTTTTCCTCTGCTCACTGGCAGCCTCAGTTGAGATGCCAATGGGCTGAGTTGCCATGGTTGAGGTCTTAATGATGTAATCACTTTCAAAAGTGAGAGCCTCTTCCATATGGACATCCTGAACAGGTTCAGAAGTGTCCACCTCAGTAATAGGTGACTGATGGGGGATAGACTGAGGAGAGTCAGAGGTACTCATCTCTCTTTGAGTAGGGGAGGAGAAGAGAGACTCATGGTACTCACTGAATCCTAAGTCTTCATCAGTGTAAAAGGATAGGTTGGGAATTGGTTGGTTGAGATCCAAAGGCTGGGGATGGTAGCTGTCCCCTGAAGGTTGTTCACTTGAGTGTTGAGACTCAGAGTGAAGGCTTAAGGTTGTTGGGCTATTGAGCTCATCAGGGTGAGCTTGAGGAACCTCAGCCCTGATAGGTGAAGTAATGGGAGTGGTTTGCTCCTCAGGAGAAGTGGGAGCTCTAGTGTCCACTTCTTCCTGTAAGGTTGAGTATTTGGGGGCCTGCACAGACTCAATAGCCTGAGCAGGGGTTCGTTTGGATTTTCTTTGGTAGGTGAGGGTGATTTCTGGTCTTTTTAATGGTAAGGACAAAAGAGGTGTGGGTTCAACACTAGCTTGTGTTGCTAGGTTGTCACCTTGAGCAATGAGCTCTAACATTTTTGGGACTAGGGCTGTTTCTACCCCAGAGAAGCCTACAGTTGGCTTCTTCATTATTTTAAAGATGCCGGGCTTCATCTGTCCCAATTTAAGAATATTACCTGTTTCCCTCAACTGTGAGCCCAGTTCACAGTTGAGAATGTGTTGAACATATCTAGGAAACATGTAATACTCTAAGGAGTCTAAGTTTGCAAGTAAATTAGTATAGACAAATTGTGAATACCTGAACTTGACCCCCTGAACCATTCCATGAACTATAAAGGAGAGATCCTCAGGAATCTGGTCCCATCCACCATGCTTGTTTGACAAGCTGTGGATAACCACATGGAGCAGGAATTTCCATTGGGATGAGACCTTCCCTTTCCTAAAGGTCTTTACAGAGAAATCTCCCTCATAGCCCATCTGCTCAAAAGAATGATTAACAGCTTCTTTTGGGAAGGACACCTCACCTTCTTCATCATCCAGCTGTAGATGTTGGTTAATGATGGCCGGAGTGATGAAGATTGTCCTCCCTTGCACTGTGGCAGACAGTGCCTTCTCCCCATCCATAATGACCTCTTGGCAGGTCTTCCAGAATTCAAGCAAATGATCCTCATATAGAGTAGGATCAATGGTCAGGGAGGTGAAATAGTTTGACAGAGTCAAGAATTGGCAAATCTCTGAGAAACTTGCATCTTTCTCAGAGCTTAACAGAGCAACTTGATTATGTTGCCTGTGTAGTTGCATGGAGAAATCAGGGTTGTTTCTGCGGTTAAGGTTGGCCATTTCAGAAGCTTAAGGGTGAAGAAAGGTAGAAAGCAAAGGCGGTTTAGAGAATTAGGTTAGAGAAACAGTAGAATTGAGGAAGATAGTGGGAAAGAGGGGGAACCGTTGGGTATTTATATGAAAAGGGATTTGAACCAAAGTTAATGAAAGAGGATAAACTTTGAAATCCGAAAGTCGGTCCCACCTCTGAAAAGGTAGTTTACTTTTGCTCAAAAAGTAGTTTTCTTGGAATTCGAAAAGCTTCCGAAGTTTATTTGTCTTCGGAAGTTTTGATTTAAAAAGCTTCCGAAGCTAAAATGGCTTCGGAAGATTTTCCTGAGAGTCTTGATAATTTATGCTTCGGAAGAGAAATAAACCCTTGAATGCTTTGTATGAAAATAAACAAAGCTTCCGAAGGTTAATTTTGCTTCGGAAGGAAAAGGTTCTTAAAAATAAATAAGTGTCTGAGATAAGAATTTTAAGCTTCGGAAGATGAATTTGACTTCTTCCGAAGGTAAAATCTCTTAGACAGTTATTTATTTTGAAGACATGTTTTTCTTCCGAAGATAAAATTTTATCTTCCGAAGTATCAAAAATTTTCAAGAATCTAAGGAAAGTCTTCAAAAAGAATTTTACATCCAAAGAAAACATGAGCTTATGAAAGTGATGAACTAGACAACTTAGGACACACATATTTTAAGAAGAAATAATTAGAATTAGTTTTAATAAAAAGTCTACTCAAAGTTAATCATCCCAATAGCTGATATCAGATACTTAAATCTCTGTTCATCAAAAGCTTTTGTGAACAGATCAGCATATTGTTCATCTGTATGAACTTTGACTAGTTTAATTAATCCTTTTTCATAGTTATCTCTTATTAAATGATACCTGATGTTGATGTGTTTGGTCCTTGAGTGCTGCACAGGGTTCTCAGTGATAGAGATAGCACTATTGTTGTCTATGTGGATAGGAGTCTCTTTGAAGTTAAATCCATAGTCCAGCATCTGATTTTGAATCCAAAGCACTTGAGCACAGCAGCTTGCAGCAGCAATGTATTCAGCCTCAGCAGTTGATGCAGACACACAGGATTGTTTCTTGCATTGCCATGAGACCACCCTTCCACCAAGGAATTGACATCCCCCAGATGTAGACTTTGCAGTCATATTGCAACCACCATAATCACTATCTGTATAGGCATACAGATTGAAATTTGGATTCTTTGGATACCATAGACCAAGTGTTGAAGCACCTTTGAGGTATCTTAAAATCCTTTTCACAGTGATTAAGTGAGACATCTTAGGGTTGGCTTGATATCTTGCACAAATACATGTAGCAAACATGATATCAGGCCTGCTAGCTGTAAGATACATAAGAGACCCAATCATAGCCCTGTATAAGTGTTCATCTACACACTCCCCCTCAAGATCTGGACCAAGGGAGTGGTTTCTGGCTATGGGTGTCTTAGCAATCTTACAATCAGTCATATTGAACCTCTTGAGTATGTCTTGAACATACTTTGACTGACTTATGAAGATGCCATCTTCAACCTGCTTCACTTGAATTCCCAGAAAGAAGTTGAGTTCTCCCATTGAACTCATCTCAAATCTGTCTTTCATCAGCTTCTCAAAGTCTTTGCAGAGCTTTGGATTAGTTGAACCAAAGATGATGTCATCAACATATACTTGAACCAGCAATAAGTCATTTCCCTGTCCTTTGATGAAGAGAGTTCCATCTATAGTACCTCTTCTGTATCCATGCTTACAAAGATACTCAGATAGTGTCTCATACCACTTCCTGGGTGCCTGATGCAGCCCATAAAGAGCTTTGTCAAGCTTGCAGACATAATCAGGATGATCAGGGTCTACAAAACCAGGTGGCTGTTTGACATAAACCTCCTCATCAATCACTCCATATAAGAAAGCACACTTTACATCAAGTTGGTAGACCTTGAAGTTCTTGGATGCAGCAAATGCCAGGAATATCCTAACAGCTTCTAGTCTTGCTACAGGAGCAAAGACATCAGTGTAGTCAATCCCTTCTTCTTGTGTGTATCCTTGAACAACTAGTCTTGCCTTGTTCTTGATGATGATTCCCCTATCATCCTTCTTGTTTCTAAAAACCCATTTGGTTCCAATGGTAGTCTTCCCATGAGGAAGAGGACAAAGGTTCCAAACTTTCTGCCTTTTGAATTGAAGCAGCTCTTGTTGCATAGCTTCAACCCAACTTCCATCCTTTAGAGCTTCATCAACTTTCTTGGGCTCTATCTGAGATAAGAAACAAGAGTGAAGACAAACATTTGCTTCATGGGTTTGTCCTCTTGTTCTTACCCCTGTGACAACATCTCCAATGATGTTTGTGGTGGGGTGAGACTTGTGGATCCTTAGCTGAGGGATCACAGCAAGTTGTTGAGAAAGATCTAAATTTGAGAAATTTAAATCTGGTCTTGAAGATTCACCCTCCACATTATCACACTTATCAAGATTAACTTGATCCAATGAGTGTGAGACATCATTGATGTTGTCATCTATGGTATGGTTATTAGCATCAAGAAATTCCTGATCACTATCACCATCACCATTGTTGTCTTCTACAAGTGAGGTGTCTTTATCTGGTTGAGAGGCCTCTGAGCTGGAATTTGAAGGCATGCCAGATGTATCAGCTGAATTTGTCATTGTTGTGCTGATAGAAACCTCATTTGCTGAAGTAGTTCCAACTGGAGCTGAAGATGTATGAGTTGAAGGTCTTCCTAGCTCAAATCTTGGATCAGGATCACCTGTATTTAGATTTTCTGCAGATCCTGAAACATGCTCACAAGATTTGTTAAAACAGTTGGTAACTAAATCAAGATCAAACAGCCAATCCGGACCAGAACCAGCCACACAAGGAGTGTGCTCATTGAAAGTCACATTGGCTGACTCCTCAACAATTCTAGTTCTGAGATTGTATACTCTATAAGCTTTAGCTTGAGAAGAGTATCCAATGAAATGTCCATCATCTGATTTCTCAGCAAACTTGGCAATTTGATCTTTGGTATTCAAGATGGTGCAGGGACATCCAAATGACCTGAGAAAACCAATGAAAGGTTTCCTCTTGTGCCAAAGTTCATAAGGAGTCTTACCATGTGTCTTAACTACTAAAACTCTGTTTTGCACATAGCAAGCAGTATTGACTGCCTCTGCCCAGAAGGTGATAGGCAGTTTAGAGTCAGACAACATAGTTCTTGCAGCTTCAATAAGTGTCCTGTTTCTCCTCTCAGCAACTCCATTTTGCTGAGGAGTCCTGGGAGCACTATATTGTCTTGTAATACCTTTTTCATCACAAAATGCATCAAGGATTTGGTTCTTGAATTCAGTTCCTTGATCACATCTTATGGTTTTGACCTTGTGATCACATTGATTCTCAACTTTTAAGATGAAATTCTTCAGAATCTCAGGGGTTTCATCCTTAGTTCTAAGGAAGAAGACCCAAGTGAATCTTGTAAAATCATCTGTGATCACCAGACAGTAAGAGGTCCTTCCTAAACTCATTACACTGGTGGGGCCAAAGAGATCCATATGTAACAAGTGTAGGGGAGTAGTGATGGAGTTCTTTTCCTTAGGCTTGTGAGATACCTTGTGTTGCTTCCCTTTCAGGCATGCAACACAATGATCATCACTAGTAAACTCTTTCTTTGGCATTCCAGTTACCAGATCATGTTTAATTAATTTATTCATGTTCTTAAAGTTTACATGGCACATTCTTTTATGCCATAGGAAAGACTCATCACTATTTGCTTTAGATAGAAAGCATGAAACTTCTCCTGAGGGAGATGTTTCTTGCAAATCCATCTTGTACATGTTCCCTTTCCTGGGGGCTCTGAGCAGGATATGCTCATGAGGAATGACCACACCAGGTTTGAGAACAATGCACTCATGCTCAGTAAAGAGCATGTTATGACTCTGATCACAAAATTGGGATACACTCAGAAGATTGTACCCAAGCTCCTTAACAAAGTTTACCTTCTCAATGCTGAGCTTACCATTTGTGACCTTGCCCCTTCCAGAAATGTAACCACCTTCATCTCCTCCAAAAGCAACTGGTCCTCCATCAATTCTCTCAAAATTATGGAGTAGAGACCTATTGCCTGTCATGTGCCTGGAACAGCCACTGTCAATTATCCAGACATTCCTGTTGGTCTTGAGCTGTTCCTGCACAGAGAAAATGATTAGTTACATTTGGAAACCCAAGCCTTACTTGTCTTGGGCTCATTAATAGTAATAGAAGGTAATGCAACAGTAATAGATCCTATGGTTGTACTATGGGGATCTTCAGCTGTTGTTGATGGAGAAACCTCAGTCATTTGGTCTTTCTTAGACTTCCACACCACCTTTGGAGTCTTGGACTTGACCTTCAAAACCTTAGAAGCTTTTGGAACTTCACAAGTTTTGATGACTGATCCTTCGGAAGAATCTACAGTCACTGCAGCAGACTTTAGTGCTTCGGAAGAACTCCTTTCTTCCGAGACCAACTTTGCTTCCGAAGGTAATTTTCCACTTACCTTCTTCTTTGATTTGGAGCTTCCGAAGGAAACAGACTTTCCTTCCGAAGCTTGAGACTTCTTGAGACTCTTTGAAGTCTTTGTTTTAGTCATGTGGACAGTACTTTTAGGATTGTATGGGCAATCCTTAGCAATGTGAGAAGTACTTTCACACATAACACATAACATTTTCTTCTTCAAAGAAGTCTCCCTTTGAGAGCAAGACTGGCTTTGGTCACATCCCTTCTCCACCTTCATCTTGGTAGATGCTGAGACAGTTCCTTTGGGCTGTGAACTGTTCTTGGAGTTTGATGGTCCAGGCTGTGCAGCAGTGGTACACAGCAGCTCAGTCTTCTTCTTGGCACTGAGATGATTTGAACAAGAACCATGACTCTTAGCTGAGGAGTCTTGGTTGATGTCTTCAGTCCTTACTACTTTGAAACCTGCAGAGATAAAAACTTGTTTCTGCTTAGCATCAAAAGTAGCCTTGATTTCTTGAGCCTTCTTTGCCTTCCTTTTGCTCTTTCTGATCAAGTTCTTTCTTTTGGACTTGGTCATCACAGTTGATTTCTTCTCCTCAGAAGGATAGTGGCCCTTGGAAGAATCCTCTTCTTCACTCTTCTCAGAGGAATTCTTCACTATCACTTCTTCATCATCCTCACTTACAGGATCTATGAGAGGAAGCTCATCTTCACAAGTTCCACACCTAGGAGATCTTACAGACAAGATTGTGTGTGGAGGAGCTATCTCATTTGATCCCAGTCCCTGTCTATTTTGATAACAAACCTTGTTGTGCAGGGATGAGGATATCATGTTCTTGAAGGTCTCTTCTTCAAGAACACTCTTCTCTGCCTTGGCTTTGCTGATCACAAGCTCAGCCTGGCACTCAGTTAACTTAGTGATGAGATCTTGGATCTGAGTTCTGAAATCTGTATGTTCATGTTTTAGTACTGAAATGGTTTTCTCCAAGTCCTCTATCTTTAACTTGTAATCATTTTCAGACTTTCTAAAATCAGATTTTAATATGTTTAATGACTCAAGATCAGATCTCATCTCTAGGTTATAGGACCTGTATCTATTTACTTTAGCAATGCATTCAGGGGAGCAAAGATGTTCCAATACCTTGGCTTCATCATGGTCAGCCATCAGTGCTTGGTTTGGAGAAGCATCCTCCACCTGAAAACTCCAGTCAAAGCCTCCTTCTTCAACAGCAACAGCAGCATGTTGCTTTGTCTTCTCAGCCTGAGGAGCTTTGTCAGTAAAGTTTGGTCTGGGTTGTGTTTGGCCCCCATTTGCTTTAGGTGCCTTACACTCCCTGGCAAAGTGACCCATAAGGTTACAGTTGTAACACTTAACTTTGCTTTTATCCAGCCCAAACTTACTACTGGTAGCATTGCTTGGAAATCTTCTTCCTGTCCTCTTGTAGAACTTCTTGGCTCTGTGAGTGAGGAGAGCCATCTGCTGAACTATCTCCATGTATTCCAGGTCATCTGGATGGATACAGTCCAGGTCTTCAAGAGTGAAGAGATAATTCCCACAGCTTTCATCTGCAGACACAAAGGCTTGAGAAGAACTTGTCTCTTGGAATGGGCTTCCTTGAGTAAAGTTCTCCCTTGGTGTCTCCGGAAGGTGATGAAAGGACCCTTTTGTGAGTTGTCAGGGTAGCATAAGAGATGATGCTGAGGTTCTATGCTGTCCCTTTCAACCACATGAAGGGCTGAACCCATTTGATTGTTGGAGTTGCCAGATGAACCTTGCATGTTCATCTCCATCTGGTATCCACTGAGAATCCCATACAACTCTGTAAGAGTAAGAGTCTTAAGGTTCTCAGTCCTCTTGATCACCACACAATAGTGTGTCCATTGCCTAGGAAGTGAGGACATGAACTTCCTTACAATGTCCCTGTTCTCAAGAGGAACTCCTCCATCCACTAGGGTATCCACAATCTCAACATACCTGAAGTATTGTTGGGTCATGGTCTCACCTGCTTTGAAGGTGAAATTTTCAAACTGCTGCTTCAGAAGATCTTTCTTGTTCTCCTTGGCTTCAGAGGAGCCTTCATACATCAGCTTCAGTGCATCCCACAGCTGTTTGGCTGTCTTGCACTTCTTAAACCTCTGTATACAGAGTTTGGGAGAGCAGTCTGAAGAGCAGTCATGGCCTTCCTGTCAATCTCTACTCTTTTTCTATCTTCATCTGAGTAGTTGGCCACATCTTTAGGAATCATACCAGCACCAGTAGCAGAGGGGGTGCTGGGTATGAAAGGTCCATTCTCAACAGATTCCCACATTCTTGAATCAAGAGACCTGATGAAGCCTTCCATCCTCATGCACCAGGTGTCAAAATCATCAAGAGTGATCAGTGGGGATTTGTTCATGGTTCCAGTCTCCATATCAGTCTTTGAGATGGAAGCCATTTGAAGAGTTTAGCTTTTGTGTGTGTGAGGGATCTTAAGATGGTTAGATCTTATATCAAGAGCCTGGAAAGCTCTGATACCAATTGCAGGACCGTTTAAGGGCTTAAAACACAATTACAACACAACAACACAATGAGGAGATTAACTAAGCTCTAATCAAACAGTGAACTGGGTAACCAAAGGTGATACAAAGAACACAAGTAAAGCAAGAGACAGAACAAGAGAGTATGGGTTTCAAGGAGGCAGTATATTGCTTTCTCAAGTTCTTTTACAAGTGTTACAAAGCATAAAGAAAAGATACAAGAACTTGAAATACTTATACTACAACCTACAGCCGGCTATACTTTGAAAGCCAGCTGGATACAATTGACTAGACACTAACAAAATCAATTGTAGGATCAAAAGGCATATCTGCCTTTTGACCTTGTGACTATGACATGCCATAGCTCACATCCTTATACAATACAAAAAGGATAAAGTACATAAAGTGGAAAGTTGAAGACTCAAGACCTCAATGTACAGTTACCAAAAGCAAGACCCTTTTCACCAACTCATGTAAGTTGGTGACTTTACAGAGATGCAGCGGAAAAGGTGCTTTATGGAACAGTACATCAGATAAAGCATGTGTACTAAAAGTCTTCGGAAGAAATCTGTCTTCATAGGTTGAAGCTTCGGAAGACTTTGTCTCTGAAGCTTCGGAAGACTTCATGTTTGGCTTCGGAAGATATTGGTCTTGGCTTCGGAAGATTTTACACTTAGAGTATTTTCTAATGCTTTGTGTAAAACTTCCGAAGCATTCTTCACTTCAGTACTTAGTGCATGTTGCTGAGACACTTAGGCTGTTTTGGGTTGCATCAGACTTCAGGAATCCTTACACTTCTTACTTGACTGACTTTCAATATTGAATTATTTGCGAAAGAAATAACCAATAAGATTTATGAAAAAAATTTAAAGATAATGTGTTTGAGTTGTTACTAGATGAGTAGTGATGTATCTTTGAAGAAATAGATGGTTGTAGTTGTGAGATATGCTCATGTAAAAGATACATCCTTTTCAACTCTTGAAGAATTCATTGCTTATTTATTGGCAAATAAAAAGTTAAACATAAATTAAGTAATAAGTTTAGTATTTCATTACATGAACTTTAATAGAAAATATTTGATTTATCTTAATAGTTTATTTTATTAAATAAATTAGGGGTCATGCTGCAAACAACATGCAATGAGAGTTTAATGGCTCAAAAGTCTTGATTTTAAAATATAATCAATCTAACACATTACATATGTTGTTTTACTCATCAACTTCAGTTAGTGATTGTGACTGTTGCAAAAGAATGTCTTAGCGTTAAATTTTTTTTTATGGATACCTCTCCGTGGTTGTAAATACGGTATTTGCTTCTTGCAAATGAAAAGATATGATATGAGAGGCAAAAAGAAAGGGAGTGAAAAAAAGGAATTTTTCAAGGTGAAATAAAGACCAAAAAGAAGTAAACCAAAAGGTTTCCCTTGTACGAGCCAGAGATACGTGATAGGGTTCTCATCATGGAACAATCATAAGTTTGTTTAAATTATTCCGGAAGTTGTTTAAGGAATTCGTTATGTTAAAGAAGAAGAAGATGGCGCTTAATAACGATTTAATGCATAAGGTATTCTATCATATTTTAGACAACTTGAATTTGTTTTTTATGCACACTTAATGGAAAATGTTTTATGCCACACAAATACTCTCAAAATAACTTCAAAAAAAGCCAAGACTTATTAAAAGCAGCTAAGTTGATAAACGGAACAAAACGAGCATTTAATGATTTAAGACAAAACGGGTTTGGTTCAATGTTGGAAAAAGTGACTTCTTTTTGTGAATAAAACAATTTTAAGATGCTAGATATGATAGAAAGTTATGGTAACCCAAGAAACCGAAAGAATGTCATTACTAATCAAAATCATTTTGAGTTTGAGGTTTTTAATATGGTTTTGGATATGCAAATTCAAGAATTAGAAATTGATTCAATGAGATAGGTTTGATGTATCCGATTTATTTTAGTACGAATGAAATAGGATGTATTTTGAGTGATCTTAGTCTTTTATCATTTCATATGGGAAGATGATAGATTTGTAAAATTTGAATGGATTGTGACCTTGCTCATCTAATGGTAGAAACCAAAAAATATCTGTTTTTTACTTTGGTTTATCGGATATTAAAGTTGGCGTTGGTTTTACCGGTTGCAACCGTAACTATTGAAGGTTTTACTAAATTAAGGCTTCAAGATGGATTTAAGCAATCTAATGGGTGAGAACTATCTGAATAATGCTTTAATTTGTGTGGTTGGAAGAAAAACATTTGGAAAAGTAACAGATGACAACAATAATGAATTGATTTCAACAATAAAAGCAAAAAAAAGGACAAATCTATTAGGTATTTGTTTAACTATGCTTATTATTGTATTTACTATAATAATTATTGAATAAATGTACTACAAAATTTTTTAGATACCTATAAATTTTTGAGTTAGATCCGTCACCGATGGTGTGCTTGCCATGCACCATTTGAAAAAGAAAAAAACTTAAATTGGGTACATGTATGTGTTGGAAATTCAAAAAGAAAAAGAGCTTTAAAGTCGGGCAAATTTATTATTCACGACTTACAAATATTATGGTCATTGAGAAATGGGTCTGAAAACGAATAAAAGATAAATATATTACACCAAAAAAAAAATCTAACTAGAAAATTAGAAATTTATTTACAAATTGGAATTTACATCTAGGGATTTTATCATTTTCTAAAAATATTTTCCCTACTTTGTTAGGTCTAGTTGTAAAATAATAGGGTGACTTTTATCTCTTGCCTGATTTTCTGTTCTCGGCTGCCATTGCAGTTGTAGAAATATGAAATTTCCGATCAAGATGTCGAGGTTGCCTTGTTTTTCTATTGAATCCTCTTACACATATTGATCCTGCAATTATATATGAATACGCCTAGTACAAAGTTAACATTTAATAGTTTTCTCCTAAAAGTTTCGAGGGCGCCCAGGTTAACGTTCCAATTCATGTAGAGCGGTGGCAAAACGGGTCTAGGTCAAAATATGTAGTTGTTTAGTATGGGTTAAAGGAGCTTAGGTTGGGTCGGGTTGATCATGAAAATTATGGATTAATAAATAATGAGTCATATATGATCATGAAAAATATATTTTTTAATAATAATCTATTTAAATAAATAAAAAGATTAAGGAGGTTTCATGCATTTTGGGAGACTTTCAACCCATTTGACCAGTTATATTTTTGAACTTTTTCTATTTGACCCGTTAGAAATAATGTAAACACACAAAATAAGTTTTTTGTTTCTTACCTCTCCAAAACAAGCGCTGAATGGCACCGGTTGATAGTGCTGATCAAATGCAGAGTTAGCATTTTGTAGGGCATATATAAATACTCAAATTTGGAGATATAAAACTGTGTTAAAAACACACCTTTAAATATTGATGTTGCAGATGATCCACAACCTAATTCCCGTAAAGGCAAATTACACAGCAGACGTCTTGGTACATCTATTGGACAATGACTAGTTTCATCATCAGCAAATACCTGAATAATATATTCATGATTATATTGCAAGCAAACACTTGGCATTTAAAGGAAGGGGTGGAAATTTTTACTATGTGAATGAGTCGATTTGGGTTATGTGTATATAGAACCGGTCAAATAGGTAGACAAATAAAGAGCCAACATAAATAACATGTCAATCGATTCGCGTCATACGATGTGTGTTTTCTATCATAAAAACCTTCTAAATTTAAAACATTACATTATTATCGAAACATCTGTAATCATTACTGCCCACTAATCGTTAATAAAAGGTCTAAAACTTTTGGACATTTTTTTCTAGTCGACCCACCCGACCTGTATCAAAAGATTACCTGTTACCCAACCAACCCACTCTACCACCTCTAATTAAAAACATTTGGGAGCATACATACCTCATTAACCTGAAAATATGTTCCATTGAGGGGAAATGTCCCTCTGGTTGCAGTTCGACAGGGGATCTGTTGATGCAAATTAGTATTTACCATATTTAGTACAAAACATCATACAAATACATTATTAGCATTATAACATGTGATTTACAACTTTCTTACCAAGATCGTTGCTTTAACTGTTTCTTCAAGATTATTGTTAGCAGCTACGCATGCTCTGTTTTCTGTATATTCTAATGAGTTGGGAATTTCACCTGTTTTAGAATGGCAATATGAGAAGTTACGAATTAAAACTTGCAACAGACCAAACGAGATTATATATCAAGTTTCAGCAATTAAATTCCGTACCTGGAAACCATATAGCAAGAAGGTATGGTGTTGGATCATCACGTTCCCTTTCTTCAAACTATGCATTCATAAATAGCATCTTAGGCAGAGATCCATATATCTTTGGTTCATAGAATATAAGTAGTCTGCCTTCACAAAGACGCTACAATTCGTTGGGTTGTCCCAAAAACTGCAAGTTTTCTTTTTTGAAAAGTTACATTTGCAAATTTACCTTTTTGACTATTAGGAGCAGTGGCAAATATGGGTGTGTTCGTAAGCAGGTCAAATCAGTCAATATTGGTATCGGTCGAATCAGGTCAGGTTAGGTTGGCCCCATAGTTGTCAATAGCAAATAGCGGTAAATAGCAACAAGCTACCTATATGATATACCGTAGCGAATAATGGTAAATAGAGCCCGCTATTTTGTGTTAGCGATAAGGTAGTAGAAATTTAAGAAATGTTTTACATTCAATAAACTAACATTTATAGAGATAGAATAGTAGAAAATATAAGCAAACACCACCAAAATAGCTAAAATACTCTAATTGGGTGGATTTTATATTTATAAAAAATAAAATGAAAATGAAAAAACGCTACAGGTTGCCATTTGGTCGCAAAAACACAAATAACAGGAACATAGCTATACGCCATGTAGCACGCTATAGCGGTCAGTCGGTCACTATAGCCGCAATTGACAACAAGGGTTGGCCCGAACCGCATTGTCCAATATTTTTGGATTTTTTATGAGTAATTAGGGTGTCAACTATAATCAAAGTAATTATTACTCCACACACAATCCAAGTTTTATCATAAATAGATTTAGAAGGGTTTATGCAATAACATACTCCAAAATGACTTTTGACCTGCTTGACATGTTTACTTTGAAGCTATATTTTTCTTACTTTACTAGTTTCACCTGTTAGAATAACATAACCTAAGTTGGCTTTTCATGCCATATTGTTCAAAATGGTTGTCTCTACCTATTAGCAACAATTACAAGAATACTTACCCCAGCCAAACTCGGATGGTAGTCTGGGAGCTCATAGCTGCATTAACAAAATAAATAAAACAAATCAATCTTTGTACCAGAAAACCACAAAATAGACCTTATAAAAAAAACATACACAAGGTGCATAGTCCTTGATTTGGCTACAAATTTCTTTCGTGGCACTCGAATGTTGGCAGCTTCTGCAGTAAAAGCAATTAGAGCTTTTGACATGTCAGCTTCTGGAATTGAAATCTTATTTGTTTCTATAGTTTCTTTTAAAGTTTCCCTGAACTCTTGGGTGTTAAGTCTGATAGTGGGAATTTCATCATCATCAGACTCACAACATAAATCTTCAATGTCGCCTATAATTGATTCTGCTTCAGGCTCGGGAGATGGGGGAACTTCAATTATGGGTTCACAGATTTGACTTTGACCATGATAACTTGAACCTGAGTTGTTGACTTCTAGGCCAAAGGATGATGGTGGCTGACCACGCATTGAATGGTTTTCTTCACTTCCAGCTGGGATGATTGAAGTTACAGTACTACTTTCTTTCATCCCAGGAAGCGCGAGCCTACCACTACATTTAAAAAATTTATATAATTAAGGCATAAATAATTCTTCTAATATTATTTCCTTATCGCTGAATAGCTATATTTTGTAATAGGTAAACAAAGGTAAGGAATGAATATCATACTAACCTAGCAAAGGCACTTGCATAATGTCGGCACTCTGCTCTCATTGGACAAGCATTGCAATTTGGTTTTATCTTAGTGCAAAATACCTATAAATTTGAAGATGATAAACTTCAAATAAAACTAGAAGAAGCTTATGATGGAAATGTAGCACTTATGAAAATGGAAAAAAGAAACAAACCTTTCCAAATGTTATCAATTGGTAATGTAGCTCGTATCTGTATTATAAAAAATAACGATATTTAGTAAATGCAGTTGTGAACTAGAGGTAATGATGCAGGTGATGTTTGTTCGAGTGAAAACTGGAAGGAGGGGAGTCCGGGACAACGGTCAGTTTTATAAGGTAAGAAAGCAAGTTCAGAAGAAAAACAAGCAACTCAATTTCGGGAGAAAGAACCATATCAGACCTTTGATGGTGTAAAGGGATTACATTTTAACTTCAAAATTTATAAGTGTGCTAATTGTTGATAAGAGAATGACATTATAATAAAGATAAGAACAAGAACTGTAACATAAAAAACAAATGTAATCAATGTCAAATTAATCTACGTATTAGGTTTTACTTCCCAAAATCAAAACTTGAACTTTCAGTTACTAGTTGCATTATATGTATGCATACTAAACACTAACTGAGCATGCAGAAAGATGGAACTTGCAATTTTTTTTGGTCAAGGCTGCATAGCCTGGGGTAGAGGTATTTCTGAATGTTGTCCACCATTGGGTACCTGAAATGAAATATCAGGAAATTAATATTTCCATATTTGTGGCCTTTCCTTCTAAGTTTTGTAGTAATGAAGAAGCTAAATGGCAGTATATGGAACATGATTGTCTTGAAACTTACGCATTCAAAAGATGAATTTGAATTGCATCAGGGAGGGGTTGTAGTGGGACCCATCCTAGACGTGTGGCTACACGTCCAACATTTGTGTCAACCTTTCACAAACAACACAAAAGTTGTTGAAACGAAAGGAAATATATTAAAATTTATAAAATAATCGTATCTCGAAACACTTACAGGAAAAGCATTGTGATGTAGTGTTAGAAGCCGTACACACTCCACACTTTTCAAACCGAGTCCTTGTATGCTCAACAAGAATTCTCTACGAACATAAAAGTTATTAAACTCTAATCCTTGGTAAAACTTAAAACATTAAAATATTAGTTTGATGACAATAACTAATTACATCACTTACTTTGCCTTATCTGGCGGAATATCCCTTAACCACTCAAGATCAAGAGTACCATGGTCTTTATATATTCTATCTAAAAAATCCTGGCAAAAAGTCAAACCTTAAGTCAAAATTTGTTCAAAGTACTCAGCCATCTAAATGAGATAGGAACATATAGATGCAAATATACTAGAATACAAAGACTACCAATTTGATAGTCTTTGTAAACATGCAGATAAGTGCCATGACTAGGCTACACTTGGTAGTTAGGGCTGTTCAAAAAGCTCGCGGCTCGGAGGCTTGCTCGATAAAAGCTCGCCCGAAATCGAGTCAATATAAACGAGTCAAGCCGGCTCAGCTCGGTTTGTAAACAAGCCGAGCCCAAGCCAAGGCCAACTCGGCTCATGGCTCGCTCGTTAACTGGCTTGTTGGCTTGCTCTTAGGCTTGCTCGTTAGCTCTTTTAAATTTCAACCAAAATTATAAATTATATAAATTGTAAATCAAATTAATGACATATTATATAAAATACTCCATATACATAAGGTTATTTTGATATTTTATAACGAGAAACTAATTATAAAAAGTATAAAAACATGATTATACTTCTTTAAATGACAATCCTATATAATTGTTTTCAAGGAATTAAGATAAACAAATGTAAGAAATATTAAATATATACAAAAAAAATATATATATTTTTTTTAAAATAAAAAATTGGCTCGCGAGCCGAGCCCATGCTCGGATTTTGAGCTCATGAAAATAAACAAGCCAAGCCAGCTCGGCTCAGTTTTTAAACGAGCCAAGCCCGAGCCCATCCTGGTTCGGCTTGGCTCGTTTACAGCCCTAGTTGTAGCATCTGTATTTCCCCACTTTAAGTGATTACTATTTATTAAAGTTATATACCTTTATATAAGTAGCTATCACATTATTCATTCCTCTGTCTACTATGATTTCTGCAATTTCAGCAACTGAAGCACGTCTAACTGCATCCCAGTCAACTGCATCCCTGTAATTCACATTGGTTTCTTTTTCTCCAGTTTTGCAGTAAGTTTTTCTCAGTTCTTCCCATTCAGTTATGGGTTCTTGTTTTTTCTCATTTTTTTTATTCTTTTTTCCCTTTCTTTTATTTTCTAAAGGTGTTTCCTTGTGATTTTTTGTTGAATCTACTCCTTGTTCAGTGGTAACTTCAGATTGAAGACTGCAAATTGGAGTAGGCACTTCCAAAGGGATTGACTTCTGTAGACCTACGAATTCGCTTTCTAAAGTCTCACATACACTCATGTTTAAATCAATTATAGTAGCAGAAGGTTCATTAGAACTTGAAGAATTAAAAATAGATGCACTTTGCTCTTCGCCTTCTAATCTCATCTCTTTTAGTGATGATTCTGATTCATCAACGCGAAGCCTACAGAACTGTTTGAGATAATCAGCCTCCTCTACTTCTAGAAGCCTCCGGAAAGTATAAGAGTTTTCATTGGTACTTGGCTTATTTTGAACCTGTAGTGGACTTTGGTTAGGTTCCACGGTTGGAGTTGCATCGTTGACATCAGCATATGAAGCACTAATATCTTGTTCCATTTCATTATTCTTGGAGAACCCTTCATGAATTTGTGTATTACTTGCGACTGATTCTTGGCTATTTGGGACTTCAAAATTGTCACCAACTTCTTTGCTTCTGGATTTGGCTGGAAATCTTGCTGCTAGGGACATGAAAGCCGAGCTGCAGAGAAAGATTATTGTTAAACAAAATCTTATGACTAAGACAGCTCAAATTACATAAGGATTAAACAGAATGTAGAATTTTAATTCATTATTAAATTTGTTGATACATCCCACAACAGCTTCCTGAAATACTATAAACGGTCACACAATCAAAACATCTCACTATCTATACATGAAATCATAGGTAATTATATCTTGAAAGTGAACTTACGAACCTATAACAATTAAAAGAACCAATCATAAGCACCACTATTCTAAACGACCTCTTGAAACTATTCTATTTTCTTAAAATCAATCTCAAGAGTTTTAAACTATTTAGTATTTTTTATTTTGTGTTTTCTTTTTTTCTTTTCTTTTTTTTCAGATTTGACAAGGGACTAACCTGATGCCAATTATTTATAGCATAATTATGAAATCCTATTAAAAATCAGGATATGAAGATATAAGTGCACCTTGAAAGATGATCTGACACGTTTTGAGTTAAATAAACTCCAACCACCGAGTCAGTTACTGAACCCTTCCAAGGTGAGAAACGCCTGTTACCTGTGATAGAAAGCTTAAGCAGATTCAATTTCAAGTGAACTTATTGAGCAAAAAAGGCTTAGATAAGGAAATCATCTCAAGCATATGCCAACATTAATTAGATTGAGGTGGTTATCTTGAGTAATGCGTATATCCGATTCACTCGTCTTTCAGACTTCTTTTAGGTGCATTTTGACTTGTTTACCAATAAGTCAATTTGGGTAATTTTTGTCCAACTAATTAAATTGGTAACTTCTTTAGACTGGCTAAAGATTGAAATGGATCAATGGATTAAACGTGAAAAACAAGTCAAAAGTCGTCCAAAGTGTATTAAATTTTTACGCCCTCCAAAATTCTTTTATCTAAAAAAGGATTAATTTTGGAATAGTATAGTTTTTGTAATCAAATTTAATACTCTAATGGTAATAATGTTCAAAAAAGTGTTGCAAAACATCGAGCCAGGGTGTCGAAATTGACCACTACTTGTTGGGAGTGTATCCCAAAACGGTTTATAAAGCTATGGTTTGGCAATAGAGTTTGAAGCTAAGGTGGGTCATACCCGACATAGTAAAGGATGTGCCCTACCTTCGACCACCAAACCATAGAATCTAACTACTCAATTGCTAATTTGCTACCAACACCATACCAAAAAGACCCCCATACGCAATCCGATACTAAAAAACAAGCCCTGGTTCCGTTGTGGTGACAAGTATGGACAAGACACAGGTGCAAGGTGTGCATATTTATGTTGCTAGAGGTTGATGATGAAGCTAAAGTCAAAACCAAAGTTACCAAAACAATGATGGATGAGATGGCAAAGATCATTATACACATATTTCTCGGGAAGTCTCAAACCACCACCATGCAGCTTCATGGCACCCTTAAATTTAAATAGGTTCTCATTCTGATGGACAATGGGTCCACTCACCACTTCATCTCCGATACATTGGTTTAACAACTGCAATTAACAACCCCATTTAATAACCCCGTTCGGTGTCCAGATCAGTTACGAAGACATTATCTGATGTAACCGAGTGTGTAGGGAAGTACCATTGCAATTACTAGAGCTTAATTCTACCTAGAATTTCTACTCATTCTTATTTGGAGCAACGTCATTGTGTTAGGTATCCAGTGGTTGGCATTCTTAATTACAGTTTAAATGAAATGGAACAAGATGTTCCTCATTTTCACCATCAATATGCATAATATAAGCTCCAAAGGTTGGTCTCTACTCCCCAAAAGTCAGCTGCATTCGAACATCTCAATCTTAAACCCGACTAAACACCAGATATACCTCCATTGTTACAACCGTTATTGCAAGAATATAGCTAGGTATTGCCCTACCTCCTCTTTGATCCTATTATCACTACATTCCATTGTTGCCAAATACACCGCCACCCATATACGCCCTACAGGTACTCTCAATCAGAATATGAGATTCGGAAACAAGTTGATCTCCTAATTCCAGGCTTCATCTGTCCAAGTAACAAACCAGTTCTCAAGTCCGACACTTTTGATTAAAAAGAAGGATAATAGATGTCAAATGTGTGTGACTATCATGCTTTGAACCAAGTTATTGATTTGTGGCGAACACATACCCTATTCCTAATATCGACGAGTTGTTTGTATTAATTATATGGGGCGACTGTAATTTCCAAATTAAATTTACAGTTCGGGCATTATCAGATTCGGGTGAACCCATCAGGTATTGAGAAAACAACATTTAGAACATCTTCGAGGCACTACGAATTCCAAGTGATGTCGTTTGGGTTAACTAATGCATGGTCAATTTTTCAAGCCAATTTTTGTCCTCATTACGTCGGTTTGTTTTAGTCTTTTACTTGATGATATTTTATATACAGTCGAAGCGTGGAGCTGCACGTTCAACATCTAAAAAAACTTAGGAGTTATTGTCAGTGGAACCGAATCATGATGCTGGAGTAGGAGGTCTCTTTACTGAACTAGCCTCATGAACAAGCCAGTCTCAACTTTCCTGTTCAACTTTCTAGTGCGTCTATCTAAGGATAGATCTTGATGCCATCAATTCTTTCCAAAAAGTTCTAGATGTTGTTCTAGGCAATCAAAGGTCTTGTTTATGGGGAATTTAGTTATAGCAAAAGGAGTTAAAGTGGACCAAGAAAAAGTAGCAGTTATTCAAGCCTGACCTGTTCCTACGAATGTTTGGGAGGTGCGTAGATTTTCGGGTTTGATAGTTTAACCGGCGGTTTGTATGTTGTTATGGGAAAATGGCTCGACCCTTTACAGTTCTCACTAAGAAGGATAGCTTCAGCTGGACTAATAAAGCCCTTGTCGCCCTTAACAAATTAAAGCAAGCCCTGATGACTACACTTTTTCCTCGTCTCTTGAATTTTTTCACAAGCGTTTTCATTTGAGTGCAATGCATCTTCTACAACAGTGGGAGCTATTTTGATTCAAGCCAAACACCCAACTGCCTACTTTAGTAAAGGATTTTCCCCCTCCCACTCAGTTTAAATCGACATATGATCAGGAGCTTTTGGCTTTAGTTCTAGCAGTACAAAAGATGGCGTCACTATCTCATGAGCTGCCACTTTTTCATTAAAACAAATCATTACATGTTGAAGTATTTGTTGGAACCAAGAATAACTACATCGGAGCAGCAACACCAACTGTTGAAGTTGACGCCTTATGACTTCTCCATTATTTATCGATAAGGAAAAAAAAATAGAGGGGCTATGCCGTTTCGTGACAGCCCTAACAAGCAGATCTTTTGACTATTGCTACGTTTGGAAACATAACTGACATACATGAGGGTCTCAAATGTGATCCCTATACTAGCAAGATAATACAGGCTCTCACTACTAATGTTTATGCTTTTCTTGGTTTCTATATGGTGGGTCAAACCAGCCCGTGGCCCTATGCAACTGATCCAGCTCCTCCTTTAACGATTACCAAGGATTGGGAAGTTGATCTATAGCCAAATTCGGTTATCTCATACGGCTGGGTTTATGAAGTGGGCAAACCATTCCTGGAGCTGCTGAATTCTAAGTGTCACCGGCCAGTCGAACAAGCTACTTGGGAATCTTACAATTTGTTGGCTGCACAATTCCCTAAATTCCGCCTTGAGGACAAGGCATTTTACCAGGTGGGAAATAATGATACGAATAGGCTGCAGTTGTACACGAGGAACAAGAAACGGGCAGGTGACCCTGAAAGCAGAAAGCAGCTGACTTGAAGCAATTAGATAATATTTTCAGCACTTGGAGGGGCCCACTACATCAACACAGCTGCGAGATCATGGAGTGGTGGGGAGCAGTCCATAACCCGCTTTCTAGGAGCAGTTAGTAACCACCAAAGTGTTCGGCTATGACTCAATTTTATTCTTGTTAACAATGTTGATTATCGTTTCTTTGTATTGGAGACTTTGCCCTTCTGGAATTAATCCTACTAATTCCAGTAAATCGATTCCCTACTTGAATTTCTAAACCCTATCAACCCCCTATACGGACATGATTCTTTTGAGTAAACCCATAATCCGGTGATGGTAAAAAGGTCAGATCAATTGTATCGATTATGTGAGTAGCATTTCTTATTAAAATTTATAGTATCATGTCCCAAAAAAGCTTCAGTGGTCATAGTAGGTGATATGCCAGAATCTGTCTACAAACTTCTTCATAAATCAAGAACGAGATGCCAAATTTAATGAGTATTAAATATATTACTTCATTCAGAAAATATAAATATTACTAGGGGTGTTCAAAGTCGGATATCCGAAATTTCGGATATCCGAATTTCGGATATCCGAATTTCGGATATCCGAAAATTTCGGATAGTGGAAATCACTATCCGAATCCGTATCCGAAATTTCGGATATCCGAAATTCGGATATCCAAAATTTCGGATACGGATTCGGATAGTGATTCGGATATCCGAAATTCATTTTTTATTTTTTTATTTTTTTATTTTTTACTTTTTTACAATAATTAAACATATAATATTATAAAAATAACATAAAAAACCAACTCATATCATAAAAGTCACAATATACACTAAAAAATCTCAACCTAAAGTAAAAATATATCTAAAATTCAAAAAAATAAAAAAAATATTTTTTAGTTTTCGGATAATCGGATATCCGAATATCCGAAACTTTTGAAAATCACTATCCGAATCCGAATCCGAATTTTCGGATATCCGAATTTCGGATATCCGAATTTTCGGATATCCGAAAATTCGGATATTTCGGATTCGGATTTTCGGATCGGATTCTCGGATTCGGATATTTTTGAACACCCCTGAATATTACCTTGAATAAGATGCATTTTTGCAATAAATGAGTCAACTCGTCCACGAAATATATTTCTTTGTGCTTCCCACCATTCTTCCTTTTCTTTATCTGTTTCTTCCAGCGGTTCACTTTCATCATTCTCCATCAGCAGTTTCCATACTCTCAATGTCTCACTGTCAAGATCCACCTTGGGAACCATTTTACGCTTCTTGGGAGGAAGTACCTTTACAAGGGCACCACCGACATTCTGATTGTGCACCACAAGTTCTTTGCATTGATCATTGATGTCCAAACTCGCTATCTTCCATATTAGATGCTCCATTTCACTTGCATCAAATTCATTTAAATCTGCATTAATCATGGTAAAAGATGTAATAGGGGATCTAATAATTGACAATGTTTTGAAAGAATGAAATGCAGATGACATCAGCTTAATTACCTTCTCTAGCATGCAAGATAACTTGCTGTTTGGGTGGCAAACTTTGATTTCCAAGCACTACAACCTCTTGTAGTTGGAGCCAGTTCAGATTACCAGCAGAATTATCAAATCGTTGGCAATCGCAGTGTGGTGATGTAAAACTGTTAATTCTTTGGACAGGAACCTCTTGTAGTGGGAGGCTTTCTATAATCTGAAGAAAATTTTCATCATGACATCCAAGGTATTTTTCAAAATTATAAGGAAACTCCATGAGATTTTCTCTCAAACGAGCGTGCCTTATGGATCGCTTCCTTCGGTTCAAAAATACTGGAAGGAATTCATTCGTATAGGGATTGGGAATCATGTCTTTGGATTTATTGACCCTATTTGGTACCTTTTTCCTTGTAGCTTGTGTCTGCTTTCTACGTGATCTTTTCACAAGACTCTTCCGAAGTTCATCAGCTATGATGTACCAGTGATTTACCTTTATATTCACTTTTTTTCTCGTCGTCCTTTGTTTCTTGAACAACTTTGGAAAATTGGGTCCACATTTTTTGCTATATTGTAAACACTGATTTCCTTGATTTACTCTAAACAGTCGTCGGTATACAAGTACTTGAGGGACAGGATGGGTTGAATTTGAACTGATTTTCTTTCGGCGCTGATAGAAGTGAACATACTTTCTACCATTTGTATCAACTTGTTCTAGAATATTTGTTACATAGATATCTTGTTCTTGTTGCTTTTTCATATTATCTCGTAACAAATTATCAAAAGCCTTGAGACTCTTGTTTTGAAACATACTCCTCCTCGGTGTATTTCTCTTGGAAGTAACAATCTTACCACGAAAACAATCAAATATTTCAAAATCAAGTGCAGGAGGTTCTTCATGTGATGTTGACTCTATATCAAATGGATGGCTATTAAAATCTAAGAAACGCTTGCACGAACCAAGAACTATGGAAGATCTAGAAGCTTCATGGATATCTTGACCAACATCTTCATTGCCACAATTGGTTGAAACTGTAACATTTTTCTTTCTTGATTGCACCCTCCTCTCTTGTCCCAAATTTGGAGTTGCAGGTTTTGGAATCTTTGGTCTCACGGTTGGGGCCCGTGGAGTTTGAGCTTTTGGAACTTTTTTAGGTTTGCTATCATCAAATATTTTAGGCCTGTGCTTTTTCACTCGGGGTCTTTGACTCGGCTTTTTGTTCATGTCTTTGCCATCATTACACCTTTTCCTGGTCTCTTTTGTCTTAGATGGAGTTGGAATTGAGTCAATACCATCTTGTGACTCATAAACACCACGAGCCTTTTTACTGTCATCCTCTGAAGAAGAAATTTTGATTGTCTCCTCTTGTACAAAGCTTTTGTCATCTGCAAAAAAAGAGAACAATTTCATACTCCATGCTTCAGGATATAAATGTCTGGTGCTAAAAGAATAAGTAAATCATACAGAATCAAACTTCCGAAGCACTGTGTGTTAAATCTCAAAAGTCAAACGGGAATTGGTCAACATAACAAATTAAGTCCTGAAGCACATATCATTCAAATTCACACACCGAACCTAGTAAGAGTAAAGGCAGCTTACCCTGACCCTCTGTAGTACCTTTAGAATCCTTTCCAGCCACACTCAAAACCTCTTCAAGTTCATCAAGAATGCCAGGTGGCAATTCACACATCTCATTCATTACACACTTCTCCGTATATCGCATAGTATCAAAACAATCTGCAAACGGAAATTCCTGGTTTACATTTTCCTTTCCTGTCCTTTGTTCAGCATTCAATGCTGGCTTTTCCGGTGTCTGGGGTATCCAAACACCGTCTCTCTCCATGGAATTACCTGACTCCATTACACAACCCTGTCGATACGTTAGAAACTTAACAACCTAAATTATAATTACATTTGTTTAGCCAATCTAGCAATACATATTCACTAAAAACAATGTCAGCTCATAAAGAACAATTGAAGACAATAAAAGTAGGTATTCTCTGTCAAATTAACACTTCCAGAAACTGTTTTGAAGACTGCACAACAGCTGCATTTTCCAATTGCACCAAATTGAAAACATATACATCCAGCTACAAACACCTGACTAAAGAATAAAATTATAGAGTTCAACTAAATCGAAGCCACATATTATAATCAATTCGAACCATGCTCAACAAGTGAAGCTAAATTGAACATCAGAAAACTATATCTTACAGCTACTTCACCCAATACCACTAATTATAAGCAACTATTTAACATTAACATCAAATCGATTGTGTGAGGACATGAACTTTAGTAATTACATATGAAGCAAGTAAAGGTAGGGTTTTAATCTGCTTACGGTGATGGTTGAAGCGTAGGTGTTGTATTAGCTAGCGGCCACCATGAACAAAGGGCTTCAGTTGCAGAGAAGTTTGGGGAAAACAAATAAATAAAATAATATGAAATATAAATACCAAACCGTCAACGGTGGGGAGGTTGTTCATCCCCAGTTTACATGTTAGGCCCCTTTTGTTATATGATTTTTGCAACTTTCCTACTGTGGTATAGGGTGTTTATGACTTTATGACATGTTTGATCGAATTGTTTCAAACTAGTTTTACTCTCAGCACTTTATGACGAGTAAATTAAGATTAGTTTTTCCATGTGTAACGTTATGGGAATTAGGCTTGTATCGATTTATCTTGTCAAAATCATAAAATCAAATATCTATATCGGTTCCGGTAATACCAAAATGTAGGCAATGATTTTGTTCGCTCATAACGGTTAAGTTCGTTAATATACCTCAACAATTTTGTCACTTCTTTTAGCGTATGATACCAAAAACTTGTAACCCAATTAATTTAATTATTTTAAGTAAATTTAGGTAAGTCCGCATATCGAACCCTAGAAACATGTTTGACGGCTTTTGTTATTAAACCTCTATCGACTTCTAACCCAATTAATTTAATTATTTTAAGTAATTAATATTAATAAACAAAATAAACAATTTAACTAAAATTAATTCATTATAAACACGAAAAATGAAGTATAAGAATTCAAACTTTGAAACTTGAATACGATCAGATATGTTAAATAATCATCTAGGCAGGAATCCAACTAACATGTGATAACCCAAAGGGTATAACTCGTATGACTATCTCTAAAAATGCAGATCTAGGGTTAACTAGGTATGTTACTACTATCTAAAAAAATTAAAGACATGTGTTAAACACAAGATATGTTTATTAAAATGTCTAATGGAAGACCGCCCCTAGGTTTTCTACCACAATGTATTTAAGAATAAATTTTTCAACACTAAGACAAATGACAACTTAATTAAAGCTAATTAAATACACTAACACACTAACACCATGAGTGAAAGACAAAATACGCTCTCACGATATCTAAACCTAACAAGCAATGAGTATGAGGTTTTAAGCAATATCTATCATCCATAGTTTCTAGATAAAATAGCACATTATAAATACCATCAAAATTATAGACAATGCTCCTAAGATTATCTCTAATCAAATTTTAAACATTAAAAACACAAAGTAATTAGTTTTAACGTGCAACCCTAATCTAGATGTCGCGTAATCAATCGGGATCAAACATACACGAGCATGACAACAATTTTTAAGCATAAAACAATACACATATCCATAACTAATTAAGAAAATAATCAAGTTCTAAGATTAATAAACGAATATACGAAATCAAAACCAAATATTTAGTCAAAACATATTAGTTTCCAACCCAACCTAGGTAGTTCAAAAGTTTATCCAATAATAATCATAACCAATACAAAATCCCCAACCTAGGTAGTTCAAGAGTTTATCCAATAATAATCATAAACAATACAAAATCAGATCTAAAAATATTCTATCATTTGGAATTAAACAAAAACAAAAGTCGAGTCGGATAAAAAAACGTGTCTATGTGCTTTACAACCGTCAACCTCTTTTTCTACAAATTGCCGTCAAAAGGAATATCCCCCTTGTATTTATACTACGAGACTTAGGTCTTCATTTATTTTCTTTTCACGTGGCCCACTTTTAACAATTATTAATTGATCCTCTTAATTCTAAGTCTCATATTGACCTGCAAAGTGAAAACATGTAATAAATTAGATACATGGTTTGTTTGTTTATTTATTTTCTTTTTTTTCCTTATTAACCTCATGTGGCCTCAGTTACTTCTATGGAGGAGAAAGAGAGTTGCTGAAACAATACGGTCTTGATCCTAATGAGTTCCTAGCTAACCCTACTTATTCAAAGACTTGTCGATCTCTGTCTTTTGATTCAAATGATAAACGATGAGTATGAATTTGTTCATATCTATTTGAATTGAATTTAATAATGATGTTATTTAGACGAGAAGGAATAAAGAATAGCATGGAAAAAGGAAGCAAGTTGGCACCATAGGAGCAAACCAAACCTAAAGAGACGCATAAGTTGCTTCGGATATATGGTACACATCGATTCTTCGATGTATTAACATATACAATTAAATTTCCCAATTGTATAGAAGTGAGTTGTAGAATTATATATTGAATTAATTTCATTGAAACAAGATGCTTGATTTTTCTATATTAAAAGGTTATTTGGATTGCAAAATATCCCAAACATTAGAATCTAAAGAAAGGAATATCTATCACAAGAAATGAAACCTAAAGCACTAAAACTGTAGGTGCGATGATATACTTCACGGGCGAGGTCTCTGGTTCAAGTCCAGGATGGTCCAGCTACCCTAGAGAAAAGAATAGAAGAAGCGTCTGACTCCTTCATGCATATTCCACTTGGCTCGGGGGATATAGCTCAGACGGTAAAGCTCCGCTCTTGCAATTGGGTCGTTGCGATTATGGCTTGGATGTCTAATTGTCCAAGCGGTATTGATAGTATCTTTTACCTGAATCGGTGGCTCACTTTTTCTAAGTAATGAGAAAGAGGACCGAAACATGCCACTGAAAGACTCTATTGAGACAAAGATGGGCTGTCAAGAACATCAAACACATAGAGAAGGTAGGATGGACAATTGGTCAGATCTAGTATGTACCGTATATGGATGATAGTTTGAGTCGGCGGCTCTCCTAGGGTTCCCTTATCGGGGACATTGGAGAGTAAAGGATCTTGGATCCAACGCAAAACCCTTTGTGAATGAGAGAGATAAAGACAAGAAAGACCAATGAAATCAAGTTTCAAGGTTGTAAATTGATGGTAAAGTTTGATTACCATTAAGCTCCAGAATAGTTAACGAGTTATTTGGTAATTTATTATTTTTTTCATCAAATCAAAGAAAAGTGAAATATGAACCACAAATTAGTGAGCCTTTAGAATGTAAAATATCTTCTAAATAGAAGGAATGATTCAATGTCATATTTTTTTACAAATCCTAATTTGATGTTAGCAGTTCATGAGTTAGTCCCTTCTTTGTTTAAAAAAAACTTAGTTGATTTAAATATCAAATCTACTTCGGGCTAGGATTTCAGAAAAGATTAAGTAGATTCAATATGCTTGAAGTCGATCCATTTATCAAAGTAAGAAAATTGATTTTCCAGATAGGCCGACTCTTTTTTTTATCATGTTTTGATGACTTAATGGTTTACGATTTTAGAGTTTGGGCTTTTGTTCTTGGTTCAGTGACACTAGAAGAAATTGTAGAAAATATGGGATCAAAAGTAAATGTACATAATGGTTTTATCAACCCTTGGTCATGATGAGTTTCTTTTTAGAACAAATAAATTCCATGAAAATGAAGGTGAGTAACCTAGCTTTAAGACTTATTCTTACTTTTCTAATTTATTCATCACATGTTGATCCAATAAGTTCATTATTATATATTGATAAAAAGGTAAATTTTAAAAATAATAAAATTTAACAATTTGATTATTACATGCATTCAACTTCAAACACAAATTGTATGTATTTAGTTGTCCATGTCTTTCTCAGTTTTTTTCGTTGTAAGCTAATAATTTTGTGCATAATTCGCATGGTATCTAATGTTTTTGACTTTCATATGATTTGATATAGTGATATATACAAGCTTATAAAACCATGGTTACCCTTTCATAGCTAGCAAAAGTTTTAATTCAGGAGAAGTTATTGTTAGAATAATGCTTTAAGCATTTAAGAATCATTTTCACATTGGAGGTAATATGTTATAACTACTTTCTAGCCCGTTTTATAAATTACACTATATGGTCATTGTATTATATATTTTTAATATGTTTTCTTTACATTTAATTTGATCTTTTAAACATATTCAAGAGAGATATTAGAGTTATAGCATTATTGTCTTTAGCGGTGTTAATCGGGTTGGGTGTTTGGGTTTTGGGTAAATAGACTCAGGTTATCTGGGGGTTTTAGCGTTGAAAATCTACCTGAAATTCGACCGCAATAACATTCCGTTTAATTAGTTTCGAGTTGCTCGGATAACAGGTTGTTCGGGTCAGGCTTTGGGTATTATATAGTATTCTTAAATTAGTAGACTTTTATGAGTTTTATTTTGAAATCTCATAAAAATTAGTGGACTTCAATTTTGTTTACTTCTACAAATTATAAAATGCTCTTGAATATAATTTTATGCAAACAATTTGCTCGATTTAGACCATCTAAAAAATGTATAAACTTAATTTGCTTTTTTATATCGGTTGTTAATTGGGTTATTCGGATTTCAGGTTAATCGGTTCAAGTTAATCGACTTTTTGAGGTTATTAAGTCTATCTGAAACGTAACCCTAGTAACAATCGATAGGCCTAATTGTCTTGGATTCATTAGATGTGCAACCATAGCAAAAAACAAGAATTATTTATGTAAATATACTAGGTAAAGTAAGCTCAACTCAAATGTTTGAGTGATGTACGCGCTTACATTTTCCCCAATGTTTCAAGTCAATTTTATATCAATTTTGGCTATCAATTGTTTGTTCAATTCAAAATGAGTATACGAAGGATGCAAATATACACGGCTACGCAATAATTATTCTTAGATTGGTGCACAAATATTTACTAAAATATAGTGATAAGACTAAATATAAGTCAAATATGTAGGAGGAAATATAGGCGGCAACTTACATTCCCCTTCGAGTTTGAGCGTGTAGATTACGAACGCCTAACTTGCCAAGGAGAAAGATTAGTTGTTTGCAAACCCAAAGCCTTGGTGAATAGATCAACAATCTATACTTTACTATCAATGTTTTTTGGCTGGATTTCCATTTATAACTAAGAAACAATCTATTATATGTGCTTCATACGTTTATGGTAGGCTGAGTTGTTGGCAATATGTCTAGCAACTTGGCTATCACCAAAGAGTGGTGTCAGTTAGTTTTGGGGCACCAAGACATCCATAATACCTCACTTACTGTGGTCGCCATGGCATGGTATCCTGCCTCAGTCGAGGAACGAGAGAACACTAATTGCTTATTGAATTTACATGAGATGGGTGCTGCTCCTACAAGGAGCAAATAACCTATTTTGGACCTTTTGTAATTGGGACACCCTAGCCAATCCAAGTCATTATATGCCTTGAGATCCGATTCACCTTCTTTTGGCAGTAAGATTTATTACCCCATAGAGGTTTTTACATATCTTAGGATGTGTGTGGTTGCTTACATATCTTAGGTTTTTACATATCCGATTCACTTTAAAATAGAGCAATCTACAAACAAGACGTCTGTATTGGCTTGCATCTTCATCATCTTTTTTCATCTTCAGATTTTGCTCCATTTGGAATGCGCTCAAATGAGACGCCAAGGACCCACGATACTTTAGGATGTCAATGCCATACTTTCATTGGCTAATTATTAAACCTACCTTTGTTTGAGCCACCTCAATCCCTAAGAAGTACTTCAAGTTCCAAAGGTCTTTGATGCTAAACCTTTTGTCGAGATAAGCTTTTGTTTCACTTATTTTTTATGGGTGATCTCCGATAATGATTACATCATCTACATATATCAACACAACTACAATTTAGTTTTTTTCTTTGCAAATGAAAAGAGAGTATTAAGCATTCAATTGTTTAATATAAAGAGTCAAAAGCTTAAGCAAACTTTTGGTACTAGTTTCGGGAGGCTTGCTTTAAGCCGTATAGCGAATTTCTTAATCTACAGACTTTATTCTCATTTCCTTCATCAAAACCTTGTGGGATCTTCATTTAGACTTCATCATCGTCCCTATGTGCGAATGCATTGTTAACATCCAGTAGTTGAATGAGCCAATTTTCCTTTACTTACACCGCAAGGAGAGCACGAACCGTTACGAGTTTAGCAATTGGCGCATATTTTTCGTGAAAGCAACACCTTATATTTGCGTGAAACCTTTCGCCATGGGTCTTCCTTTGTACCTCTCGATTTTGCCATTAGACTCGTACTTAACCTTATAGACCCACTTTGAGTCTGTGGCTCGTTTACGCGACAACAATTCTTCAATTTCTATGTTCCATTTTTCTCTAACGCTTCTACATCTTTCTTTATTTCCTTTATTAAAATTTCATCATGTACTGTTTAATTAAAAGACTTTGGATCATTGTTTCACCCAATGGATGCCAAAAAGCTTTGTGAGTACTGGTAACCTTTTCATAAGAAATGTAGTGAGCTAGAGGATGTGTCTTTGCATTCGAGGATCCTTGATCGGAAGTAGGTGATGCATGATTAATGGACAGTGGCATTTTCAAGACAAAGTCATCCACTCATTTAGGTTGTGTTTTAACCATTTGTTGTTTTATTTATTTTGGCTCATCGTGGCCCATCATATCTTTAGTTTAGGTCCCACTTTAGCTTCCCTCATTTTGTTGGGTGTGGGCCACTGTATGCATAGTGGGTCTATTATCATCAATATTTGGCTCTTTCATATTTTCAACATGTGTGATTTCACTCGGGCCTCGCAAATCAGGCCCATTTGTATTTCCTTTGTTGGTGTTTGGGGTAGTGGCCTTGCATGCTTTCTTCATCAATTTCTTTGTAGTACCAACAAGAAAATAAAAAAAGTCTTTCATTTTTTTGTTTGTAGATGGGACTAGAAGTTTTATAAGGAAACATATTTTCAACAAACCTCACGTACGTTGACACCACAATTTTATTATGGTGTGAGTCATATATCTTGTACCCTTTTATTCATGGTGGGTAGGCTAAAAATACACTACGATTCCATCTCAACTCAAACTTGTGCCTTTTTGTATCAATGTTTGATAATAAGCAAGGCAACCAAAGACTTCCATGTGCTTCTTTTCAGGTTTTTGTTGGAATAAAATTTCAAACGAGGTTTTGTTATCTATGGTCTTAAAGGTAAGATTATTGATCATGTAAGAGGCTGTTATGACATATTCTCGCCAAAGTCTTGTTGGGAGGTTGGCTCCAGTCCTATGTGCTCGAACAGTCTCGCGTAGGTGTCTGTGCTTACGCCTACGCCGACAGTTGGTTTCAAGAATAATGCCTTGTTTGGTATAGAAATAATTCATGTGATTCGAAAGGAATTCTCCTTCGTTATCACAATGGATTCTTTTAATCATTTAATAAATTTTATTTGACCTATTTGTAAAAAATTATTAGGAGGTCACTTGCTTTTAACTTATGTTTTAGATGGAAAACCCAAACGGATCGTCCACAATCGTCAACAAATCTGTTGTCCCTGAAAGTGATGGTTTTCTATACCTCCTCCATATGTCACAATTTATTAAATGGAAAAACATTTTTTTCTTTTACTAGAGCTTGTCGAGAAAGGCAATATGGTGTGTTTTGCTTTTGCACAAGAACAACAATCCACAATCCTATAACAACTGTTTTCAACAAAATCAAATTGAGAAAGTTTATCACTAGAGGTATAACTTAGTCTTTTATGCCAAACATCCACAGTGGTTATCATACCCTATCTTTTATTCTCCACCATCCCGATCCAATATAGATCTAGTTTATTCACCCACCCAATCAATTCCCACAAATGCAGATCATACATACAATAGAAATTCGGGGAAATTTTATAGAACATTGATATTCCTCTGAAAGACGACTTACGGATAAAAGATTGCACTTGAATTTAGAAACATGCAATGGTGGTTCCATTTTGTAAGCAACTTCCTTTCCCCGTGACGGGTATAGAATCATTATGTGGTATCATGATTGAGGTTAATATGTTGGTATCCTTTTACCATCCAGGCATTTGACTTGATGGGTTATGTGCTCAGTGCAACCTGAGTCAGTTATCTAAATGTTACATTGGTTAATCTTACATGCCATGTTGGCCTTTGATATTGATTTATCCTTGGATGAGCTTTCCTTTCCTGTAAGATGACCTAAAAGAACATGATATTGTTTAGCATTCAAATCTAATATGGGGATCGAGTTCGGGACACAGTCAACATAAGTTGCTTTTGGTTTCATTCGATATCGCTTGCCCTTCCCTCGCCATAATTATAGGCAGCCAAGATTCTTGAAATAACCCTTTTTGTTGTGCTTATCTATTCCATAACGATCGTAATGTTTTTTTTTGTCACTTTGATTCCCCTTTAGATCTCTTGTATTGGTTTATTGTTCTCATATTTTGGGGCATGAGCTTGGAATGCAACTACTTTTATGGTTGGCTTTCTACCCACTGATATCACCAGTTGTCCATCCTTCTTTACAAGATGGTAGACAGTGCCCAAAGATGGTGTAAGATTCATGGCTGATCTTTGAGTTCTTATGACATGGAATTCACCATCTTATCCCATGAGAAACTCATAGACCCTCTCCTTTTCCATCTGCTCGCTAAATTTCTTCGCCATTTTACAAAGGCAGCCACTACAGGTACATTGTGGCGTCGGGAAAATGATTTGAATTTCATCCTACACCGCTTATAGTAAAGTGTAATAGGTAGACACAGACTAGCCATCTTGATGGGTACTATTGAGGGTTTGTTTTAGTTCGTATGCATGTGGCACACTTTTTTTTCAAACCTTTCTTTGAGGTCGTTCCACATCTCAGAAGCAGTGCTAGCATACCTCATACTATTCCTGATGTCATTCTCCATTGCGATGGTGAGCCATTCTTTAATCACTGTGTCACATCGCATCCATTGCATATAAGTCAATCCTATCTTCTCTAGTTTCTTGATAGTCCTCGTCAATGAATTTTATCTTGTTTTTCGCAAACAAGAAACTTTTTATCTCTTGAGACCAATCATTATAGTTTTTAACCGTTAATGCATCATTTACATGCATCTGCATCAGATATTCAAAAGCATGAAGATAGTATGGAGAGTTGGTATCGACATGGTTTCTTCACCCTTCTTTTCAGGTGAAGTTTTATCTCCTATGGCTGTGGATTAAAATGGGGTGATCAGATTTAGGGTTTATTTATTGATCAGTTTAGAGACCTGCTCTGATAAAATTTCAATTTTGGGTATCAAATGTTTGTTCAATTTCAAAATGAGTATAGGAATGAAGTAAATATACAAGGTATGCAACAATTACTCGTAGATTGATGCACTATACATGGTAGGAGATAAATAAAAATGTGGTAATAAGAGTAAATAATAGTCACATATGTAGGAGGAAAAATAGGTGGCAACTTACATTTTGTAAGGATTCCTTTAAGTCTGATGCAAACCAAAACATCCAAAGTCTCTCTGCAATCAATGCACTAAAGAACTGAAGTAGAATTGCTTCGGAAGTTTTACACCATGCACTAGAAATATTCTAAGTGTAAAATCTTCCGAAGCCAAGACCAATATCTTCCGAAGCCAAATATGAAGTCTTCCGAAGCCTCAGAGACAAAGTCTTCCGAAGCTTCATCCTATGAAGATAGATTTCTTCCAAAGACTTTTAGTAACATGCTTTATCTGATGTACTGTTCCATAAAGCTGGACACCTTTCCGCTGCATCTCTGTAAAGTCACCAACTTACATGAGTTGGTGAAAAGGTCCATGCTTTTGGTAACTGTACATTGAGGTCTTGAGTCTGTAACTTTCTACTTTATGTACTTTATCCTTTTTGTAATAGATAAGGATGTGAGCTATGGCATGTCATAGTCACAAGGTCAAAAGACAGATATGCCTTTTGATTCTACAATTGATTTTGTTTGTGTCTAGTCAATTGTATCCAGCTGGCTTTTAAAGTATAGCCGGCTGTAGGTTGTAGTATAAGTATTCCATGTTCTAGTATATTTCTTCATGCTTTGTAACACTTGCAATAGAACTTGAGAAAGCAATATACTGCATCCTTGAAACCCAAATCTCTTGTTCTGTCTCTTACTTGTTACTTGTGTTCTTAGTATCATTATTGTGGTTAATCCAGTTTACTGTTTGATTAAGTTTGGTTAATCTCCTCTTTGTGTTGTTGTGTTGTAATTGTCAAGCCCTTCACTGGTCCTGCAATTGGTATCAGAGCTTTTCAGGCTCTTGATATAAGATCTCACCATCTTAAGATCTCTCACACACACAAATACTAAACTTTCAAATGGCATCCATTTCAAAGACTGATATGGAAACTGGAACCATGAACAAGTCCCCACTGATCACTCTTGATGACTTTGATACCTGGTGTATGAGAATGGAAGGTTTCATCAGATCTCTAGACTCAAGAATGTGGGAATCTGTTGAAAATAGACCTTTCATACCCAGCACTCCTTCTGCTACTGGTGCTGGTATGATCCCCAAAGATGTGACTAACTACTCTGATGAAGATAGGAAGAGAGTAGAGATTGATAGAAAAGCCATGACTGCTCTTCAAACTGCCCTTCCAAACTCTGTGTACAGAGGTTTCAAGAAGTGCAAAACAGCTAAACAGGTACGGGATGCACTAAAACTGATGTATGAAGGCTTCTCTGAAGCCAAGGAGAACAAGAAGGATCTCCTGAAGCAGCAGTTTGAAAACTTCACCTTCATAACAGGTGAAACCATGACTCAGCAATACTTCAGGTATGTTGAGATAGTGGATACCCTTGTGGATGGAGGAGTTCCTCTTGAAAACAGAGACATTGTAAGGAAATTCATGTCCTCACTTCCTAGGCAATGGACACACTATTGTGTGATGATCAAGAGGACTGAAAATCTCAAAACTCTTACTTTGACAGAGTTATATGGGATTCTCAGTGGCTACCAGATGGAGATGAACATGCAAGGTTCATCTGGCAACTCCAACAATCAATTGGGTTCAGCCCTGCATGTGGTTGAAAGGGATATCATAGAACCCCAACATCATCTCATATGCTACCCTGACAACTCACCAAAGGGTCCTTTCATCACCTTCCCAGAGACACCCAGGGAGAACTGCACTCAAGGAAGCCCATTCCAAGAGACAAGCTCTTCTCAAGCCTTTGTGTCTTCTGATGAAAGTTGTAGCAACTCTCTTTTCACTCTTGAAGACTTGGATTGTATCCATCCAGATGATCTGGAATATATGGAAATAGTCCAGCAAATGGCTCTTCTCACTCATAGAGCCAAGAAGTTCTACAAGAGAACTGGAAGGAGGTTTCCAAGCAATGCAACCAGTGGAAAGTTTGGCTTGGATAAAAGCAAAGTCAAGTGTTACAACTATAACTTGATGGGCCATTTTGCTAGAGAGTGTAAGGCACCTAAAACAAATGGTGGCCAAGCACAAACCAGACCAAACTACACTGACAAAGCCCCTCAGAATGAGAAGCCAAAGCAACAAGCTGTTGTTGCTGTTGAAGAAGGAGGCTTTGACTGGAGCTTTCCGGTGGAAGATGCCTCTCCAAACCAAGCACTAATGGCAGATCATAATGAAGCCAAGGTATTGAAACATCTCTGTACTCCTGCATGCATTGCTAAAGTTAACAGATACAGGTCCTATAATTTGAAAATCAGATCTGATCTTGAGTCGTTAAACATTTTAAAATCTTATTTTAGAAAGTCTGAAAATGATTATAAACTAAAGATAGAGGACTTAGAGAAAACCATTTCAGTTCTAAAACATGAGCATACAGATTTTAGGACTCAAATCAAAGATCTCATAACCAAGCTGACTGAGTGCCAGGCTGAGCTTGTGATCAGCAAAGCCAGGGCAGAAAAGAGTGTTCTTGAAGAAGAGACCTTCAAGAACATGATATCCTCATCCCTGCACAACAAGGTGTGTTATCAAAATAGACAGGGACTGGGATCCAATGAGATAGCTCCTCCACACACAATCTTGTCTGTAAGATCTCCTAGGTGAGGAACTTATGAAGATGAGCTTCCTCTCATAGATCCTATAAGTGAGGAGGATGAAGAAGAGATAGTGAAGAATTCCTCTGAAAAGAGTGAAGAGGAGGATTCTAAGAAGGGCCACTATCCCTCTGAGGAGAAGAAACCTACTGTGATGACCAAGTCAATGAGAAAGAACTTGATCAGGAAGAGCAAAAGAAAAGCAAAGAAGGCTCAAAAGATCAAGGCTACTTTTGACTAAGCAAAAACAAGTGTTTATCTCTGCAGGGTTTAAAGTAGTAAAGACTGAAGACATCAACCAAAACTCTACAGCTAAGAGTTCTGGTATTATTCAAATCATCTCAGTACCAAGAAGAAGATTGATCTGTTGTGTACCACTGCTGCACAGCCTGGACCATCAAACTCCAAGAACAGTTCACAACCCATAAGAACTGTCTCAGCATCTGCAAAGATGAGAGTGAAGAAGGGATGTGACCAAAGACAGTCTTGCTCTCATAAGGAGACTCTTGTGAAGAAGAAAATGTTGTATGTCATGTGTGAAAGTACCTCTCACATTGCTAAGGATTGTCCATACAATCCTAAAAGTACTATCCATATGACCAAAACAAAGACTTCAAAGAGTTTCAAGAAGATTCAAGCTTTGGAAGGAAAATCTGTTTCCTTCGGGCTCCAAATCCAAATGGAAAATTACCTTCGCAAGAAAAGTTGGTCTCGAAAGAAAGGAATTCTTCCGAAGCACTGAAGTCTACTGCAGTGACTGTAGAATCTTCCGAAGGTTCAGTCATCAAAACTTCCGAAGTCCCAAAAGCTTCCGAGGTTTTGAAGGTCAAGTCCAAGACTCCAAAGGTGGTGTGAAAGTCTAAGAAAGACCAAGTGACTGAAGTTTCTCCATCAACAACAACTCAAGATCCCTCTAGCATAACCATAGGATCTATTACTGTTGCATTACCTTCTATTATACTTAGTGAGCCCAAGACAAGTAAGGCTTGGGTTTCTAAATGTAACTAATCATTTTCTTTGTGCAGGAACAGCTCAAGACAAACAAGAATATCTAGATCATTGATAGTGGCTGTTCCAGGCACATGACAGGCAATAGGTCACTACTCTATAACTTTGAGAGGTTGATGGGGGACCAGTTGCTTTTGGAGGAGATGAAGGTGGTTACATTTCTGGAAGGGGCAAGGTCACAAATGGTAAGCTCAGCATTGAAAAGGTAAACTTTGTCAAGGAGCTTGGGTACAATCTTCTGAGTGTATCCCAATTTTATGATTAGAGTCATAACATGCTCTTTACTGAGCATGAGTGCATTGTTCTCAAGCCTGGAGTGGTCATTCCTCATGAGCACATCCTGCTTAGAGCCCCCAGGAAAGGGAACATGTACAAGATGGATTTGCAAGAAACATCTCCCTCTGGAGAAGTTTCATGCTTTCTATCTAAAGCAAATAGTGATAAGTATTTCCTATGGCATAAAAGAATGTGTCATGTAAACTTTAATAACATGAATAAACTAATTAAACATGATTTGGTAACTGGAATGCCAAAGAAAGAGTTTACAAGTGTGATCATTGTGTTGCATGCCTGAAAGGGAAGCAACATAAGGTATCTCACAAGCCTAAGGAAAGGAACTCCATCACTACTCCCCTACGCTTATTACATATAGATCTCTTTGGCCCCACAAGTGTAATGAGTCTAGGAAGGACCTCTTATTGTTTAGTGATCACAGATGATTTTACAAGATTCACTTGGGTTTTCTTTCTTAGACCTAAGGATGAAACCCCTAAGATTCTGAAGAATTTCATCTTAAAAAATAGAGAATCAAAGTGATCACAAGGTCAAAACCATAAGATGTGATCAAGGGACTGAATTCAAGAATCAAATCCTTGATATATTTTGTGATGAAAAAGGTATTACAAGACAATATAATGCTCCCAGGACTCCTCAGCAAAATGGTGTTGCTGAGAGGAGAAACATGACACTAATTGAAGCTGCAAGAACTATGTTGTCTGACTCTAAACTGCCCACCACCTTCTGGGCAGAGGCAGTAAATACTGCTTGCTATGTGCAAAACAAAGTTTTAGTAGTTAAGACACATGGTAAGACTCCTTATGAACTTTGGCACAAGAGAAAACCTTTCATTGGATTTCTCAGGTCATTTGGATGTCCTTGCACCATCTTGAATACCAAAGATCAAATTGCCAAGTTTGCTGAGAAATCAGATGATGGACACTTCATTGGATACTCTTCTCAAGCTAAGGCTTATAGAGTATACAATCTCAGAACTAGAATTATTGAGGAGTCAGCCAATGTGACTTTCAATGAACACACACCCTGTGTGGCTGGTTCTGGTCCTGATTGGCTATTTGATCTTGATTTAGTTACCAACTGTTTTAACAAATCTTGTGAGAATGTTTCAGGATCTGCATAAAATTTAAATACAGGTGATCCTGATCCTAGATTTGAGCTAGGAAGACATTCAACTTATACATCTTCAGCTCTAGTTGGAACTACTTTAGCAAATGAGGTTTCTATCAGCACTACAATGACAAATTCAGCTGATACATCTGGAGTGCCTTCAAATTCCAGCTCAGAGGCTCCACAACCAGATAAAGATACCTCAATTGTGAAAGACAACAATGGTGATGGTGAAAGTGATCAGGAATTCCTTGATGCTAATAACCACACCATAGATGACAACATCAATGATGTCACACATTCGTTGGATCAAGTTAATCTTGATAAGTGTGGTGCTGTGGAGGGCGAATCATCTTGCCAGATCTAAATTTCTCATATTTGAATCTTTCTCAGCAACTTGCTGTGATCCCTCAGCTTAGGATCCACAAGTCTCACCCCCACCACAAACATCATTGGAGATGTTGTCACAGGGGTAAGAACAAGAGGACAAACCCATGAAGCAAATGTTTGTCTTCACTCTTGTTTCTTATCTCAGATAGAGCCAAAGAAAGTTGATGAGGCTCTAAAGGATGGAAGTTGGGTTGAAGCTATGCAACAAGAGTTGCTTCAATTCAAAAGGCAAAAAGTTTGAAACCTTTGTCCTCTTCCTCATGGGAAGACTACCATTGGAACCAAATGGGTGTTTAGAAATAAGAAGGATGATAGAGGCATTATCATCAAGAACAAGGCAAGACTAGTTGTTCAAGGATACACACAAGAAGAAGGGATTGACTACACTGATGTCTTTGCTCCTGTAGCAAGATTAGAAGCTGTTAGAATATTCGTGGCATTTGCTGCATCCAAAAACTTCAAGGTCTTTCAACTTGACGTAAAGTGTGCTTTTCTGTATGGAGTGATTGATGAAGAGGTTTATGTCAAACAGCCACCTTGTTTTGTAGACCCGGATCATCCTGATTATGTCTGCAAGCTTGACAAAGCTCTTTATGGGCTGCATCAGGCACCCAGGAAGTGGTATGAGACATTGTCTGAGTATCTTTGTAAACATGGATACAGGAGAGGTACTATAGATGGAACTCTCTTCATCAAAGGATAGGGAAATGACTTATTGCTAGTTCAAGTGTATGTAGATGACATCATCTTTGGTTCAACTAATCCAAAGCTCTGCAAAGACTTTGAGAAGCTGATGAAAGATAGATTTGAAATGAGTGCAATGGGAGAACTCAATTTCTTTCTGGAAATTCAAGTGAAGCAAGTTGAAGATCGCATCTTCATAAGTCAGTCAAAGTATGTACAGGACATACTCAAGAGGTTCAACATGACTGATTGTAAGATTGCTAAGACACCCATAGCCAGAAACCACTCCCTTGGACCTGATCTTGAGGGGGAGTGTGTAGATGAACATTTATATAGGGCTATGATTGGGTCTCTTATGTATCTTATAGCTAGCAGGCCTGATATCATGTTTGCTACATGTATTTGTGCAAGATATCAAGCCAACCCTAAGATGTCTCACCTCATCACTGTCAAAAGGATTTTAAGATACCTCAAAGATGCTTCAACACTTGGTTTATGGTATCCAAAGAATCCTGACTTCAATCTGTATGCTTATACAAATAGTGATTATGGTGGTTGCAACATGACTGCAAAGTCTACATCTGGGGGGTGTCAATTCCTTGGTGGAAGGGTTGTCTCATGGCAATGCAAGAAACAATCCTATGTGTCTGCATCAACTGCTGAGGCTGAATACATTGTTGCTGCAAGTTGCTGTGCTCAAGTGCTTTGGATTCAAAATCAGATGCTAGACTATGGATATAACTTCAAGGAGACTCCTATCCACATAGACAACAATAGTGCTATCTCTATCACTGAGAATCCTGTGCAGCACTCAAGGACCAAACACATCAATATCAGGTATCATTTAATAAGAGATAACTATGAAAAAGGATTAATTAAACTAGTCAAAGTTCATACAGATGAACAATATGCTGATCTGTTTACAAAAGCTTTTGATGAACAGAGATTTAAATATCTAATATCAGCTATTGGGATGATTAACTTTGAGTAGATCTTTTCTTTAAACTAATTCTAATTATTTCTTAAAATATGTGTGTCCTAAGTTGTCTAGTTCATCACTTTCATAAACTCATGTTTTCTTTGGATATCAAATTCTTTTTGAAGGCTTTCCTTAGATTCTTGAAAATTTTCTGATCCTTCAGAAGATATATTTTTACCTTCGGAAGAAAATCATGTCTTCAAAATAAATAACTGTCTAAGAAATTTTATCTTCGGAAGAAGTCTAAATCTATCTTCCGAAGCTTAAATACTTGTCTCAGACACTTATTTGTTTTTAAGGACTTTTTCCTTCCGAAGCAAAATTAACTCTCGGAAGCTTTGTTGTTTTACATACAAAGCATTCAAGTGTTTATTTCTCTTCCGAAGCAAAATTTTCAAGATTCTCAGGAAAATCTTCCGAAGTCATTTTAGCTTCGGAAGCTTTTTCATTAAAACTTCCGAAGATAATTTACCTTCGGAAGCTTTTCGAATTCCAAGAAAACTACTTTTTGAGCAAAAGTAAACTACTTTTTCAGAGGTGGGACCGACTTTCGGATTTCAAAGTTTATCCTTTTTCATTAACTTTGGTTCAAATCCCTTTTCACATAAATACCCAACGGTTCCCCCTCTTCCTCACTATCTTCTTCAATACTACTATTCCTCAAACCTAATTCCTAAAACCGCCTTTGCTTTTTACCTTTCTTCAACCTTAAGCTTCTCAAATGGCCAACGTTAACCGCAGAAACAACCCAGATTTCTCCATGCAACTTCACAGGCAACATAACCAAGTTGCTCTGTTAAACTCCGAGAAAGATAAAAGTTTCTCAGAGATTTGCCAGTTCTTAGCTCTATCAAATTACTTCACCTCCCTAACCATTGATCCTATTATGTATGAGGATCATCTGCTTGAATTTTGAAAGACCTGCCAAGAGGTCATCATGGATGGGGAGAAGGCACTGTTTGCCACAATGCAAGGGAAGACAATCTTTGTAAATCCAGGAACATCAAACTTGAATCAAATCATGAAGAATTAGATCAAAATATGATGAACACAATGAAAACCCTTTGATCTCTATTGATTGCTAATAATATTGTTTACAAGTAAATCCCTCAATCAATTGGTAATGCAACCATTCATAAAAACCTAATGACAATTAACCTATTTATAGTCTAGACTAATATTCACTAATTGCACTTAACCCCTTAGACTTAGGCTAATTAATACAAAATTACATATTAAGCATAAAAATGACTAAAATAAGATAAAATATATTTTGTTCACACAAAATATATTTATTACAATATAACTCCTAGTCATCTAAATCTTCAACGTCTTGTCTCGGTTTCTCGTCTCGAACGTGTCGGGTTTGACTTTTGTTGACTTTGACCGTGACGTTGACTTTTGTTGACTTTCATTGTGTTGATAATATAGACTATCTTTTCCAGCTCCAACAATACTCCCCTTAGTCTATCATTATCAACGTCTTCATACGAATTCAGCCCCGAGAAATCAACTGTAGAAAGATCTTCAAATTAAAGCTTTTTGAATTTGATGAGAAAAATTATTCATCTCATAAGCTCCCCCTATTTATATGCTCCCCCTTTTTGAGTGTATTCCCAAGGTATAAAGACCACTAACTTACCAATCAAAAAAGTTCGATCCCAACTCCTTGTTGAGGATCCACAGAAATAAGACGAGGTAACTCACCATTAAGGTAAGGGAAATCACTCCTATCTTAACGGTGAAGTTTTACAAAAACCAAAATATAACAAGATGAACTTCTTCATCAGAATCCAGAATTCACTCCTACTTTGATGAAGTCGTCTCATTTGAACAAATACAATTCAATAAGATGATATTATCATCAAGGTATGGAATTCACGCCTATCTTGATGATTGAATTTCATAATAGCAAGAAAACAGTCGAAGATTGACATTTGTCACCAAAGTACGGGTTTCAATCCTATTTTGGTGAGATCATGTCATTTGTGAAATGCCATTCCAAAGAAAAAAAAAAATTGAAGTCAATCCTCGGGATAAGGAAATCACCCCGCTCCAGAGGATGAAATTTTATAAATCACAATTGGAAACCATTTATCGAAACGAATAGAGAATCATCAAAGTAAAGGAATCACCCCTGTTTTGACGAGTTAGAATCATTTAGGAGATACGGGTGTTCTTAGTCATAGGTTGACTTTCAAACACTTGCATCTCTCACGGTGTAGACGGTAAGGAGTTTGACTCACCAACGAAAGGAAGAGAGTATCTATTAAAAATTCAGAAAATTTCAAGTTACATTAGTGTAACAAAAGGGAAATCATGCTTACAAAGTTTGAGGTCAAATTCGAGGTAACAGAATTAGTTATGATGGTGTTCAAATCTTGAATGGTTTAAATCAGGAAGACTAAGTCAATGACAAGAGTGATTCAACACCACGACGAGATGTGAACATTTGATTCACAATTGAAAGAAATACATGAACTTCTCAAGATATGAGGTCAACCATAGCCTTATTGAAGACACGCGTACTTATAAGTGATCACTCATCTCAAGGGTTTCGAGTCATGTAAATGGATTCAATGATCGAGTCAAATCACCATTTACACTTTGCCTAGATAAAGTATCTCGAAACGTAGGAATTCCACTTATAGCGTTACATGTTCTTAGTTACGGGACACATCCTTAAGAAGACTTGAGGACCATAAGTAACGGTTTAAAGTTTTTGATGACCATTCGGTTTAGATTCCCAATATCTTTGGGTATATTAAGATCCATGTTCGCGTTGGTCAAAATATAGAAATAGATATATGAAACGCTCAACGTATAACGGTGTTTAAACGTACGAGTTGAAATGTAGGGTAGGTTCAATATCAATAAGAACATTATGTATGATAAGAATGAAGAGATACCAATTCAAAGAATCAAAGATTTTTAAGATACGAAGAGGATGGTTCCATTTGGTAATGCATTACCATTTGGAATCGTTGACACGTCAAGGTAAATTGACCCATTTGCCAGAGAGACTTGTGTATGTTGACCATAGTTTATCACTCATCCCAGAAATCCCCAGGTAAGCATAACTAGTCTCGCAATGAGATTTATACGATATGCTTGCCTTAGCCCGAAGGCCTTTTGCCAGGAAATCCAGAATACAGGTGTCTATGTGTCACACAAATTTCTTTGGTTCATAGAATCAAAACCTCGATGAGATTTTCATAGATTAGACATAGAGTCTAAGGAATTAAACCCACGATGATAAGTGTAGATTCCACATGTCGTTGAGAATAGGTTTAGGAAGTTCGTTTGTCGGGGAGAGTCAAAGAGTCAAAGTTAAGTTTAGGGAGACAAGTAACTAAGTTTAAGCATATATAAGGCAATCCTATGCTAAGGCATCAATTTGCACAAAAGGCATAGCATTATGTAGCATGCAAACAATAAGTAATCACAAAGTATAATGATCTTTCTATGAGGTTCATGTAACTATAGTCTAGGTCACCATTTCTAATAACCTAAATCCCTATAGTTATGGGCTCTGATACCAATCTGTCACACCCCAACCTTGACGGCGGAAACGTCGAGATGTGAGGGTTAAGATTGTTCACAGCCACATAACGCTATTATTAAAACCAAATATATTATACATAAGTTTCAAAATTACATTACAAGCATAAGTCTCAATAATGAAATAAATTTCAACATGAAATAACAAACATAATCATTTTGTTTATTAACTAGGTCCAAGTCCTAGAATATGCCAGCAACATAAGTTCACTTCAAACTTGGGGGTTTTCCTGAAACATGATAAAAATAAAAGGTCAACTATAAATAGTTGGTGAGTTTCCAAGGTTTTCATACATAATATGAAAATGGTTACAAGTAGCAATTCATGTCATAGGTTATAAGCTAGTAAGGTTATAGAACACATATCGTTACAACCAAACCTCGACTTGATTACAAGTATAAAAGATTGGCTAAGTGTATTTGGTTCCCTAGTGCACAAGCGTACGGCCCCTAGGAGTCGGCAATACCTCGACTTTAGCACCAAATAGGCTTGTCAGGCCCAAAGATCTAAGACGTCGCCAGGCTAGCAATAGTTAATGATTGTAAACAAACTATGTATCTCATATAATCACTTACATTACACAAATAACCATGACAAAATAATAAGTTGAATTGCATGTGATTTACAAGTCTCAAACGTTTATAAGTGTATGATGTATAAGTATCATGTTTCACCCCAAAATAGTGTGAAATAAAGTAAAAAGGGGACAAGGAAAACTCACATGGATATATGCATTACAAGATGTTATACAAAGTCAAAAGATAATCCAGGATATCCATCACAAGGCACCTAAATATATATATTTTACAAGTTTAAGTTTAAATAATAAGATTAACGTTTTAATGCGAACTAGGGTTTCAATTGGTTTTAATAATTATAAATCAATTAAGTCCAAGAATGATTAAAAAGGTCTCAACAATTTAAATTATTGATTTAAGTATAATATGTGAAAAGAAATAATTAATTTAATAATTAATTATTTGATAAAGAGAATTTATTAAACACTTATTTAAATTATTTAGAATCATTTTATAAAGTTTTGAACATTTTATATAATCTTTATAAAGGTCCTATAATATCAAAACCCAAAATAAAGAATAATAGAAATTATATTGTTATATAAGTTTCAAGAATCTAAACAAAATTTAAGGAATAAATTTATTAAATAATTATATATAACATGGTTAAATGAAAAGGTGAATAACTAATTATTTAAATAAATATTTAAATAACTATTTATATAATTATCTATTTAACATATTGATTTATAATGTTTCAAGAAATCTCTATTTAAAACAACTTGATTCAAACGATGAATATTTAAAGGAATTGTTTGGACCACTAATAATTTATTAATTATTAAAATCTATTTAAATATAAATAATCCAAGAATAATCTTTAAAATGTTTTATTAAAAAGATTTTTAATTATTTAAATTTAGAAAAATTACAGAAAATTATTTGGTGTCTTTAAAAAATATTTAAAGTTTACAAAACCCTTTTTTTTATTTATTAGAAATTTCCTATAACTAATTTAATTGCTAAAAAGCCTTAAAAAAATGATTTGAGGGAGCCCGGTTTCGAACCCGGGTCCCTTCTGCAAGTGGACATGATGTTAACCGGTGGGCTGTTAGCCAGAATCTGTTTAGGGTCCATTAATAATATTTATAAATGTTCATTAGAAGAATCCCCAAATACCCAAGAACCCTAGAATCGATTTGATTTCAATTGAACCTCAATTCGATAATTATAACAGTAATAAACAGAGGGCTTTTGTTCCCCATGAAGAGACGAGTGTATGTATATGTTTAATTTACCGAAATTTGTTCGAATTCGATAGCGTTGGTTGAAGAGCAGTCGCGACCAGAGACTTGATCCGTTCGATGTGCAAACGTTAGTGACAACCAAATTAAACTCGAGTGTAGCATTCTTAGGTAATAAGGAGTAATAGCCCTTTATCAATTGCGATTTCAGTTGCCCAGAAGATGGAGTTCGACTAAGCTGTTGGTTCGAAATGAAGATGTTGATTGATGATGATGATTCTGTGTTTTTCAGCTAAAATTTCGATGTGTAGTAGTTTAGGTACAGTTAAACGATCGTGTAGGTGTGATTAATTGGATTATTATTGTGTGTTAATGCCTGAACGGATATGATGTTTAAAGCTTCGGTTATTCGAATTGATTTGCACTAATCACAGCTTGTAATGTCGAATTAATTCATCACTAAGGTTTGAAACGGTTTCCCGAAGTGAATGGCATCGGTTTGGATTGAATTCCGAGTTATTTTCAAAGGGTTTGGACCCGCCGGCGCCGCGCCGGAGTTATACCGGCCGGCCGCCGGAAAGCCGGGGTCAAAAGGGGGGGGGAACAATAAGGTTTTATGAACTTTACAATTATAGTCCCTGTAGTTTTAAAATTAACAACAAGAACTTAAAGTTTTGGTTTAGTTGTAAACAATTTACACTTTAAACCCTGAAGTTTAAAATGGTATTATTTTATGCTAAAACTAATTAAATACAAGTTTTAAAATAATAAAACTTATATTATTTTTTTATTTATTTCAAAGGTTAACACTTATTATGATTATTATTATTAATCTTGTTGTTATTATTATTATTGATTTTAATAGTATTATCACTAATATTATTATTATTATTAGTGTCATTATTACAATAATAATAATAGTGATTATTTTACTTAAGATTATCAACACTTCAAATTTTTATATTGATAAGCAAATATTATAAAACTTATAATGTTATTATTATTATATTAATTTGTTAATCCCAAATTAATTATTAAGTATACTAATTCCACAAAGTTTCAAGATTGATGTAAAAGATCCTTTTAAAACTTAACAAAGTTTACTTTTAATTTAACGAAAATATGAAATGTCACAGTCTCCCCAACTTAAAAGAATTTCGTCCCGAAATTAAAAATGAACTTAAATGAACAAAGGAATTGTAATGAAAAGTGAGTGTTCAACGAACTGTGATTGGCGTTTGATTACAGATGAAACGCTTCACTTTATGGAATCTTACAAGATTCTTAACTTAATAAACGCGAGACGTTTTGAGATGAGACGTTGGAAAACGATGACGAGTTACCGTGGTTCCTTGGATTTATAAGTCACAAATTCTAGAATATAATTTCATAGTGAAATGATGTCTAGAAATCATTAAAAGACCAACAATGATAAGAAAGGTTAACCGTCAGGATTTAAGAATCCCAAACGTCACTATATGAAACGGTCTTAACGCATATCTTGTGAATATGTATCTCTCTTTTGACCAAACCGTCGGTCTAAGAATAATACAATATGCGAAGGTTTTGGAATGAGTTCACAATGATGACTAGAACCATTGCTAATAGCAGGAAAATGAATCGATCATTAAGATTAACGATCGATATTTAACGACATACCACGGTATACAACTATTTAAGATGGATACAAGTCAATCTCTCGACCCGTTATCCCACATGAGTTGATATGCAATTAACCAATTGGTCTATAATGCACCAATTGTCATCATGACAACTAAGATAAGAGACACTTAGTGAATGAAAAGTTAAACAGGAGATCCATAGGATCACGAATGTTAGGTCTTGTCATATGTGAAGGTAAGACACTTGGATACATACCAAGTTGCGTCTTTTCCTTTATGCCAAAACCATGACTACAAGTTATGAAGGTTTATGAACCTTTATATCCGCGTCACAATGTAAGTAATAACGAGTCTCGTTGATTGAAATCCAGATAGTGTTTTAAAGATTTCCAAGATTAGGGTTTAAAAGGGATTCAAGAAGTAACGCAAACAATAAGACATGCATTAGCAAGGTAACTCCAATTATAGATTGCATACGTAACTCATCAAACCCATAAGTACAGTCGAGGACATTCGTATGACTAGAAAGACACAACCACAAGTTGATAATGTCTTTATTTGGTAGAAAGATTGTTTAGAAAGGCTACTATCGCGCAATCAGGTTTTGATGATAACTCAAAATGAAAGTCGATGAATAAGGAATAAATGGTTCCATATAGCTAGACCAAAACATGAAAATAAAGGGAAAGAAATCGATTTAAGAATTCAAATGCTCCAAGCTCGGAATCAAAATCAACCTAGAGCGTTCAGGTCTCCTTTCAAGTTCAAAGATCTTGCTTCGGCTTGATAGGTCGAAACACTATCATTGTTTCACCCTTCAAGTTACTACATGTTTCTTGTCACTTGATTACAACCTTGATAAGTTGATGATCAAGAATGAGTATAGTCATCAAGATGCGGTTTTCACTCCTAACTTGATGGTGTATTCCCAAGGTATAAAGACCACTAACTTACCAATCAAAAAGTTCGATCCCAACTCCTTGTTGAGGATCCACAGAAATAAGACGAGGTAACTCACCATTAAGGTAAGGGAAATCACTCCTATCTTAACGGTGAAGTTTTACAAAAACCAAAATATAACAAGATGAACTTCTTCATCAGAATCCAGAATTCACTCCTACTTTGATGAAGTCGTCTCATTTGAACAAATACAATTCAATAAGATGATATTATCATCAAGGTATGGAATTCACGCCTATCTTGATGATTGAATTTCATAATAGCAAGAAAACAGTCGAAGATTGACATTTGTCACCAAAGTACGGGTTTCAATCCTATTTTGGTGAGATCATGTCATTTGTGAAATGCCATTCCAAAGAAAAAAAAATTGAAGTCAATCCTCGGGATAAGGAAATCACCCCGCTCCAGAGGATGAAATTTTATAAATCACAATTGGAAACCATTTATCGAAACGAATAGAGAATCATCAAAGTAAAGGAATCACCCCTGTTTTGACGAGTTAGAATCATTTAGGAGATACGGGTGTTCTTAGTCATAGGTTGACTTTCAAACACTTGCATCTCTCACGGTGTAGACGGTAAGGAGTTTGACTCACCAACGAAAGGAAGAGAGTATCTATTAAAAATTCAGAAAATTTCAAGTTACATTAGTGTAACAAAAGGGAAATCATGCTTACAAAGTTTGAGGTCAAAATTCGAGGTAACAGAATTAGTTATGATGGTGTTCAAATCTTGAATGGTTTAAATCAGGAAGACTAAGTCAATGACAAGAGTGATTCAACACCACGACGAGATGTGAACATTTGATTCACAATTGAAAGAAATACATGAACTTCTCAAGATATGAGGTCAACCATAGCCTTATTGAAGACACGCGTACTTATAAGTGATCACTCATCTCAAGGGTTTCGAGTCATGTAAATGGATTCAATGATCGAGTCAAATCACCATTTACACTTTGCCTAGATAAAGTATCTCGAAACGTAGGAATTCCACTTATAGCGTTACATGTTCTTAGTTACGGGACACATCCTTAAGAAGACTTGAGGACCATAAGTAACGGTTTAAAGTTTTTGATGACCATTCGGTTTAGATTCCCAATATCTTTGGGTATATTAAGATCCATGTTCGCGTTGGTCAAAATATAGAAATAGATATATGAAACGCTCAACGTATAACGGTGTTTAAACGTACGAGTTGAAATGTAGGGTAGGTTCAATATCAATAAGAACATTATGTATGATAAGAATGAAGAGATACCAATTCAAAGAATCAAAGATTTTTAAGATACGAAGAGGATGGTTCCATTTGGTAACGCATTACCATTTGGAATCGTTGACACGTCAAGGTAAATTGACCCATTTGCCAGAGAGACTTGTGTATGTTGACCATAGTTTATCACTCATCCCAGAAATCCCCAGGTAAGCATAACTAGTCTCGCAATGAGATTTATACGATATGCTTGCCTTAGCCCGAAGGCCTTTTGCCAGGAAATCCAGAATACAGGTGTCTATGTGTCACACAAATTTCTTTGGTTCATAGAATCAAAACCTCGATGAGATTTTCATAGATTAGACATAGAGTCTAAGGAATTAAACCCACGATGATAAGTGTAGATTCCACATGTCGTTGAGAATAGGTTTAGGAAGTTCGTTTGTCGGGGAGAGTCAAAGAGTCAAAGTTAAGTTTAGGGAGACAAGTAACTAAGTTTAAGCATATATAAGGCAATCCTATGCTAAGGCATCAATTTGCACAAAAGGCATAGCATTATGTAGCATGCAAACAATAAGTAATCACAAAGTATAATGATCTTTCTATGAGGTTCATGTAACTATAGTCTAGGTCACCATTTCTAATAACCTAAATCCCTATAGTTATGGGCTCTGATACCAATCTGTCACACCCCAACCTTGACGGCGGAAACGTCGAGATGTGAGGGTTAAGATTGTTCACAGCCACATAACGCTATTATTAAAACCAAATATATTATACATAAGTTTCAAAATTACATTACAAGCATAAGTCTCAATAATGAAATAAATTTCAACATGAAATAACAAACATAATCATTTTGTTTATTAACTAGGTCCAAGTCCTAGAATATGCCAGCAACATAAGTTCACTTCAAACTTGGGGGTTTTCCTGAAACATGATAAAAATAAAAGGTCAACTATAAATAGTTGGTGAGTTTCCAAGGTTTTCATACATAATATGAAAATGGTTACAAGTAGCAATTCATGTCATAGGTTATAAGCTAGTAAGGTTATAGAACACATATCGTTACAACCAAACCTCGACTTGATTACAAGTATAAAAGATTGGCTAAGTGTATTTGGTTCCCTAGTGCACAAGCGTACGGCCCCTAGGAGTCGGCAATACCTCGACTTTAGCACCAAATAGGCTTGTCAGGCCCAAAGATCTAAGACGTCGCCAGGCTAGCAATAGTTAATGATTGTAAACAAACTATGTATCTCATATAATCACTTACATTACACAAATAACCATGACAAAATAATAAGTTGAATTGCATGTGATTTACAAGTCTCAAACGTTTATAAGTGTATGATGTATAAGTATCATGTTTCACCCCAAAATAGTGTGAAATAAAGTAAAAAGGGGACAAGGAAAACTCACATGGATATATGCATTACAAGATGTTATACAAAGTCAAAAGATAATCCAGGATATCCATCACAAGGCACCTAAATATATATATTTTACAAGTTTAAGTTTAAATAATAAGATTAACGTTTTAATGCGAACTAGGGTTTCAATTGGTTTTAATAATTATAAATCAATTAAGTCCAAGAATGATTAAAAAGGTCTCAACAATTTAAATTATTGATTTAAGTATAATATGTGAAAAGAAATAATTAATTTAATAATTAATTATTTGATAAAGAGAATTTATTAAACACTTATTTAAATTATTTAGAATCATTTTATAAAGTTTTGAACATTTTATATAATCTTTATAAAGGTCCTATAATATCAAAACCCAAAATAAAGAATAATAGAAATTATATTGTTATATAAGTTTCAAGAATCTAAACAAAATTTAAGGAATAAATTTATTAAATAATTATATATAACATGGTTAAATGAAAAGGTGAATAACTAATTATTTAAATAAATATTTAAATAACTATTTATATAATTATCTATTTAACATATTGATTTATAATGTTTCAAGAAATCTCTATTTAAAACAACTTGATTCAAACGATGAATATTTAAAGGAATTGTTTGGACCACTAATAATTTATTAATTATTAAAATCTATTTAAATATAAATAATCCAAGAATAATCTTTAAAATGTTTTATTAAAAAGATTTTTAATTATTTAAATTTAGAAAAATTACAGAAAATTATTTGGTGTCTTTAAAAAATATTTAAAGTTTACAAAACCCTTTTTTTTATTTATTAGAAATTTCCTATAACTAATTTAATTGCTAAAAAGCCTTAAAAAAATGATTTGAGGGAGCCCGGTTTCGAACCCGGGTCCCTTCTGCAAGTGGACATGATGTTAACCGGTGGGCTGTTAGCCAGAATCTGTTTAGGGTCCATTAATAATATTTATAAATGTTCATTAGAAGAATCCCCAAATACCCAAGAACCCTAGAATCGATTTGATTTCAATTGAACCTCAATTCGATAATTATAACAGTAATAAACAGAGGGCTTTTGTTCCCCATGAAGAGACGAGTGTATGTATATGTTTAATTTACCGAAAGTTGTTCGAATTCGATAGCGTTGGTTGAAGAGCAGTCGCGACCAGAGACTTGATCCGTTCGATGTGCAAACGTTAGTGACAACCAAATTAAACTCGAGTGTAGCATTCTTAGGTAATAAGGAGTAATAGCCCTTTATCAATTGCGATTTCAGTTGCCCAGAAGATGGAGTTCGACTAAGCTGTTGGTTCGAAATGAAGATGTTGATTGATGATGATGATTCTGTGTTTTTCAGCTAAAATTTCGATGTGTAGTAGTTTAGGTACAGTTAAACGATCGTGTAGGTGTGATTAATTGGATTATTATTGTGTGTTAATGCCTGAACGGATATGATGTTTAAAGCTTCGGTTATTCGAATTGATTTGCACTAATCACAGCTTGTAATGTCGAATTAATTCATCACTAAGGTTTGAAACGGTTTCCCGAAGTGAATGGCATCGGTTTGGATTGAATTCCGAGTTATTTTCAAAGGGTTTGGACCCGCCGGCGCCGCGCCGGAGTTATACCGGCCGGCCGCCGGAAAGCCGGGGTCAAAAGGGGGGGGAACAATAAGGTTTTATGAACTTTACAATTATAGTCCCTGTAGTTTTAAAATTAACAACAAGAACTTAAAGTTTTGGTTTAGTTGTAAACAATTTACACTTTAAACCCTGAAGTTTAAAATGGTATTATTTTATGCTAAAACTAATTAAATACAAGTTTTAAAATAATAAAACTTATATTATTTTTTTATTTATTTCAAAGGTTAACACTTATTATGATTATTATTATTAATCTTGTTGTTATTATTATTATTGATTTTAATAGTATTATCACTAATATTATTATTATTATTAGTGTCATTATTACAATAATAATAATAGTGATTATTTTACTTAAGATTATCAACACTTCAAATTTTTATATTGATAAGCAAATATTATAAAACTTATAATGTTATTATTATTATATTAATTTGTTAATCCCAAATTAATTATTAAGTATACTAATTCCACAAAGTTTCAAGATTGATGTAAAAGATCCTTTTAAAACTTAACAAAGTTTACTTTTAATTTAACGAAAATATGAAATGTCACATTTTATTTTTATTATATACATTTATTATAACATTTTTTTAATCTATATTTTTTATAACCGAGAATTGAATCGATCATGAGATCACATCCTCAAGATATACTTTAGCACAAAGATGAATTTAATCATCGACAAGCAATGAGATCACACTAATAACTGAATCTAATAAAGTCTTTGAATGATTTTTGAAATTGTCAAACAGATCAAAAACAATTGCTGGTATGTTTGTCCACTTAAACTCATGCCCTATCTTTTTCAACAAGCAGAAGATGATTCGTTAAGGTTCGATTAAATGCTTTAGAATGCTAGGACCCCACAATCATTTGGCAAAAACCCTCACCCAACCTCAGGATTTCTTGAATTTTGTAACGATCTTTACAGAGCAAGGCTTGTACATTAGTGTGCAAGTGATTATCGACAGAATATTGCATTCTGTGATGAATTCATCATTTAGATAATTTGACACTACTTAGACCAAAATGGTGAGAGCTCCAGGTCTAACTCACGTATAACAAAGGAGATGACCATTTAATCATGTGCCGATGAGAGCTCCAGGTCAGTACTATCGTACAGCAGAGGAGATCATCACTCCAGGTCAGTACTTCCGTACAGCAGAGGAGATTAGCACAAATACAAGACACATAAATACACCAGACATGACTCAAAGCAATGACATATATGATTTGTATCATGGTGGGTGAAAGATCAATTCTCAATCCAATTTTTGTCGGGACTCAGTTTTTGTGCAGGCCAAAATGATTGCGTAAATCCAGACATCCTTAAGCATGATGTTTTAATTTAAATCATTATGCTGCTGTCTACTTTATTCTTCAGGCTGAGTCTACCAAACATATCATTAAAGAATCTGTTTGTTTTTCTATTATTTGCAATTAAAAATAAGATGTAAATCAGATAACAGCATCAGTTACTATCATTTCTCATTTTAAAAACGCAAGTCATGCAAAAACAAGCATTGCAAGAAGATATACAATCATTTCTCAATCATCTCAAATTAACTTCCCAGTTCTCTTTTCATTTTTATTTACATATACTCTCCCCCTAAATTTTTATTTTTGCAAACTTTTTTATTTTATATTTATATTTATTTTTTATTTTTTTTAATTTTTTTAATTTTTTTTATTATTTTTTATTATTTTTTTACAAACTGTAGAAAAATAAAAATTTATCAAAGAAGGTCTTCCAAACTACACTGATATGAAGATAAGAAATAAATTCTCAAGAAATATACAGTGATTGTGAAGTGAGAACGGTGATTGTGCATATAAATATCCAGATTGTGGATAAAATACCATGACCTTAACCTGTTTGTTCCGCCTCAAATTTGAATCAAGAACAATCTCAGTCAGTAAACCGGATTACTAACAGTCCTCCTGAATTGTTCCTGCACTCATTAACAAATTAGTTAGAAAGGGAAACCCAGGCCATCGTAGTCCTGGAAGTTCCTTTTTCATCAAGATAAGTAACAAGCTTCTGCACACAACGGTTTAAACAATCGGGGATTGTTGTATCCTTCTTTTTTAATTTGCCAAATTTGTTTCGGTTCAATTAACTTGGATTTGAATGAATTAAATTTAGAAATCATTTTCTGTTTAAGACCGGAAGGAAAAGAATTTGGTTTGAAACCTTTGGTCATTTTAATCTTTGAATCATGTGAAACCAGCTTCACATGAAAAGGTTTGGATGGAGGGTTTTTCATCCAACCATTTAAAGATGTGTGCTTTTTACCTCTTGATCCAGAGAAGCAACCCGTGTTGTTTTTACCGTCTGGAACATTCTTTTTATACTTACATTCGGAGAAGCAATTTGTTTTGCCTTTACCATTCGTAGCAAGCCTTTGAGGACATTTCTTTACCACATGCCCTTCTTTTCCACACTCAAAACAAGCCTTGAAAAGCTTTTGATTCTTTGTAGTCCCGTGTTGTGGAGGTGGTGATGAGGATTGCTTGAAGCTTGTAGCAGATTCTTGCTTGTTCTGTAGTTTCTCGTGCTGAGCAGTGAATGAGATCTTTTCTGATTTACTGGGATGCTCTGCAATTGGAGAAGAGATCCGTATTGGTCTTGATTCAGGTTTTGAAAGCTTTTGTGACTTGACAATGTCAGGAGATATCTTGATCTGTGAGGAACCAACACGCTCCTCTGTGATTGATTCATCATCTGAGCTTATCCAGTCTCGTATACACAGATCATTCTCCAACGGATCTTGATTGACATCTCCTATCGTGTTGGCTTCGCTTGTAGGATTCTCATTGCCTGATGATTCAACAACTGTTCCTTCTTTGACAAACCTGACGGGAACAAACGAAGGAATGTTACCTGATTTGAATTTGTTGAAGAAAGTTGGAGAAGAAACTGATATTGGTGTTTGAGCATCAGAAGTGGAATCGTCATTAATCTTCTTATCAGACCCTTGCTTGAGGAATCCCAAACCTACAGGAGAATCCTGCACATCTCTAACCTCTTTAAGATTAACATTGCTTAGACCTGCATTTAAACGATTAGTTTCTACAGCTTCAATCAAATCATTTGTTGAATGAGGTTTGGGAATTGGTGAATAACATAAAGTAGAAGGAGGTGGAACTGAATTAAATACAGTTTCACCATCAGATTTATATCCAATCCCATGTTTTACCCGCACTCCTTGTTGTTTAGCAATAAGCTGATCATTTTTCATGTGTGAAAGGGTCCATTTATCAAGCTTTGTTTGAAGCTGAGTTGTTTCAAATTGAGCTAAAACAGCCCTTTCTTTCAAAATATTAATTACAACGTTACGCTCCAAAATGGTTCTTCTTAAAAGATCATTTTCAGCCAATGCTTCATTAAGTTTTCTTGAAAAAGCAATTTCATTTTTCTTTAATTCCTGATTGATTGTTTTTAATTCTTTTTCATTTTCGAATAACAATCTGTTTGCCTTATAAATCCCAAATAACCGGATTTTGCATGACGAAGAACACATATCCTGAACAGTCTCATAAGGAAGACCCATGATAGTTCGTTCTGCAGCTAAGCTCTTTTCACAGTTGCAAGCCCATGTGATTTCTTGTTGTTCCTCTTCTTTGACCTTCAGCATCTTGTCAACCTCAGACTCTTTCTCTCTTTTATCAGCTTTTCCAGCCTTATCATCATCGGTTCTCAATAACTTCAACTTTTCAATCATCTCTGTTTTGTAATCAAGTATGCTTGTTACATAAGACACAAGATCAGTATTAAGCGCGTGGGTTTGATGTGGGAACACGACTTGCTGAAATTTGTTTCTTTGGATATCCAACTCGAGAGATTTTAGCCTGTTGATCATATCCATAAGTTTTGTGTCGACATAACCTCTTTCTTGCTTCAGCATTTTAACTTGATGATTCCATGTAGATGGAAGCGAGTCAAGAAGCTTTTGAATCTGTTCATGATTACTGAGATCTGGAACATGCTTCTTTAGATTATTTGCCACCTTTAAGAATCGATCAATCAAATCTGTCAATTTTTCTTTCTTCATTGCTGCAAAAGAGTCAAACCGGCTTTGTGCCATTGTGAGATTATCTGAGTTAAAATCTTTTGAAGATGACATTATAGTGTTATAAATTTTGAACAATTAAACTCCCCAAAAATATTTTTCCCAAAAATTGTAAAATAATTCTCCCCCAGGAAAAAATATTATTTGTAAATGTCACGCTAGAAAATCTTAGCAACTGGGGTCAAGGTGCCAGGTCAGCTTGTTTTTTTTTTTTTATAAATCTTGCAAAATCGATGAAAATTTCTTTATCAGGATGAACTCAATTAATCCCAACTAGGGGGAAAAAGTCATCTTTGACATTCTAGTTTCGCTGAGACAAAATGATAATTTCGCCGAAATTGTAGTTTCGCAGAGCTAGTTTCGCAGAAATATCTAGTTTCGCTGAGCCGACAGTAGTTTCGCTGGAAATTCCGGCAGCAGTTTCGCTAGCCAAATGCTTTAGACTGCTTTGTTTCGCCGACAATTTCGCACAAAACAAGCTTGAACTTTCGTTCAATGATACTTTCGGCAGCAATTTCGCTTGTAAATCAACCACAAGCACTGTTGAACTTTCGTTCAATGAAACTAGTTTCGCAAGACAGCAGAAAACAACTTTAATGAGGATAACCGATGTAGCTTCGCTGGAAGAACTCGTAGTTTCGCTGGATGAACTGGTAATTTCGCTGAACGAAGCTGAAAAACTTTTTCAACACGAAATCAATCTGAAAACGCCCAAATCTCAATGGATTTGATACCTGATGATTAACAGAGCTTTCTCAACCAATTACAAGCAAACTTCAATCAATTTCCATATCAATAACACTCAAATTTGATCCGAAATTGATGAAAACATGATATTAAACAAAAACAACCAAAACCTCAACTTTTCTCTCTAAAAATCTTCAAATCTTCAGTGAATTTGATCCAAAATGGCTCTGATACCAAATTGTAAATCCAGGAACATCAAACTTGAATCAAATCATGAAGAATTAGATCAAAATATGATGAACACAATGAAAACCCTTTGATCTCTATTGATTGCTAATAATATTGTTTACAAGTAAATCCCTCAATCAATTGGTAATGCAACCATTCATAAAAACCTAATGACAATTAACCTATTTATAGTCTAGATATTCACTAATTGCACTTAACCCCTTAGACTTAGGCTAATTAATACAAAATTACATATTAAGCATAAAAATGACTAAAATAAGATAAAATATATTTTGTTCACACAAAATATATTTATTACAATATAACTCCTAGTCATCTAAATCTTCAACGTCTTGTCTCGGTTTCTCGTCTCGAACGTGTCGGGTTTGACTTTTGTTGACTTTGACCGTGACGTTGACTTTTGTTGACTTTCATTGTGTTGATAATATAGACTATCTTTTCCAGCTCCAACAATCTTCATCACTCCAGCCATCATCAACACTCATTTGCAGCTGGATGATGAAGTAGGTGAGTTATCCTTCCCAAAGGAAGCTGTTAATCATTCCTTTGAGCAGATGGGCTATGAGGGAGATTTCTCTGTAAAGACCTTCAGGAAAGGGAAGGTCTCATCCCAGTGGAAATACCTACTCCATGTGGTCATTCACAGCTTGTCAAACAAGCATGGAGGGTGGGACCAGATTCCTGAGGATCTTTCCTTCATAGTGCATGGAATGGTTCAAGGGGTCAAGTTCAGGTACTCTCAATTTGTCTATACCAATTTACTTGCTAACTTGGACTCCTTAGAGTATTATATGTTTCCTAGATATGTTCAACATATTCTCAACTGTGAACTGGGCTCACAGTTGAGGGAAACAGATAATATTCTTAAATTGGGACAGATGAAGCCCGACATCATTAAAATTATGAAGAAGCCAACTGTAGGCTTCTCAGGGGTAAAAACAGCCCTAGTCCCAAAAATGTTAGAGCTCATTGCTCAAGGTGACAACCTAGCAACACAAGCTAGTGTTGAACCTACACCTTCTACCTCTCAACCACCAAGTCACCCTCCAAACGAACCCCTGCTCAAGCTATTGAGTCTGTGCAGGCCCCCATATACTCACCCATACAGGAGGAAGTGGACAATAAAGCTCCCACTTTCCCTGAGGAGCAAACCACTCCCATCTCTTCAACAATCAGGGCTGAGGTAGACCCTAAGATTAGTTTCATAGGGGAAACCTTGACTGAAGGCCCAGTGGCAGAACCTGAGACCCCTGTCTTATCATCATCAACTGCTGCAGAGATCCACATTCCCTCTGAGACACCTGCTGGTGAAAGTGTTTCTCAGCCTCTCTCTGGCCAGAGCATGGATGCTACACCAAGCAATGAAGGCCAAACCTCTATCCACCCTGAGTCACAAAGGTCTGTTGGTGACAAAGGGAAAAGGATTTTGACTCCTGAGGAAATTAAGAAGGAGGAGAGAGAGAGAGGAAAAGGAGGCTAAGGGGAGAAAGTTCATCTGCTGGGTCTTCAAGACTCATGGAGTCTGCTATCAGGGCTGCCCCCAGACCAGATACTCAGAATGATGAGTTAAGGGCAGTCAGGATTACTTACCTGTAGACCAGGAACTATGACATTGATGAAATCATTTCTCTCCCCTTAGAACAACTAAATGAACTGGCTGACATGGAAGTGTCAAGAGAGATGAAAGAAAAAGAGGATGCAAGGTTACTTCTCCAATTCAACAGGAGAAGAGATAGAAAAGACTCTACAAGCATGCTCCTACTCTCTCCCCAGTTCAAGAAAGCCCTGTATAAGAAGATGTGGTTCAACAAGAACCTCAGGTAGACAAAGAAGAAGATAGGATCAAAATGATCAACTACCTAAGTGCCACAGGCTTCTATCAGGCAGATGCACTTCTTCCCTTGTCCTATGCCTTTGTTGAGTTTGAGTACTTAAAACAACTTGAGCTTGAGTTAGTCAAGGAGAGAAAGACAACTAAGAAGAAGCTAAAGAAAGAAGCTGCAAAGTCAAGAGCCATCATCCAAAAGAGTATGAAGAAGTCTGCTGACAGACAAAGGATGATGAGCTTCTTGAAGCTGTATGGATTCTCCGGAAGGAGACTTGGCCCTATGTCTCTATCCATAATGGATGAGCATATAAGGGTAATCAAGCAGAAGATCAAGAGTGGAGAACTAATTGACTTACACTCTCTTCCAAGTCAAGTCCCACCTGAAGCGGAGGTTAAGGTTGAACAACCTGAGACAACACAACCCGGACCTCCTGCTGAGCCTCAGCAAGCTTCATCTTCTGATCCATAGCAGGATCAAACTCCCTCTCCTTCTGAACCTGTGAGGGAGGAACACCCAACTGAGAAAGACAAGGATGATCAACAAGGTGCTGCAGACCAGTCTTCTCAGTTAAAGTCATCTAAGAGGAAGAAGAGGATGACTTCTAAACCAAAGTCTAAGAAGAAGAAGCCTAAATCATCTACCTCTACACCTCAGGCTGAGTCAGATCAACCTGAGGAAGTGCATGAAGAGGCAGCCCAATCAACTCCAATTTAAGTGGCTCCTCTTGCAGCTGAAACACCCATCTTATCCTGGACCTTCTCTACCAATCCAGAAAGATGGCATGTAATCAGAGATTAAGGTGTTGAGAATGTCTATACATGGCAAGACATAATCAACTTACCTCTGCATGATCTCTTTGAGATGAGAAGATACTATGAAAGTCTGAATGATCCTGACCATCTAATGAAGAAGGGTATGGTCATGATTGTGCTGAAGACTACTAACATCTGAAGATCTTCTAAATGTTTTGGTAGCATCAGCCTAGGGGGAGTTTGTAAGGATTCCTTTAAGTCTGATGCAAACCAAAACATCCAAAGTCTCTCTGCAAGCAATGCACTAAAGAACTGAAGTACAATTGCTTCGGAAGTTTTACACATGCACTAGAAATATTCTAAGTGTAAAATCTTCTAAAGCCAAGACCAATATCTTCCGAAGCCAAATATGAAGTCTTCCGAAGCCTCAGAGACAAATCTTCCGAAGCTTCATCCTATGAAGACAGATTTCTTCCGAAAACTTTTAGTAACATGCTTTATCTGATGTACTGTTCCATAAAGCTGGACACCTTTCCGTTGCATCTCTGTAAAGTCACCAACTTACATGAGTTGGTGAAAAGGTCCATGCTTTTGGTAACTATACATTGAGGTCTTGAGTCTGTAACTTTCTAATTTATGTACTTTATCCTTTTTGTAATAGATAAGGATGTGAGCTATGGCATGTCATAGTCATAAGGTCAAAAGGCAGATATGCCTTTTGATTCTACAATTGATTTTGTTTGTGTCTAGTCAATTATATCTAGCTGGCTTTCAAAGTATAGCCGGCTGTAGGTTGTAGTATAAGTATTCCATGTTCTAGTATCTTTCTTCATGCTTTGTAACACTTGTAATAGAACTTGGGAAAGCAATATACTGCATCCTTGAAACCCAAATCTCTTGTTCTGTCTCTTACTTGTTACTTGTGTTCTTAGTATCATTATTGTGGTTAATCCAGTTTACTGTTTGATTAAGTTTGGTTAATCTCCTCTTTGTGTTGTTGTGTTGTAATTGTCAAGCCCTTCACCGGTCCTGCACATTTTAGTCATGCTCTTTTGGCATTTCGATAATCGTAACCAACTTATAGATCAAGATCCAACTTAGCCTTATCAAAGTTCTAGCGCAAGTAGCCTATCTTTCTATAATTTTTTTCTCTTTAGTTTCATTCGTATTTTAAGGTTCTCAAATCATACTAATATTTTCTAGACTTGCTACTTTGTTAATCACTACACATTAATACTTGTAGTGAATCTATGATGAACACGCCGAGCAACACAAACACGGGGGATATAGCATGTAAGTAACGTCATTGTGAATCCATGTCTCTCATACGAGATGTTTATCTTTTCGTACACAAATGGTTATTTCAATGATAGAAACCCGTCGTGAAGTTAAGGTGATCCCCTAGTTAATATCAATTTAACGAGAAAGAAATAGCAGTTGACATGTGATTTACATTGACTTTTAACAAAATTAAAATGGAAAATGTGTATTTGAATATCGGAACTAAGTTCTTAAAATATTTCAAGTTATGTAATTATATTATACCCATATTATAAAAACATTTATTATTATTTACTGTAGTTTTGTTGGCTCCCAAATAACCCGTCACGTGATTGTGTTTTCGTGTATAGAAGCCCATACAAAAACACTCTATTTGGCTACTTGTAATTGATGGGTCATAATGTACAACTGTGATTTGTCATATACGGTTCCCTTTTCTGGAAAATAATTCACCAAAATTTGAACTTCACAAGAGGAACAAAGCATCTGAATATCCTTCATTCCCAATTTTAATCAAGTTGCCTTCTCCATAACTTCCCTTAGAACTTGACGTTATCTTTCAAGTAACACACCACTTCTTGCTGCAAAAGTTGTACAAAAACTTCAAACTCAATATATTCATTTAAAGTTTTAAGAGAAGTGGACAAAATTGTTTCCAAGTTGTTCGTGAGTTACTCGAAAGTGATTTGTTAAAATCTCAAATTATGCTGAGGTTAAAGACCTCATTTAAAAAACGAGCTTTAGCTTAAACTACGTACACCGAAACTCGCAAGTTTAAACGAGTTTGTTACTTATACTAATACTACATTTTTTATATCATGTCATACAACATATTAATTACATAATAAATATTATAGAATACATGAATAATAGTTATATGTTATACACACATATAACTGTGTATATATAAAATAAACAAAAACATTATAGTTAAATAAGTAATTAATATATAGTAAATGAGCCAAGCTTGAATAATAAAGTAGTTATTTAAGACACGAGTTCAAGCTTTAGACGAGCCGGGCTCAATCTTTTAAGTCAGAGCCCAACACAAGCAGACCCGTACTAAAAAGTAGCAGTTTTGACCCGACCCGTTTCTCATTTTATGTGTTGTTTTGGAGGAGAAAACTTACAATTAAACAGAGAAGAAGGCATCCAGCTGCACCCGGAAACAAAATATACCAATACTTCAAATGGTGAAGTTTGGCCCCATCAATGAATAACAAAGGCAAACTTGCAGCTGCAAGGACGCATATGTGTTGCAAACATTAAATCTAACCGAAATCTTTTTATATAAACATATATGGTTCAATTTCTTAATTATTAATAATTCGTACCCGGTGGATGAATAGCACGGAAATAGATCATGAAAGCTAGCGAGGCCGAGAGGGCGGTGCTCCTAGCCAGCCAACCCGGTCCCAGAACCGAGAACGCTAGCACTCCAATCGCTGCACAACCCATTTGAGCCATAAACATATTGTACTTCTGCAGTTTTGCATTAAAAAGAAATTAAGGAATTGTATTTGAGTACTTTTTTCCAATGTTTTTCATCTGTGGAAAATTAAAACATTTATTTTCAACTGTTTTTTTATCTAACTTGATAATTCCATATCCAATATATCTAGTGTCGAGTTTGAGTAATAATGTGTTTTGTCTCTAAATTAAATATCAAGAATTTAAATCATACAAGTGACATGTACGAAAATAGATCAGGAGCTGATCCGAAAAAAAGTATAATACTTGTAATAACGTTTGAGAATATTCTTTACATTGAATTGATATTCCTGCATTCTAAATAAAGAAAATATTACCACTAATAAGCCTTACCCTTATAAATTATTAAAACTCGGATTCTTTAATATTAACACACATTGACATGATTAAATGAATGAGAACATGGTTACCATTTATAGATTTTTCTCTAAATTTCTGTAAAATAAAAAAATTATTAATACAAAATATCTAGAAGACATAAACCGTTTTTTTAATCAAAATCGGATATCTTAATATGAAATTATCATTTTAAATAATTTAATATGATTATCAAGAGATATATTAATTTTCTTTCTCCGGATGTCCCCTCTCACAAAACTATGCACGTGAATCTTAATGTTCAAATCACTACTTTAATATCTTTATTTCCTTTTTACTTAAATATCATTATTTCCTTAAAAAAATTTAAATAATCAAATAGTTTTAGAATGACATGTAGAAAACGAACGATTTAAAAACAAAACACTTAAAAAACATGTTTTTGAAAACCTTTTTATTTGTGTTTTCTTAAAGTAGTTTATTAAATAATAATCTTATTAATAATGAAATTATAAAAATTTTGAAAATCAAAAATATAAAATTTTCTTTAATCAAAATAATGTTATAGTTTAAAATGCAAATTAAATAGATGGCTAATGCGAGTAAAATGCTAATTATTAAAATATTTAACATTACTAACTATTGACTAACAGACTAACGGACCATGAATGAAAGAAGAAAGAAATCTTAGAGACTAAATTCAAAAATTTTAAACTTTAAGGATCAAATCCCAAATTTCAATACAACCACAAGGACCATCCATATAATTTGCCCAAACATATATTTATATGTTACTAATAATTACATTCACAATATATAATCATTAATAACTTGTGTAATGTCAATTTTACCCTAAAAGTTTATAGTATTAAAAATAGGCAAATTGGATTTCAATAATTCAAACTAGTTCCAACTATTTTTTATTACCACTAAAAGTCCAACACTATAATTCTCGAATATATATGTTTGACTTGCACTTGATTTGCTTATAAAATTATTCGTTAGCCGTTAAAAAGAAAAGATTTGCTTATAATAATTATGAACAGAATGGAAATAACATACAAAAAAATTATTTGTTGGCCATTCTAAAAAAAGATTTGCTTATAATAATTATGAAAAGAATGGAATAACATACAAAAGAATTCGAGGGCAAAATAAATGTGACAGAGTTTACATTAATTATTATTATATTGCTAGGATTGACACGGATAGTAAAATTAAAAGTTAAAAGTTTTATCGACAAATCAATAACATTAAATATCATCAAACATTGCATACCCCCCCCCCCCCCCCCCCCCCCAACTCTCAAATAGTCCTCGGATTATCTAATCTATAACTCGTCCTTAGTTTATTTATTTCTCATGTAGTTGTGGTTAGGATTGCTCATGAAACAGCTGAAACTAATTGAATCATTCAAAATGAATCAAAGCAGCTAGTCGATCAAGGTTTATAATTCATTCACGGTTTGAAATATAAATCCGACTAATTACCTTATTTTTTATTTGCTTTTCATTTACGCAATATGCAACCTAATGATTTTGAAACAATTAACAAAAAATGTTCTAAAACTCAAAACACCAAACCAAAAAGCTTCGACCACTTCACTCGCCTATTAGGGCTTGATCCTGTTTGGTACGGGATAATGGAATGGATGACATAACGAAATGGGCAAAGGAAAGGAATGAAATGAAACATTCCATTGCATTGTTTGGTTTGGTTACCCTATAAGAATAGAAAAAATTATTAATTTGTGTTGTTTAGTGGGTAAAAAAGTGAAGGAATAGAATACAGTGGTAGCGAGTGGTGGTGGTTGGTGGCGGTGGCGGTGCTAGGTGGTGGGTGGTGACGGTGGCTGGTGGTGGAGGGTGGTGGTGGCGGGTGGAGGTAGGTGGTGGTAGTGGGTGGTTGTAATGACCGGTGGTAGAGGGTTGTGGTGGTGGGTGGTGGCGGCGATGATGGTGGTGGTGGTTGGTGAGTGGTACTGGTGGTTGGTGGTGGTGTTGGTAGTGGTTGGTGGCAATACCGATGGTGTGTTGTGGTAGCGGGTCGGTCGTCAGCGACAGCAGGTGGTGGTGACGGTGTCGGTGTCAGTGGTTAGTAGTGGGCATGACGGTGATGGTAGGGATTGGTGGTGGTGGTGGGAATGAACGGTGGAAGAGGTAATGGAATGAAAAAAACGACGGGTAGAAGAATGATTTTGGGGTGTTTAGAGGGAATAAGATTCCTTGCGTAGTTAGCGATTCCATTCTATTGACCAACCAAAAACAAATTTATTATTTTCTTGTAATGACTTATTACATTCATTTTGTCATTTCAATTTGCCAAACACTACCTTAGTTTTACATATTTGGGTAACCTAGATAGTCTGTCAAAACTTGTGTAATCATTCCAGATTAAGCTAATTTTGATGGTACCTCAAATTTTTAATCAAATGAAAAAAAATTACTTTATGAATTTTGTTCTAAAAATACACTAGAACTTTGATGAAAGTTGTCCTTATATGAACGTAAAATCATTAAATGTACACAACTTTATGAAAGAGTATGATAGATGGTAGTTATAATTTTCTACAATTGGATATTTATATCGGTAGGTAAGCTATCAGGATGACTCCATAAAAAATAAGTACTAATGACTTGCCTTTGAATAACTTAATTATTGTTGACTAATTATTGCTGATCACATGCTATTGATTAAAACTAGATGTTTGATCAAGTTGTTATTGCTTATTATGTTGCAACTAATAGACAATTGGCACTAATGGTCAAGTTAACATTGATTATCTTTTATTAGTTTTTGTTAATGGATCAAGTTGATACTTATCTTTGTTAACGTTGATATGACAACAATATACCACTTGTTATCAGTTCTTTCTTATGATCAAGTTTAATCCAACTTATTAGGCATTGCCCCAAATCATGTCGAGGGGGCGATGCCCTGTTGGGACCATTATTCTTTGTGGTTCACTCTCCCCCTAGAACCCCTATATTTTCTAGTGCTAGAAATCACAATAGACTCAACGAGTGTGTACTTCACATATCCTTACTTGCATCAATCTTATTGTAGTTTCACTTTAGTCTTCACAAAGCCAACTAAACTAAACTAGCCTTAATGACACTAATTAAAATCACCAACACACCTGACTACCTAGTTGATTTGATTTGATGTTTAACAAATCTATAAGTTAATGACGGCCCAAAATATTTATCTAAAAGAATTTAGCAAGATAAACCTAGGTTGACCAATTATAAAAGTTCGTTTTAGACAAAAAGTGATAACGTGGTAGAACAAGTGTTTTCAAAATCACACCGAAGTAGGAGGTCAAGAACATATTTCAACTTTTTTTCTTTCATTAAAATATCATCTAATGAACTATTTATTCCTTTGAATTCTATGTTTTCTCTATTTAAAGCTTCTTCCAGTTAAAATTCTAAATTGACACATAAAATATGCATTGTTATATTAATTATTTTTAGTACGTTTAATCTTAAAATATTTATAACGTTATGTGTTTATTATAACCAGTCCGACTAGTAAATTAATAAGATTTAAATCTAAAAATTTTTAAAAAGCAAAGAGCTAATGATAAGGGCCTGTAGAATTACGCCATAACCTTATTAATTAAACTTTTAACTAGATAAATTATTAGTTATTAATAAACTAAAATCATCATAATATAAAACTTGAATGCTTCATTCTTCATTAATTGTCAAAAAGGATATTCCTCCTAAAATTCGTTCCTCTTTAAATTCGTTCTCCTTTGATTGCAAATTTAAAACAGAAAAACATTTCCTGTGGCACATATTTCCACGTCAACCATAATGTTTTACTGTTATTTAAAATAAAACCCAAGAAATTTTTATTCAACAATCACTAGATATCAATTTTTTAATTTTTATCCAATCATAGTCTTCACATCATAAAGTGATAAAGTAAATTATTGCAGCGTCGATCCTAACAAGTTGCTTATAGGTATTTTGGACCGTACCGCCTCAAGAAAAAGACAACAAAAAGACTACAAGTATCCGTCGTTATTTATTTTGAAAAGTGATGATTAGATAACAAAATCTAAGAAAACGTGTTTGATATATTAAGGTTTAATTTAACGCAAGTATATTTTAGGAACAAGGGAGTAATTTTCTGAATTGGATTACAATTTCAATACCAATATTACTAATCATCCGGCTTTAAATACAACAATAAATATGGGTGGGATTAAGTAAATGATAAAATGAATTAAATTGGCACCACTCCCTTAAGATTTAGGATTTTGTTTAAAACGAAGCTACCACATTTTAGTTATTTAGTTAGAAGTAGAGTAACATTTAAGAATAAATTTAACGAAAAATCTAAGAAAAGTTAAAAAAATATATATATATATAGAAGATAAGAAATAGATGGATGTAAGTACCCGAGCACCAGGGGTTGAAGGAGTGGCAAAAAGAACCGCACACACAGCTCCAAGTGGTGCTATTGTCATAGAGACCCCCTTTCGAGCCAACACCTGGTCCATCTTTCCCAACATAGCCATAGCTGCAAATGCACCTGACACACCCCACAATGCATCCAACCGTTAATAATGTTACACCAAATAAATATTAAAATAACCGACTCAACCGAACCACGAACCTGCTGAGGGCCAAAAGATGTCACTAAGTGAAGGAGCCTTGGAACCCTGGTCAGGTTTCCATGCATCCCAGTTGGGAGCCAAGTTAGCCGCTGCCTTCACACCCGAACCCCGTGGGCTTCTTCTTCTGCTGGAATCGATGGCGAGCCTCGGCGGCAATCGCACTCGCATTGCATGGTGGCTTTCATGGTGGATTCTTACAAGATTGGAGATGTATGAAGAAGAAGAAAATGCAGCCATGGGTTATTAACTGTTTGGTTCGATTTGTGTGTGTGTGTTTTGGTGGAAATATAAGCTATAGGGACAAGAAGGTGCTTACAAGTTAAACAAATGAGGACAAGTGTTTGTGTATGTTGGCCATTGGATGGGTGGAAGAGGCACATGGATGGTTGAATGAAGGGGCAACATTTAACTTTTCTAAGTCAACTTGTTATCTCTCTAATTAAACATTGTGTTAGTGTTTGTGTTATGTTGTCTTTATTCTCTTTTGGATTTAATCTTAGTTTGTTGTATTGTCTTGATCAAATCGGTTATTTCAGCTTTTGAAACTTTTTAAAATAAAAGAAATTAAGTGAAATAGAATTTTGGATATGGAAACATAGTTATTAATCATTTATATAAAATATTACATATTAATTAGTATCATTAATAATACCACACATACAAAAGTACTATTTATAATATCTTTGTTAGTAAATTGTTGTTTTTCTCCCTGTTGTTTGATCACATTTGTTATTTTATCAAAAAATGTTTTTTCATTTTTTATTTATTTATATTTTTTTTAACATCTGGCTTCCAATGGTTTAAAGAAATTGCTATTTTCATCCAAGACTGACAGGTCCTTTAATTTAAAATGTTATATATTCATCATTAAATTGGTACTTATGTAAATTTTTATGTAAAAACAAAATCCTAATTTATGATTTATGTGTAACTGATAAATTTTCATTCACGAAATTTATGTTTTTAGATGAAAATTACAAAAATTTCAAACCTTAAGGAGCTAGATGCAAAAAAAACCTTTTTGGGTGAAAATACAAAATATAATCAAACCACAAGAAGTAAAACGATAATCTATTCTATCCTGTGTCTCTATCTATATTTTAAGTTTGTATACTAATTTCTAGCTAGTTGAATTGGTTAAACTGCAAGTAAAAATATAAGATTTGACTTCAAGGTCTTGGTTTAACTCTTGGGATACTTTTTTTAATGCATTATAATTTTTTTCTTTTTTGTAGCATAATATTTTGTATTTTAACTTCATGATTTTGCATATGTAGTTAACTATTTTAAATAACTTAACTAAACAATTGGTTTTATCTTTTAGTTATACAATTTTTTATACTTTGAACTAGTTGTATACCATGTCATGCTTTGCGCGAAGACAACCTTATTGTTAATTCAAAACAAAACAATATATCATAGTTAAAATGCTCATATTAGATCACGCATTGCGACTGCAATCCAAAAATGATGCCACGCCAAACAACGTCAATCATCACGACCTTTAGATGCTTAATGTACTCATGCATCAGACAAACAATTGTTCGTGATCATTGACAACTAAAATACGGATCACAACCCCAACAACATAAACTACACATTGTCATTAACATGTTACAATCATGAAAAACAACAATCAAAGTGATAACCGACAAACAGGACCCACGACACCATGACACATATGAGCTTACGCTCAATAACATCGATCCAATAATACATCTCATAGTCCATCATCATTGACATGGGTAGTAAACACCAACAATCAACTCCATTAACAATCCTATAAGATCAAGGTGATAGTTAACCAGAAGCATATTAGAAACCTAAAATCCATAGATGTATCATCATAGTATCAAGACCAGCAAAGCATAAAATTCTTCATAAGAAACATATAAATATCCAAAACAAAAATATCTAATTAATGCCTTCTCATGAATATGAAATCTAACACACATATCTACACATAAAGCAACCATATTTAATGATTTCACCACCATGGGAAAAAGCCATTGTGGCCAAAACACGACACCTCCCGACAACAAACCTAGAACATAGTTGTGAGCTTCAAAGTCTGTAATGAACATCATGCCATCATTATCAACCAAGCAAGAACATAAAATAGGAACATGTAGAGAGGGAGGCGTGAAGTGTAAAGATGAAAGGCCAACATCAGATCCGTTGTCAAGACGTAACCGCCGGTGATGGAGGTGGTCGACGACACGATCGATACCTAGGTGGGCTTCCCTATTCACTATCTCTTTAAAACACTGAGCGAAGTACCTAATAAACCCCCAAATTCATCAAATAGCCATATATTAGTGCAATAGATGGTTTTACCTCACATATCATAGTGGTGACCTATGGGCAGATTTGAAAACCTTGAAAGGGTAGTACCACCACCAACACCACTGCCACCGTCGGCTCTACCTCAGCCTAAATGGGAGACTGAGCGACAAGTTACGCACATACCATCTCCACCCTGCAATCAAAGAAAGCCAAATGTCCACCTGCAATGACCAAACCCACCCCATCTCCACTGCCATGACCACCATTACCATCTCAAACAGTAACAACAAGAGGGAGGCTAAGGGTTACCACGACTGTCAGTGACAAAACCAAATGGTCACATGTAGTGATGACACGATGTTACAGGGAGCCGGTTGTGATGACAGCGGAGGTCGGCTTCAAAATATAGCTTGTACCCGTAATCCTCACCCACAACCATACACATTCTCTCTCTAAAACAATGGAAGTTGTGTATACTTAAACCTCAAAAGAGGGTACAAGATGGAAAATTTGACAATAATTTTGGCCAAATTTGAATACATCCAAAGTACCTATTCATTCCATTTGCTTTTTAGATATTATGTAATTTGTATTCATAATAATTATTTTTATAACCATGAAACTTTTCATGACTTTAGATATGTTTTTATCCTATGTTTTGATTTTCATAATCGAATCAATCCAACCTCGTACATTTCTCTATAAGTGCTTAACCATGTCGATTTCATCGTCGTAACTTAATCCAATACAACATGTCAACGATTAATTTTTTCACGGTATACGACTCTATAACACGTGGGTCAAAAAACTATTTTGATAAAATATGCAATGTTTTTGTAATAATTAAGGATAAAATATAAATGACAGTTATATGTAACACTCATAATTTATTCAAAGAAAAATCAAGGAAAAGTAAAGTACAAATTTGGCCTTTTCAGACTATGATTAGGTTAGTAGTGTCTAGGAAAGCATCGGTTAAGGTTTCATTTATGTAAAGCACGTTTAAATAAATGTTCTAGCTTTGGATATTGGAAACAAATGTCATGCTCGGTTTCAGGACACACCAGGAGCACGACCAATTGGTACAAGTGTTTTGATTTGTATATTCATATTTTGAAAGATACGCAGCGGAAGTTCCTGTTTATAAATACGTCTTTACCTATTCAAGATTATATATATTCTAAAGATTTTATAAAAACCATTATATTGCCATTAACATCATTTAATAATTATGTTTCAGAAAAATATTCTTTCATTAATAGGTATCACATATTTTCAAAATATAGCCATAAGATATAGTTCGTGCCTATGATTCATCGTCCATTCCAGCATCTATTCTTGGTTATTTAAACATCCTTACCTGAAAAATTTGTAATATCATACGCAAGCAGCCAACGCTAGTGAATACATTCAATAGACACGGAAAATACTTAGACATGAATATAATCAAACATTTTAATCATAATTTTATAGCACATTTAGCAGTCAATTTCAACTGTGGTGTCCACGCTCTGTTTATGCTGGTCTTTTTTGGCAGTCAGACTAATAATGGTTTTCATCTATCCCAAGGATATAAGTTTATCAAATTATACACGTACTTCTGGTCAAATATTAATTTTCATAGTATTTTTGCGTATTAAAACGTGTTTAACATATTAATGCCATTTTTAAATATTAAATCATTTATTCATTTTTAAAAGTATTAAACATATTCATCTTTGAATTTTTGAGCCAAATAACTATTTAGGACTAAAAGGGTAGTTCCTAATGCACCAACTCTTCGTCTTTATGTGTAAGGCCCCGTTCCCGGGACACTCACAGCTGCCCAATCATCGCACATAAAACATAAAACTTACTTTAACATTTACTAAAAAACAGCAGCGGAATCATTTAATTAAAACCATTTCATATATTAATAATCGCTTTTGCAAAATAATACATCACTGTTAAGTTACAAAATCTTATTGTTTGCATTACATCATAAAATGTCATTTATCATAAAATGGATGCCATCCAAAATTTGCCAAGTAGATGCGCCCGTGCCATCCTCAACAACTTTTACCTACCAACTGAAAAATACATAAAAAGTCAACGTTGCTGAGTGAGTTCTAGTTTTATAAATAAAATACTTTACATTAGGTTAAACCATTCTTTACTTTCGTTCGCGGTCATGCATCATACGTACAAATAGATAATCTTATTATTATCTTCTATCATTATTCTTAGGCATTCATCCATTCGTTATCATCCATTCATACATTTCTTACATTTCATATGTTCGTCATTATCTTTCGATGCCATGTACTATACCCCAAACGTAGGCACGGAGCGGGTACTGGCCGAAGTCTATAAATAGACTCCCATACATTGCGCACGAAGCCTGACACCAGTACCGGGATAAGTTCATTCATCATTACCTTTACTTTAATTTGGACCATTGTCATACGCTATACCCCATCGTCATGCGTAAAGCGGGTACTGGGCCGAAGTCTATAAATAGACTCCCATACATTGTGCCCGGTGGCTTGACCACAGTATCGGGGTAAGCGGCAAGGATCCCATACGTATGGTCAATCACAAGGATTAGACCCCTGTGTGCAGCCTTTGGGGTAGCTAACCCGTACACAGTTGAGCTAACGACATTTCAGAGTCCTGCACTCATTTCACTTTGCTTGCAAGACTTTTCATGCATTCATTCTTTCCTTTTTATGCATACATTCGTTCATTCTTTAAGTTTTTTTTTCATTATCATTAATTTCCGTTTTACATTACATAATACTTTACATTCATTAACATAATCACACCATGTAAAGCTACACAATCATACGCAAGGAACATAAATAAAACATAACGTATACATACATTGTCACACCCCGACCGATGGCGGAATCATCGAGGCGGACGAATGTGAATTGATTGTTCATAGCACATGGTAATAAATACGGTTGAATAGCATTTAAAAGTCATTACTTATCGAATAATTCAAGTCAAACACACATTACAACGCATTTAAGAATAAACCCTAAAACATAATGTTGTCTTCTTTATTATTGACTAAGTCCAATCCTATATGAGCAGAGAGAATTCCACTAAGTAGCATTTCCTGAAATCATGTGAAAAAGTAACGAGTCAGCTAACTAATTAGCCAGTGAGTAATCATAGGTTTATATACACATATATAGATTGATTAAACATCTTGAAAAACAATTCAATTTTCATGACTATGTCAGACTAAATGCAACAGTGAATCATAACAGAAAAACTAACACAATCAACCCTAATGACTGACTTGACTCGGTCCTCAGACGAAGCCTTATAGAATGAATGATTTCCGGTTTCAATCACCACGCGTCTAAACAAATGGGGTGGGTTTGTCAAACCAATAGATCTATCATTGTTACCGTGGTTGCATGAATTAATGATTGTATCATCAAGTTTATCTATCTATGAACACATAATTGCAAGTATTAACATATCATGTATTGAATTGTGTTTAGAATGAAATCGAATAACAATGAATAACAATAATTGAATATAGAATCACATGATTTCCCCAAAATATAAAATATGAAAAATGGGCAATGAATACTCACTTGGCAATAATTTTATTTGAATAATATGAAAGATTAGGCTTCAACGGTTTTCCTCACGGTTTAACCTGATTTGAGATCGAATCGATGATGAACGAGGTGAAAGATGTCGCGACGGGTGGATAATCGGTTCGAGTTGATTTTGCTGCTCGAAATCAAATTGCTTGCTCAGGAAGCTCCTAATAGTCGAGATGATCAAAAGCCCTCAACCAATTTATGTTGAGATTGTCTCTAATGTATAGTTCGATCAGTTGCAGGTTCGAGAGAGAAATGTGGATCGAAAGTGATGATGATGCGGTGTATAACTGGAATTAGATGCGTAGAAACTTAGAAAAGATTGCTTGGAAACGTTTCCCCCTATTATATAGGTTCAATTTCAGCGGTATCTCTCAATACGAGTTGACGAATTCGATTTGAATGTTTCAATTCGTATTGATGTTTGATTGCTGTTTCAATCGAAATTAACAGCTTGATTTTATTTGAATTGACTAGGAAATGCGTTAAGAATCAGAGAATTAAATCACTTGATTGCTACTGTTACGAATTTGATTATGAGATTTCGGTTAATTTGGTTTGAGTTGATTTTGAACACCATAACCGTTGCTTCCTCGAATTATCGCGCGTAGGAAGTTCGAAACGGACATGCGAAATGAGAGTTACGGTTGATAGGCTTCTTTTGAGTCACGAGTTTGATTTCGTGATCGTCGGAGACGGCCGGAATTCGGCCGGAGGTTGATCGACGGGGAAACAGGGGGGGGGGGTTAGGGGTGTTTTAAAGAAATTACAATTTGATCCCTGGAGTTTAGAACCCTTGTTATTTTATGTGAAAACTTATAATTTAAGTTTTATTTTTTGACACTTTCCACCCTAACTTTAATAAATTTTGATTTAAACATATTTATAATATAAAATCTTAATAAAAATTCATAAATTTATAAAACTTTATTTTTGAAATTCATAAAATATTTGAAAAATTATAAGAACTTGTTTGAATGATTTGATAACTAATATTTGAATATAATAATTCATAATATTTGTCAAATTGTACATTTATTGCATTTGATTAAATAAAATATACAAAAATTAATAATAGATTCTTTTATTGCGTAAAGGTTCAAAATGGGCTAGGGTTTAAAATTCGAATATGGGCCGGATATTACAGTCTCCCCTAGTTTAGGAAATTTCGTCCCGAAATTTGATCACGAGGAGGCTGAGACAAAAAGTTGGGGGTACTTGGATTTCATTTGGTCTTCACGCTCCCAAGTGAACTCTGGGCCACGTTTAGACTCCCAACGTACTTTGACGATTGGTATACGGCTACGCTTGAGTTGTTTGACTTCACGGTCCATGATCTCCACAGGCGTTTCGTTGAAGTGCATGGATTCATCGATTTGAACTTCGTCAAGTGGAATATGAAGGTTCTCGTCAGCAAGGCATTTCTTGAGGTTAGAAACATGAAATGTTGGGTGAATATTGCTGAGTTCTTGAGGCAGTTCAAGCTTGTAGGCTACTTTCCCAATACGCTCAAGTACTTTGAATGGTCCCACATAACGAGGTGCTAGCTTCCCTTTCTTCCCAAAACGGATCACCCCTTTCCAAGGTGATACCTTTAGGAGTACAAGATCTCCGACATTGTATTCCATGGGTTTTCGTCCCTTATCGGCATAATACTTTTGATGATTTCTAGCAGCAAGCAAGTTATCGCGAATCTTATGAATCTTATCGGTTGATTCCTGAATCAGTTCAGGACCGGTGATTTGTGCATCTCCTATCTCAGACCAACATATAGGAGATCGACACTTGCGGCCGTACAAAGCTTCAAATGGTGCCATTTGAATACTTGTATGGTAACTGTTGTTGTATGAAAATTCGATTAACGGTAGGTGAGAATCCCAAGAGCCACTAAAGTCAATGACACACGCTCGAAGCATATCCTCCAGCGTCTGTATCGTTCTTTCAGTTTGACCATCAGTTTGGGGGTGATAAGCTGTGCTGAGGTTGAGTCGAGTTCCCAAAGACGATTGAAGACTTTGCCAGAAGTGGGAGATGAATCGACCATCACGATCGGAGATAATATTTAATGGCACACCGTGACGGCTGACTATTTCATTGATATAGATACGAGCCAATTTCTCAACTCGATAATCTTCACGAATCAGTATGAAGTGTGCCGATTTAGTCAATCGATCTACGATGACCCAAATGCTATCATGACCGCTAGAGGTTCGAGGCAATTTGGTAATGAAATCCATGGATATGTCTTCCCACTTCCACACAGGAATATCGGGTTGAACGAGTAACCCAGAAGGACGCTGATGTTCGGCTTTAACTTTTGAACAGGTGAGACACTTGGACACATACAAAGCTATATCCTTTTTCATGCCGGGCCACCAATACTGATTACGAAGATTCATAAACATTTTATCCGCACCGGGATGAATAGAATAACGAGTTTTGTGAGCCTCGCTCATAATGAGGATTCGAAGGTCATTGCGTTTGGGAATCCAAAGACGGTCCAGAAAATACAACAAACCATCGGGTTTTGTTCCCAATTGAAGTTCAGCGCCGCACGACATTTCATCATACATGTTACCATCAGTAACTGACTCGTGTTGGGCTTCGAGAAAACGGGTTTTAAGTTCGGATTGAATGGTAACACTTTGGAGTATGACATAATCCTTGCGACTCAATGCATCGGCTACGACATTCGCTTTTCCAGGGTGATAGCGGATTTCACAATCGTAGTCGTTAAGTAACTCAACCCATCGTCGTTGCCTCATGTTTAACTCTTTCTGATTGAAGATGTGCTGAAGACTCTTGTGATCAGTAAATACAACACACTTGGTGCCGTAAAGATAGTGCCTCCAGATTTTGAGTGCGAAAACCACAGCTCCCAATTCGAGATCATGGGTTGTGTAATTTTTCTCATGAATTTTGAGTTGTCTTGAGGCATAGGCTATGACCTTTCCTCGTTGCATAAGGACACAACCAAGACCTTGCTTGGAAGCATCGCAGTAGACGACAAAATCATCATTTCCCTCGGGAAGGGTCAAGATTGGAGCATTGCACAGCTTTTGCTTAAGTGTTTGAAATGCTTTCTCTTGATCCGGTCCCCACACAAAAGGCTTATCCTTATGTGACAAGGCAGTAAGAGGCACCGCGATCTTTGAGAAATTAGGAATGAAACGCCGATAGTAGCCGGCTAGACCAAGAAATGAGCGAATCTCAGTGGGAGTTTTAGGTTCAACCCAATTCTTTACTGCCTCAATCTTTGCAGGATCCACATGGATTCCTTTATCATTTACGATATGACCAAGGAATTGTACCTCTTTCAACCAAAATTCACACTTGGAGAATTTAGCATATAGTTTCTCCTTTTTCAATAGTTCAAGGATCAAGCGAAGATGGTGTTCATGCTTGAATTTTGACTTTGAATAAATCAGAATGTCGTCGATGAAGACGATCACAAACTTGTCCAAATATGGCTTACACACGCGGTTCATTAGATCCATGAACACAGCTGGTGCGTTGGTCAAACCAAATGGCATCACCAAGAACTCATAATGACCATATCTTGTACGAAAAGCTGTTTTAGGAACGTCATCTTCGTGTACTCGGAGTTGATGATAACCGGAACGAAGATCGATCTTGGAGAAATAAGAAGCTCCTTGAAGTTGGTCAAACAAGTCGTCAATTCTTGGTAAAGGATACCGATTTTTGACAGTAAGCTTGTTGAGCTCTCGATAGTCGATACACATGCGGAATGAACCATCCTTCTTCTTTACAAACAATACAGGGGCTCCCCAAGGTGAAGAACTTGGTCGAATAAAACCTTTATCGGAAAGTTCTTGAAGCTGGCTAGCAAGTTCTTGCATCTCAGATGGTGCAAGACGATATGGACATTTTGCTACAGGTGTTGCACCAGGCACAAGGTCGATACGAAACTCGACTTGACGAACAGGGGAAGACCAGTTAAGTCATCGGGAAACACTTCCGGAAAATCACGAATGATCGGAATATCCTCGATTTTCTTTGACTTCCCATTCGTTTTCACGACATGCGCTAAGAAAGCCACATAGCGCTTGCGAAGGTATTTTTGAGCTTTAGTACATGACATAAGTCGAAGGCCTTTGGAAGGTTTTTCTCCATAGATGTTTAACATCTTCTCGGGCGCAAGAGGGATTCGGATGATTTTCTCGAAGCAAACAACTTCAGCATGATTTTTAGATAACCAATCCATGCCTAGATGACATCAAAATTTCCAAGTTGCATCGGTGTAAGGTCAATAGAAAAATCGTGCTCGCTAAAGCTAAGGGTACAGTTTGGAATAATAGAATCAATGGTGATAGGTTTCCCGTCCGCTATTTCTACTGTAAACGGTGTTCTCAACTTAGTTCGTGCACTAGCAAGTAAAGGCTCAAATTCTAATGACACAAAACTTTTGTCGGCGCCGGTATCAAATAAGACTGAAGCATAATGATTATTGATTAGAAACATACCGTTCACCACATCGTTATTGGTTTGAGCTTGATGAGCATTGATGTTAAAGGCGCGTCCTTGAGCCGTAGGCACCGTGTTGACAAGTTGAGGACATCGATTGCGGAAATGATTCGGATCCCCACATTGGTAACATGCACAGCCCTGCGTAACCGCAGGAGGGTGTTGAGGAGCAGGTGCGGTAGTCGGGGTTCTAGCTGCACTCTTGCACACGTTGAAGGTATGGCCGAAACAACCACAGTTGGTGCAGCGACGACATTGTGCATTGGCAGGGTGATGGTACTTGCAGATGTTGCATTGCGGGAAAGTTCCCGTGTAGGGTTTCTTCGCCGGAACTTGATTGTTGGAGGCTGGTTGATAGTTTGGTGCGACTTGGTTAACTGGAACAGCAGGGGTAACCACAACAAAGTTTTGGGACTTAGCCTTCCTCTTCTTGTTTTGAAAAGGTTCAGGTTTGTCCTCCTTAGGTAGTTCAACTGTAGGTTTCTCTGGCACCTTTTTAGCACCTTTCCTGATCAAAGTACCAGCCTTGACATGATTGTCAGTTAACTGAGCAGCCAAACGAATTGTATCTTCCAGAGTTGCAGGATTTCTACCCCACACGGTGTCTTGAATTTGCATAGGTAGACCACCGATGTACTTCTCGATAGCCCGGGATAGAGGAGTAACCAGGTGAGGAACAAGCAGACTTAGCTCATGAAATCGGTTAGTGTAGGCTAGATTCTCCCCACCTTCTTGAGTCAAATCCCAAAACTCAGCTTCTAACTTCTTGATTTCATTCCTCGGGCAAAATTCCCGAGTCATGAGCTCCTTGACTTCATCCCACGTCAATGCTAAAGCAGCATCAGTTCCACGGGTTCGTTTCTCCCCGTTCCACCAAGTGAGTGCTCTCTTTTGAAGAACACTTGTAGCATAACGAACCTTGAGATCATCGGGACACTCACTATTAAGAAAAGTGTTCTCGATACTCTCAAACCACTGTAAGAGTCCAGTGGCTCCTTCGGTCCCGCTAAACTTAGTGGGATTGCAAGAATTGAAGTGCTTGTAAGTACAAGTTTGGGGAGGGTTTGGTGCAACTGGGTTTTGAACAACATTGTTGCCTTGGTTCAAATGGGTAAGCAGGGTTGGGATGACTGCAGCAACTTCCCGTGCTACAATAGCAGCAATCTTACGGCCAGAGTTTCCAGATCGGGATCGGTTTTGACGAGAAGACATGCTGTAAGAGTATGGAAAAACTTTATGAGAATCAGTTAATAGGGTTTAGAATTTTCAAAATGATAAAATCATTGATGAGATTGGTTTAAGAAAAACAATGAGATGTTACGAGTGTAAACGTTCCGTTCGCAAACCAAAACGAATACGTTGACTTATCAAAGTATTTAGGTCAATCACAACCTTAATGAAGACATGCGTACCTATAAGCGGACACTCACCCCAAGAGTTCCCAGGTAAGGTAAACAGATCCATCGGTTGATTTGGATTTATATGAATACCTTGCCTAGACAGAACACCTCGAGATACAGGCATCCCACTCTTCCAGCATTGCATGTTTTCAGTTATGTGACACAAACTTTGACGAGATTTGAAAACTATAGATAACAATTCAAACTTCAAAATTTGAAAACCGTTTGGTTTAGGCATTCAATGCCTTTGGATATGATTTGAGAATCGTATGAGCATTGATAGGAATCAAGGTGTAGAATTAATCACATAAGGCATATAATCATGTATAAGCATAAAAGGCACTAAAAAATCATATCTAAACTTATGAATTACATGAGAGGACTCATGAATGAGGTACTTAGTTATAGTCTAGGTCATTCCATTTCTAATAACCTAATTCCCTATAACCATGGCTCTGATACCAATCTGTCACACCCCGACCGATGGCGGAATCATCGAGGCGGACGAATGTGAATTGATTGTTCATAGCACATGGTAATAAATACGATTGAATAGCATTTAAAAGTCATTACTTATTGAATAATTCAAGTCAAACACACATTACAACGCATTTAAGAATAAACCCTAAAACATAATGTTGTCTTCTTTATTATTGACTAAGTCCAATCCTATATGAGCAGAGAGAATTCCACTAAGTAGCATTTCCTGAAATCATGTGAAAAAGTAACAAGTCAGCTAACTAATTAGCCGGTGAGTAATCATAGGTTTATACACACATATATAGATTGATTAAACATCTTGAAAAACAATTCAATTTTCATGACTATGTCAGACTAAATGCAACAGTGAATCATAACAGAAAAACTAACACAATCAACCCTAATGACTGACTTGACTCGGTCCTCAGACGAAGCCTTATAGAATGAATGATTTCCGGTTTCAATCACCACGCGTCTAAACAAATGGGGTGGGTTTGTCAAACCAATAGATCTATCATTGTTACCGTGGTTGCATGAATTAATGATTGTATCATCAAGTTTATCTATCTATGAACACATAATTGCAAGTATTAACATATCATGTATTGAATTGTGTTTAGAATGAAATCGAATAACAATGAATAACAATAATTGAATATAGAATCACATGATTTCCCCAAAATATAAAATATGAAAAATGGGTAATGAATACTCACTTGGGAATAATTTGATTTGAATAATATGAAAGATTAGGCTTCAACGGTTTTCCTCACGGTTTAACCTGATTTGAGATCGAATCGATGATGAACGAGTTGAAAGATGTCGCGACGGGTGGATAATCGGTTCGAGTTGATTTTGCTGCTCGAAATCAAATTGCTTGCTCAGGAAGCTCCTAATAGTCGAGATGATCAAAAGCCCTCAACCAATTTATGTTGAGACTGTCTCTAATGTATAGTTCGATCAGTTGCAGGTTTGAGAGAGAAATGGGGATCGAAAGTGATGATGATTCGGTGTATAACTGGAATTAGATGCGTAGAAACTTAGAAAAGATTGCTTGGAAACGTTTCCCCCTATTATATAGGTTCAATTTCAGCGGTATCTCTCAATACGAGTTGACGAATTCGATTTGAATGTTTCAATTCGTATTGATGTTTGATTGCTGTTTCAATCGAAATTAACAGCTTGATTTTATTTGAATTGACTAGGAAATGCGTTAAGAATCAGAGAATTAAGTCACTTGATTGCTACTGTTACGAATTTGATTATGAGATTTCGGTTAATTTGGTTTGAGTTGATTTTGAACACCATAACCGTTGCTTCCTCGAATTATCGCGCGTAGGAAGTTCGAAACGGACATGCGAAATGAGAGTTACGGTTTGATAGGCTTCTTTTGAGTCACGAGTTTGATTTCGTGATCGTCGGAGACGGCCGGAATTCGGCCGGAGGTTGATCGACGGGGAAACAGGGGGGGTTAGGGGTGTTTTAAAGAAATTACAATTTGATCCCTGGAGTTTAGAACCCTTGTTATTTTATGTGAAAACTTATAATTTAAGTTTTATTTTTTGACACTTTCCACCCTAACTTTAATAAATTTTGATTTAAACATATTTATATTATAAAATCTTAATAAAAATTCATAAATTTATAAAACTTTATTTTTGAAATTCATAAAATATTTGAAAAATTATAAGAACTTGTTTGAATGATTTGATAACTAATATTTGAATATAATAATTCATAATATTTGTCAAATTGTACATTTATTGCATTTGATTAAATAAAATATACAAAAATTAATAATAGATTCTTTTATTGCGTAAAGGTTCAAAATGGGCTAGGGTTTAAAATTCGAATATGGGCCGGATATTACATACATAACATCATCACACATCATCATATAATCATCACACATCATCCACTCACATACACATACACATACATAACAAGTACAAGTCATCATAGAACATTGGGATTCCTATAATTAATCTAGAATGAGAGAGGGTGGTTTTTAGAGATAGAGAAAGTAGCGAGATTTTGTGTGTTTGGGTTCATACTCGAATGCATCATATTTTCAAGTTTGTTCATCCCTAGCTTTTTGCGTACATGTCAATTAATATGCATACAAAAGTCAGCATTATTGAGTGATAACTACTTTTATATAGTAAAGTAGATATTTTCTTTTGTTTATAAGAAACAATAATCATACATGCATTACATATAACTTTCATTCCATTTAGTACGCTACTCATTATCTTTATTTTATTCTTTCACTCATTCATTCTCTCTTTCATTATCTTTTAACTTTCTGTATTCAGCACCCATTACTATATCTCGATCAATCGCAAGCACAATGCTCAGGAAATAGTGAGCAACTTATTCTATAGCCATAACCACTTTGTCTGTATAAGTGCAAAACCCAATAGCATATGACATTAAAAACACATGCCAATGCTTTTAGCGACATAAGTCACGTGCATAAAATGTTTAGCGCCAATTAAGCATGCATGATGCAGCTTCATTACATTCTATAATCAATGTTTGCAAGACTTTTCCATAGTCAACTTGGGCCATTTAATCATTTAATTAAGTTTCAGTATCATTCAAATCTGTCTTTTATTTCTTCATCATTTCATGTCGTATACTTATGTATGCATAACATATAATTACCACATGAAATATACATAAGAAGGATACATCAAGGCCTATATAAGGTCAATTATTAGTCAACTATTGAAAAAGTCTTCAAAGAACCACGAACACGTGAATAGGCTCGTACTTTGCTTAGACCAAGTACTTCTCCTAGGCCGACTATTTCTTGACTAACAATGTGCATCATTGGCCGAGAACTTAGGACTACCGTGTGCATCACTGGCCAAGAACTTAGATCGGCTGTAAACAAGTAGAACTGTATACCTCTAATGCTGAGTACTATTATGGGCCAAATACATCTATGGGCCGAATACACCCAACGAACCGAGTACAATTCCTGAGAAAATTATCAATTACCAAGTCTGAGTACTAAGATTGAAAACCTTATTGGTTCAAACAAGAGAGGAAATCTAATGTTTGATGTATATGATAACATAATATTCAATACTTAAATCGTAAAAATTTTAGCTCTTTGTATATATCATCATAGATCTAAGGGAATAAATCATAAAGGTATGCATAGTATCCCTAAAACATTTTAAAATAGTAAGAGATAAGGATCTAGAACTCACTTTTAGAAGAATGCCCAAAACCCAAGAAATAGTCTTTCTTTTCAGCCGAGAACTGATCATTTACACATAAAGGTCAACCTTTTAACATTACATCTTGACCATGACATTCATTGGATTCTTTTTAAATTACATTTAAGAAACAAGAAGTTCATTATCTTTGACCCTTTTCTTCCCTCTCAACCTGGCCAAGAACTTCTCACACATATTTCTTTATTAGCAAAACTTTGAGCAGAAGAAATGAAAAAATGCAACCCTCTTTTCCTTTTATAGTGCTTTTTAGGGTTAAAAGTTTCATTTGAGATAACTTTAGCCTTTAAACTTATATTGAAATAACCATCACCCCTTTTTTTTCTTTTAGCTCCTTGGATAAATTCTTGGGGTGTAACATTTAATTAAAGTACTATGATATAATGTTTAAAGATAAATGATTATGTAAGAAATTTAAAGTTCTGCTACTATAATAAATGAATGTTTTTGAGTTTAAGAATTATAACTATAAGTGTAAATCTAACAATTGGGTTCCCCAAATAGCCAAAATCTAAAAGGCATGTGTCCAATACATGAAACAGAAAATTAAACATAAGCATGAGTCTAAGGCTTTATTTACAATAAACAACACTATTTAGTAGAACTTATAGATTTAATACTTTGTCTAACAAAATTTATGACAATAATACCATGTGCAATTAATAATTAGGTTTGTGAATTTACAAAGATTGTAGGGTTAACTTAGTTATGTTGAGACCACTTCGCATATGTTGAGCGTGTATTGATCCTACTACATTCTCTAACCGAAGCCATGAGAATTAAATTTTAAATAGTACTATCTTAAAAAGTTAAGTATTATAATGCCTTTCTAAATCCAAATGATTTTTTGTATCACTTTAAGTAGAGTCCTTATGATCATCTTATGCAACATCTACCTGAATAAGAGCTGGAAGAATAAAACATATCTAATATGTTTGGAAATTATTGACCCCATGTATCAAAAAAGATTTTGAGAAAATTATAAATGTTTCAGTTGACCCCTATAATGAGCACAATTTAAAGAATATTGTTGTATTTAGGGATGGTCATGTGGCACCTTCCTTTTAATCTTGAACCTTAACTTTATTTACCACCAACTTATTGTTACGTGCAAGATTCCACAATCGAAATGCATGCATAATTCATTTTTCTTGTACATGCCTATATATATTTATTTATTTTATCATTCCATGTATGGATGTGATCGGTATAGTCAGAATCAACAACTTGGTAGAGGATCTTCCAAACAATTTACCTCCCCATAAGAGATCTTGGATTAGTCTTTGTTGGTGTTATTATCACTTGTGTCATCATGTGACAAAGCTACCACAACATCTTTATTGCTTTACAAGATATAATCATCTAAGTTGTCAAAATCTCCGTATCATCATGTCTGTTAACATTAGGTTTTTAATAATAAACATATTCTACAATGGTATTAGTTGACAAGTTTCAAAACCATGTTTTTTAATATCATGATACGAAGAAATTGTTTGCTGGGGTCATCTAATACGGAGAACAACATAGGGGATCTATACAATTGGATTGTTAGATAGAAATTAGTGGCTAAAATAATACAAAACTTCTAGACATAGGTTATAAAGGATTTCGTATATTTAAAAAATCCCTTGATATGATATAATTTCAATATGTAATTATAATACTATTTTTGAACCTAAAGGTAAACATAAATAAAATCAACAAATTCTTTGTATCATTTATGTCGTAGAATAATGGTATAACTTCAGGTAGAGTCTTTATATGTAATAATCAATTATCATATGAAACATTATAACCTAGTGTAATTATTTAAGAATTGGTTGAAATTTGATGGTAAGTGGGTGTGTATGGACATGTAAACTCAACAATATTAAGGAAATATAAAATGGATGTGTATCACTTTTATAAGTGGGTGGTATGGCTATGTCTCAAGGGCATTGTAACATCTCGTATTTCTGTTAACCAAAAAGTTAATTTCGTTTATTCTTATAAGGGCCATTGCTGTCAATCTTGAAATTTATGGTTAGTTATGCATATTTCTTAGTTGTTATTAAATTTTAGCGTATGAAAGTTAATTAATAAAAATATTAAATAGAGCAATAATAATAAATATGATATTAATAATGATAATAATAATAATGAGAATAATAGTAATAATAATAAGTTATAATAATATAATAATAATAATAATAATAATAATAAATAATAATAATAATAATAATAATAATAATAATAATAATAATAATAATAATAATAATAATAATAATAATAATAATAATAATAATAAAAGTAATATATAAAAGTTATTAAACTTATAAATGTTTAAAACTTAAAATTTAATAAGGTTAGGGGTGTGTTACAACATTTTACAAACCTTAAAAACAAGTTATGTGCATAAAATAATAATAAATCAAACTACAAGGTACCAAAGTGTAAATTCATAATGTTACAACTCCAACCCCCGCCCCTTTCTTTTTTTTTCAACGTTTTTCCGGTCACCGGCCGGCCTTGCTCCGCCCGACCGCCGGTGACCACCAAACTCTCAAATTAAGACGAATTAAAATATGCTAAAGGTACCAAACGACTCGGGGAAGCACCGCGAACTCGAACCCATGACCAATTGGACCATTACCTTCGGCATTTAAGGGAATCGAACCGAAATCAATAACCCAATCAATTCATAACCGTTCAGCGTATACATTGTGATGAATAATCAAATTAAACGATCAGAAACGTTCTAATAATCATTTCTAAACTTAATACATCGTTTAATTTAGTTAAACAATCGATTAAACAGTCGATTGTAACCGTTATAGCCGAATGAAACTGAAACTCGTTCGACCCTCTATCATACAAATTGAACTCATTTAACAGAGGGGAAGGCTTTAATCCGACCCCTTTCAACTCTCTGCAACTTCAATTTCCCTAAATTATCACTTAGACTTCTATTTCAAAGTTTCTGTTCTTTGCGAACGAACCGAGACAAAACTCGGGCATATACACTACAATTCGACCGTAACCAAGTAAGTTAATCACATGATTATGCTCAGCTATACATGGGGAACAAAAGCCCCATGATTACAAAATCAAATTGCACTTCGATTTGGAATTAAACGATTCTAGGGTTCATATGTGATTTGGGGGATTCTGTTGAGTTTGTATTTAAGAATTAAAATGCAGTATCTATCGCGGCTGAAGCCTTGGTTCACTGGTTCCATGTTCACTTTCCCACTTAGAGGTCACGGGTTCGAACCCGGTGACCTCCAACAATTTTTTAGCTTGTTTTGCAACTCTTAATATATATATATATATATATATATATATATATATATATATATATATATATATATATATATATATATATGTATATATATATATGTATATATAATAATTTCTAAAAATTGTAAGAATATTCATTTTATAAATTTCGTGTATTTTAAACCATTTAAATATTTTTCTGCAATTTATTTATAAAAATGTTCTTATATTTTATTTAAAATTCTAAAGTGAATGTTATAGTTAATATATATTCTATGAAATTTAGACTTAAAATACTAGTTTATTATTTCAACCATTGTTTACTTAAGTTATTGTTTAAATCGTGCTCATTTTATTTAATTATAAAACTTTATTTAAACTTTATAAATATTACAAAATTATTATAAATGTTATTCTTATTGTATATCTTTATATAAAATCTAAGTATATTGTTCTCACGAAAATATAATTGTTTTCCTTATTGTTAAATATAATTGATAAAACCCCAAACATCACATTGAACCTAGTCCATGTTAATTCATTAAACTTATTGTAAAACTTTAACCTTGTGAACATATATATTTAGGTATCTTGTGACGATACGACTTTGGAACGACGCTTATTATTAATCTTATTAATCTCCCTAATATACTTATTTGACCAAGTAAGTTTTTCTTGCCCCCTTTTTACTTTATTTCACATTAATTTGGGGTGAAACATGATACTTATACATCATACACTTATAAACGTTTGAGACTTGTAAAGCACTTGCAATTCATCTTTATTTTTTGTCATGGTTATTTGTGTGTTGTAAGTGATTATATGAGATACATAGTTTGTTTACAATCATTAACTATTGCTAGCCTGGCGACGTCTTAGATCTTTGGGCCTGACAAGCCTATTTGGTGCTAAAGTCGATGTATTGCCGACTCCTGATGACGTATGCTTGTTCATCATGGGAACCAAATACACTTAGCCAATCTTATATACTTGTAATCAAGTCGAGGTTTGGTTGTAACGATATGTGTTCTATAACCTTGCTAACTTATAACCTATGACATGAATTGCTACTTGTAACCTTGTTATATTATGTACGAAAACCTTGGAAACTCACTAACTATTTTTAGTTGACCTTTTATTTTTATCATGTTTCAGGTCATCCTCAAGTTTAAAGTGAACTTTTGAAGCTTGCAATAATCTAGGTCTTGGACCTAGTTAATGAAATAAAAAGACTATGTTTTGTCTTGTTATGTTGGAACTTATTTCATGTTTCAGACTTATGTTTGTAATGCCTTTTGAAAATTATAATTTTAATATTTACATTTAAATATAGCGTTATGTGGCTGTGAACAATCTTAACCCTCACATCTCGACGTTTCCGCCGTCAAGGTTGGGGTGTGACAGATTGGTATCAGAGCACATAACTATAGGGATTTAGGTTATTAGAAATGGTGACCTAGACTATAGCTTATGCATAAACCTCATAGAATAATATTTATATTTTTGGAAATATATATATTGTTTACATGTTACATAATGCTATACCAAACTTATGTGCAACTTGATGCCTTAGCATAGGTTTGCCTTGTAATTGTTTAAACTTTGTTACTTGTCGCCTTAAACTTATCCTTGACTCTTTGACTCTCCCGGACAAATGAAACTTCTTAATCTTATTCTCGACGACACATGGAATCATATACTTATGCTTAAGACTTGAATCTTTAGACTTATGTCTAATCTATGTAAATCTCATCAAGGTTTTGATTTCATAAACCTAAGAAATTTGTGTGACACATGGACACCTGTATTCTGGATTTCTTGGCAAAAGGCCCTCGGGCTAAGGCAAGCATATCGCATAAATCCTACAGGACTAGTTATGCTTACCTGGGGATTTCTGGGATGAGTGATAAACTATGGTCAACATACACAAATTTCTAAGGCGAATGTGTCAACTTACCTTGACGTGTCAACGTTTCCAAATGGTAATGCGTTACCAAATGGAACCATTCCAAGTGCCTTACAACTCTTGTCTTATCCTTGTTTGAAATATACCTCTTGTTATTCTCTTTTTCGTGTCTAACTCATTTTGCATATTCCAGCATGTCTCGTCATCATGGAAAGCGTGAAAGTTCCGATCGCAAGCTAGCCGCCATGATTGCTCGACAAATGGCTGCTGTCATCCCGACCATGGTTGCTGAACTTAATAGAACCTTAATGACCAACTCTAGCAACAATGGAAATGGTCAAGGAGAGAATAGTGCTAACCAAGAACGCAACAACCAAACTTGCATCTTCAAGCACTTTAGCTCTTGCAAGCCTACTAGTTTTAGTGGCAAGGAAGGAGCCACTGGTCTTCTTGAGTGGTTCGAGAGCATGGAAAACACCTTCGTCAATTGTGAGTGTCCCGAGGGACTCAAAGTTCGTTATGACACTAGCATGCTCCAAAAAATGGCTCTCACCTGGTGGAATAGCGAGAAGAGAAATCGTGGAGCTGATGCTATATTGGCACTCTCTTGGGATGAGTTCAAGAACATCGCCATCGCAAAGTTCTGCCCGAGAAGTGAATTGCAAAAGTTGGAAGAAGAGTTCTGGAATTTGAAGCAACATGATGGTGATCATTTGGCCTACTCAACTAGGCATCATGAGTTGAGTATATTGTTGCCTCACATGGTCGACACTGTCCCCCGCAACATCGAGAAGTTCATTAAGGGTGTACCACCCCAAGTTCAAAATGCTGTGGTGGGTAGCAGACCCACAACATTGGAAGAAGCCATTACTATCACCACTCAACTCACCGAGAAACATATACGAGCGGGCACCATGTCTGTGAAGGGTGCAAAGAAGGTAGAGAAGACAGCTACCGATGTTTTTAAGGAGATCAAAGCTGAACCGTCTTACAACAACAACAACAACAAGAAGCGCAAGTTCACACCGGCGCGCAATTATGCCGTGGCTGCACCCAAACCACCTCAAAGACATATGGTACCTGTAGCTACACCTATGGCACAAATGCCTGGGGCTAGGGCCTATGCTGGTCCTCAATCTATGTGCAAAACTTGTAAGTACCATCACCCCGGAAATCAACCATGCCGTATCTGTACTTTATGCGGTAAATATGGTCACTTGGTGGCGACTTGTCACCGTGCACCTAACAACGCCGCCGTGGTCACAAACCGTGTTTGCTACAACTGTGGGGAACCTGGTCATTTCCGCCCACAATGTCCTCGTCTTGTGGGTAATGTGCCACAAGCCCGAGGACGTGCTTTCAACATCAACGCAAATCAAGCACAAGCAAACAACGATGTGGTGAATGGTATGTTAACTTACCTTTAACTTTTGTGACCTAATTCTTTTCATGCGTTACCTGCGTCGTTAAATACCTTTAAAATTGAACAGGTATGTTTCTTATTAATAAAACGTATGCCTATGTCCTATTTGATTTTGGAGCCGATAAGAGTTTTGTCTCGTTAGAGTTTGAACCCATACTTGCTAAGCCACATACGAAACTAGAAAGACCTCTCACCGTTGAAGTTGCCGATGGAGAACCAATCACCGTTGATGTCGTTATTCGTGATTGCATCTTAAGTCTTGACACACACGATTTCCTTATTTATCTTATTCCTATGAAACTTGGAAGCTTCGACGTCATCATTGGTATGGATTGGTTAGCCAAACACCATGCCGAGATCATTTGTTTCGAGAAGTGCATTCGTATACCGTTACCCTCTGGAGATACTTTGAAAGTGTTCGGTGAAAAGCCTTCCAAAGGGCTTAAACTCATGTCTTGCACTCAAGCCCGAAAGTGCTTAAGCAAGAAGTATATGGCCTTCTTGGCTTACGTGGTCAACACGAAAGTCAAAGGGAAAGAACTTAAGGATGTCCCTATCGTACGAGACTTTCCTGAAGTATTTCCCGATGACCTTAGTGGTCTACCTCCCGTGCGTGAAGTCGAGTTTAAAATTGACTTGATACCGGGAGCAAATCCCGTGGCTAAGTCACCATATTGGCTTGCACCATCGGAAATGCAAGAACTCTCTAGTCAACTTCAAGAGTTATCCGAGAAGTGCTTCATTCGTCCTAGTTCTTCGCCTTGGGGTGCACCTGTTCTATTCGTGAAGAAGAAAGATGGAACATTTCTTATGTGCATCGACTATCGTGAGCTTAACAAGCTTACCATCAAGAATCGTTATCCTCTTCCTCGTATCGATGACTTGTTTGACCAACTTTAAGGAGCTGCTATTTTCTCGAAGATCGATTTACGTTGTGGATATCATCAATTACGAGTCCATGATGATGACATCCCGAAGACCGCGTTCCGTACTCGTTATGGGCACTATGAGTTTATGGTGATGCCTTTTGGTTTAACCAAAGCTCCTACTGTTTTCATGGATCTCATGAACCGAGTATGCAAGCCTTATCTAGACAAGTTTGTGATCGTCTTCATTGATGACATACTTATCTATTCCAAGTCCAACACCGATCATGAACTACATTTGAGATTGGTTCTTGAGTTGTTGAAGAAAGAGCAATTGTACGCAAAGTTCTCGAAGTGTGACTTCTGGCTCGAGGAAGTTCAATTTCTAGGACACGTGATGAATAGCCAAGGAATTCACGTTGATCCTGCAAAGGTGGAAGCTGTGAAGAATTGGTGTGTTCCTACAACTCCTACCGAAGTTCGTTCTTTTCTTGGTCTTGCTGGTTATTATCGGCGATTCATTGCCAACTTCTTGAGGATCGCGAAGCCGCTCACTTCTTTGACACAAAAGAATAAACCGTTCGAGTGGGGTTCCGAGCAAGAAGAAGCTTTTGAAGCGTTAAAGCACAAGTTGTGCAATGCTCCTATCTTGACCCTACCCGATGGAAATGACGATTTCACCTTGTATTGTGATGCATCTAAACAAGGCCTTGGTTGTGTTCTCATGCAACGAGGGAAGGTCATAGCTTATGCATCGAGACAATTGAAGGTTCACGAGGTGAATTACACAACACACGATCTCGAGCTTGGTGCTGTTGTCTTTGCTTTGAAGATTTGGAGACACTACTTGTATGGTACACAATGTATAGTCTACACTGATCACAAAAGCCTTCAACAAGTTTTCAATCAAAAAGATCTCAATATGAGACAACGTCGTTGGGTGGAGTTGATTAGTGATTACGATTGTGACATTCGTTACCATCCTGGTAAAGCAAATGTTGTAGCCGATGCACTAAGCCGAAAGATTCACAACAAGATGATCTCATTCCAAGAAATTCGCGATCGACGTCAATGGTTTGACACTTTGGGTGAGTTCGATACTGAGATCCGACTAGATGTCAACGAGAGTACCGTACTGCGACAAAACTTGAGAATAGATAGTGACATCGAGTCTAGTATCTTGGAGGCTCAACAAATGGTACAACGAGAAGGAAGAATGAAGGATGAATTGGAGCATAATCTTCTAACCCAATTGGAAACGAAACCTAATGGATTGATGTACTTCGCAAATCGAATTTGGGTTCCAAATCGCAATAACCTCCGTACCTTTATCATGAACAAAGCTCATCAAACTCGTTATTCTATTCATCCTGGCTCCGATAAGATGTATATGGACCTGCGTGGTCAATATTGGTGGCCTGGAATGAAGAAAGACATAGCGACTTATGTAGCTAAGTGCCTCACGTGTACGAAGGTTAAAGCCTAACATCAACGTCCAAGTGGATTACTTGAGCAACCCGAGATCCCAATGTGGAAGTGGAAACACATATCCATGGACTTCATAACTAAGTTACCCCGAACCTCTCGAGGACATGATAGCATATGGGTGATCGTTGACCGATTGACCAAATTGGCACATTTTATACCCATACGTGACACTTACAAGACATCAAGGTTAGCTCGTATATACGTTGATGAGATTGTAAGTCGTCATGGGGTACCTCTGCACATCATATCCGACCGAGATGCTCGTTTCACTTCATACTTTTGGTCGTCTATGCAAGAACTCTTGGGTACTTAATTGGATCTAAGCACGGCTTACCATCCTCAAACTGATGGTCAAACCGAGCGAACGATCCAAACCTTGGAGGATTTTGCTACGCCTTTGTGTTCTTGACTTTGGTGGTGATTGGGATACGCATCTACCGCTCGCAGAATTTTCGTATAACAATAGTTACCACTCGAGTATCAAGATGGCACCTTTCGAAGCACTTTATGGTCGTAAATGTCGTTCACCGATCTGTTGGACCGCATTGGTGAAAACTTCATCACTGGTCCTGAACTTATACAAGAGACGACCGATAAAGTTTCTATCATCCGCAAGAACCTTGAAGTGGCGAGAAGTCGACAAAAGAGCTATGCTGATAAGCGACGTAAGCCGTTAGAGTTCCAAGTTGGGGAGATGGTTCTTCTTAAGGTTTCACCGTGGAAAGGAGTGGTTCGCTTTGGAAAGAAGGGTAAACTAGCTCCAAGATTTGTAGGACCTTTCAAAATCCTGAAAAGGATTAGGAAAGTGGCTTCTAAACTGGAACTACCTTCCGACCTTAGTGGAGTTCATCCTGTGTTCCACGTTTCAAATTTGAGAAAGTGCTTGGCTGACGAAAGTCTGCATGTCCCGTTGGAAGACATCCAGATTGACGAGTCATTGCATTTTGTCGAGAAACCTGTTGAGATCATGGACCGCATTATGAAAAAGACTAGAACCACAACAAACCAATTGTCAAGGTTCGTTGGGAGAATAAGCGAGACGCTGAATTCACTTGGGAGCGTGAAGAGCATATGAAGAAGAAGTACCCGTTCTTATTCGTATAGTTTCATTATTCTTAATTTCGGGACGAAATTCTTTTAAGTTGGGGAGACTGTAACATCTCGTATTTCTGTTAACCAAAAAGTTAATTTCGTTTATTCTTATAAGGGCCATTGCTGTCAATCTTGAAATTTATGGGTTAGTTATGCATATTTCTTAGTTGTCATTAAATTTTAGCGTATGAAAGTTAATTAATAAAAATATAAAATAGAGCAATAATAAATATGATATTAATAATGATAATAATAATAATGAGAATAATAGTAATAATAATAAGTTATAATAATACTAATAATATAATAATAATAATAATAATAATAATAATAATAATAATAATAATAATAATAATAATAATAATAATAATAATAATAATAATAAAAGTAATATATAAAAGTTATTAAACTTATAAATGTTTAAAACTTAAAATTTAATAAGGTTAGAGGTTTGTTTTAACATTTTATAAACCTTAAAAACAAGTTATGTGCATAAAATAATAATAAATCAAACTACAAGGTACCAAAGTGTAAATTCATAATGTTACAACTCCAATTCCCGCCCCTTTCTTTTTTTTTTCAACGTTTTTCCGGTCACCGGCCGGCCTTGCTCCGGCCGACCGCCGGTGACCACCAAACTCTCAAATTAAGACGAATTAAAATATGCCAAAGGTACCAAACGACTCGGCGAAGCACCGCGAACTCGAACCCATGACCAATTGGACCATTACCTTCGGCATTTAAGGGAATCGAACCGAAATCAATAACCCAATCGATTCATAACCGTTCAACGTATACATTATGATGAATAATCAAATTAAACGATCGAAAACGTCCTAATAATCATTTCTAAACTTAATACATCGTTTAATTTTAGTTAAACAATCGATTAAACAGTCGATTGTAACCGTTATTGTCGAATGAAACTGAAACTCGTTCGACCCTCTATCATACAAATTGAACTCATTTAACAGAGGGGAAGGCTTTAATCCGACCCCTTTCAACTCTCTGCAACTTCAATTTCCCTAAATTATCACTCAGACATCGATTTCAAAGTTTCTGTTCTTCGCGAACGAACCGAGACAAAACCTGGGCATATACACTACAATTCGACTGTAACCAAGAAAGTTAATCACATGATTATGCTCGGCTATACATGGGGAACAAAAGCCCCATGATTACAAAATCAAATTGCACTTCGATTTGGAATTAAACGATTCTAGGGTTCATATGTGATTTGGGGGATTCTGTTGAGTTTGTATTTAAGAATTAAAATGCAGTATCTATTGCGGCTGAAGCCTTGGTTCACTGGTTCCATGTTCACTTTCCCACTTAGAAGTCACGGGTTCGAACCCGGTGACCTCCAACAATTTTTTAGCTTGTTTTGCAACTCTTAATATATATATATATATATATATATATATATATATATATATATATATATATATATATATATATATATAATAATTTCTAAAAATTGTAAGAATATTCATTTTATAAATTTCGTGTATTTCAAACCATTTAAATATTTTTCTGCAACTTATTTATAAAAATGTTTTATATTTTATTTAAAATTCTAAAGTGAATGTTATAGTTAATATATATTCTATGAAATTTAGACTTAAAATACTAGTTTATTATTTCAACCGTTGTTTACTTAAGTTATTGTTTAAATCGTGCTCATTTTATTTAATTATAAAACTTTATAAATATTACAAAATTATTATAAATGTTATTCTTATTGTATATCTTTATATAAAATATAAGTATATTGTTCTCACGAAAATATAATTGTTTTCCCAATTGTTAAATATAATTGATAAAACCCCAAACATCACATTGAACCTAGTCCATGTTAATTCATTAAACTTATTGTAAAACTTTAACCTTGTGAACATATATATTTAGGTATCTTGTGCTGATACGACTTTGGAACGACGCTTATTATTAATCTTATTAATCTCCCTAATATACTTTTTTGACCAAGTGAGTTTTCCGTGCCCGTTTTTTACTTTATTTCACATTAATTTGGGGTGAAACATGATACTTATACATCATACACTTATAAACGTTTGAGACTTGTAAATCCATTGCAATTCATCTTTATTTTTTGTCATGGTTATTTGTGTGTTTTACATAGTTTGTTTACAATCATTAACTATTGCTAGCCTGGCGACGTTTAGATCTTTGGGCCTGACAAGCCTATTTGGTGCTAAAGTCGATGTATTGCCGACTCCTGATGACGTATGCTTGTTCATCATGGGAACCAAATACACTTAGCCAATCTTATATACTTGTAATCAAGTCGAGGTTTGGTTGTAACGATATGTGTTCTATAACCTTGCTAACTTATAACCTATGACATGAATTGTTACTTGTAACCTCGTTATATTATGTACGAAAACCTTGGAAACTCACTAACTATTTTTAGTTGACCTTTTATTTTTATCATGTTTCAGGTCATCCTCAAGTTTAAAGTGAACTTTTGAAGCTTGCAATAATCTTGGACTTGGACCTAGTTAATGAAATAAAAAAACTATGTTTTGTCTTGTTATGTTGGAACTTATTTCATTTTTGAGACTTATGTTTGTAATGCCTTTTGAAAATTATAATTTTAATATTTACATTTAAATATAACGTTATGTGGCTGTGAACAATCTTAACCCTCACATCTCGACGTTTCCGCCATCAAGGTTGGGTTGTGACAGGCATATCATATACATCTCTTCAAACTTTTGTTATTCGAACTCATGCAAACCCTAGCAAGAACCCGTCCTAGCTAGAGACAGTTTCTCCAAACGAAACAAATGGCATAATGCATATACAAATTGGTCATGACACTAAGAACTTGATTTTGGTAGTTGCTTGATCTTACTAAATTACAATCTCAAATCAAGTCTATCTTAGAAGGCTATAGTGCGAATTTTGAACTCACCCTTAATATTTGTGAGTTCTCGATATAAGACAAACAACCATCAACAAATTCAAACAGTTTTCTAGACATGATTATTAAAACGAAAAATCTTGGATTGGATGGGTTGGTGCCCCTTAAGTACCAACTCATAAAAAAAAGAAAAAAAAAACTCAAATCCAATATTTCATAAAAGGATACTTTATTATAAAAATATTCTTTGTTTCACAACCATACTTAAAATCAACAAAGCTCGATTGCCATTATAGGCTATCTACGCACTATGTCCCATTGGTTTAGTAGTGATGCTTCACATATAAGTATCCAAATGAGATTCCCTCCAACATTATTAGGCCGGCTTATTAGACTGAAGTTACTATAATTTATATTAGACGAGTCTAAGGAGCTGTTTGGTAGATTTTTAATGACCTCTTAATGGTTCATAACATCTTAATGGTTAAAACATAACCCTAATGCTAAATGGTTAAAAAGTTAAATCTTAATGGTACCTCTTAACCATTCAGCATCAGAGGTTACCTATTAACTATTCAGAGGTTATAAACCATTAATTAAATGCCATACCAAGCTACCAAACAACCCTAAGTGTAAGTGGTTATATTTAATTTGTTGTATCATACATAAGTTATTATGAATCCAATAATATCATACGATTCAGCTTGATATCAGAGCCAAGCCTAATGCAGCTACCACCGCCATCCACAAGCAGCCAACATTAATCCTAGCACCACTACAAGCCGCTAATATTGCTCATCAATAACTGCTTACAATGGGCCTAATTGTTATCTTTCGTACTTCAAAAAACTAAGTATAGTGGAAGGCAATGGTTCAACCATTTATTGTCAGCAACAAACATCTTTTGCTATGTTAATGGAATAATAACATGTCCATCAAACAATAACCTCTTCAAAACCAAAAAGTGAAACCTAAAGGCAAGCCTAACCATTTGATATTGATTGCAAACGGTGCTAATGTATGCATGTTAATCATATCCAATATCTCAGAGCATCTTTTCAACACATTCAAGGTACGAGCTCACATGATCTTTGGCTTTCACTTGAACATTCGTACTCATCACACCCTTCTTCCAAGGTATTTACCTTGAAACCCAGCTTTTGAATACTGAAATGAATTACCATCGGCTTATCTCAGTCGTGCCCAAGTATACGTTGATGTTTTGCCAACATCGTTGAACTGATCAAAGACAAAGACTTGATCATGCTTATAATTTCAAGTGTAATGGACTCAAGTCCACATACTCTCCTTGCACAATGATTTCCCATAGCCTGTAACGTACTTCATGTGATCATTACTATATGCTGAGAAACAAACACACTTTTTTTAGAACGTGAAGTCACATATCCATCTAATCTACTCCTAATCTACCTTAATTACTTTACACTAATCTGTCGGGCTCGAACCCACTCAACAGGCTCTTCTGCTCAAGCAACCACGACTTTCGCTGCCTCATATCAACCGAATGTTGCTCATCTTTAAGTTATTCGATAACTTGCTTCTCAGCTCGGTTTTCAATTAACACCGGCTGCTCCTTCCACTCCTTCACAAGTATTCTATAGTTTTCGACCACCCTCGATCAAACAATTATTGTGGTTGCGGATACACTAATCTTGGACGTGGCAACAACAACCACAACCTAGCTAGGCTTATTATCTCTAGCTTTTTGCACACATCATGATGGTGGTTAGCGGCGAGCATAGTGGTTTAATATTATACAAACACTCATCCAAATATATGTTCTTGTACTATTTAAAGGTTACCTCAGTCATCTTCGATCGGTGTTCATTGATGCATATATATTGTCTTAAAGGAAAAAACACATCCCCCATCCACATATGCCATCCATAGTGCGAGTGTCCCTGTCTTTGGTACTATTAGATTATGCATACTTTTATGAAGCATAAATGTAGAGTATATAAAAATTATCAATTATGGAACCAAAATGTGGATGCTCAAAGCTGTCTTCGTAACGTATGAATGAACTATCATATCTAAGATCAAAAATTAATTTAAGAACAAAAACAAGGATCCTTTTAATCCCATGAAAGCTAAGAAAAAAGAGAAAGGATGCAAGGAAAACGAACTGCTAATATTTCACTGATCGCCTTACTTTATTTTATGATCATCAGCTGTCTACTTTTCTTCAACTCACCTAAGCAAATGTTTGGTAATCTTCACTCACGATTCCAAGCTGCACATTAAATTCATACCATAAGTTGAGTAGATCATGAAAGAATATCCAGCCTCATTATGTGCACAACAGATACTTATTTACTTGTAGCTGTGCGTTCTTCAGTTTATTCGCTGCAACGTGGTGAACGGAATGCGTGGGCTCCTTTAGTGACGATTCCGAGCTGGAAATGCAAATGCAAACCAAGAATTAGTGCCAGAAGAACGCGTGACTTGGCGATCAATATCACACATGAAAAACAATGTACCTCGACTCGTTGGCTTCCTTAGAGTCTATGTACGATTGAGTGTCGTCAATCGTATCGAAAAAGGGATAGATTTCATCGTAATCATGAGTAACCTCTTCTTGAAAAGTCAGTGGCTGTGTGTTAACCATTTGGGCCTTGTCATTGTTGTCATGGTAGTATGTTTGTTGACCCCACATAACATTATTCATATTCACATTGTCCTTGGCATGATCAATATTATTAATCACTGAATTATTATTATTATTATTATGATTATGATTATTGTGATACCCATGATCAGTCACATTGTCATTTCCACCGTAGGAAATCTGGAAGGCTGCCACAGGAGCTTCATTTTGGAAAAGTGTAAGCCCGGGATTATTAACAACAGATTGCTGCTGATCAACACCCATTCCCAATTGTAACTGTTGCGATTCGGGGGAGTCCATGGGGGACAATGTGATCTCATGTTGGCGACGGTGGTGGTGTTGCTTGTAATGCTGGAGCTGGGACAAGACAGCATAGAGCTCCTTCTCAGCTTGCCTTATTTGCAACTGGAGGTGGTAGATGACCCCTAAGCAGCCGTGGACGGGGGCGCGCTCACGCATGTTGGCTTGATAGATGATGGTGCGCATGGCCTCGTTCTTGAGGGCGGGGTCGACCTGTTCGAGGATCCTTAGGATGTTCCTGACGCCGAAGAGCCTGTGGGCGTTCTTGAAGATGTCGGTCTGCTCGGGGCGGAAGTGGGGGGCCAGGGCGCACTCGGGGGTGCATCGCTTGCGTTGGTATTTGCAGGCAGCGCACGCTTGGCTGGTGCCGCCCTTGAGGGTCATAATGCGCCTTACGTTACGTTATGTTACGGAGGATGTGATGACCAGAGCGAGATTAGAAATGATGGGAAAAAATGGTGCATCTGGGAAGAACAAGTCTTGATAGATGAGAGCATTTGGTGGTGAGACTGAGTAAAAGTGAAGACTGCGAATTAAGAGGGAGTTTGTTTCACAAATGCATCAATCGATTATAATTAGAAAGGGAGTTTTGAATTATCACTCACTTCACTCTCTCGGTTTGAATGATGCAACGGCTTTTTTTTCTTATCTGACTTTCTTTTGTTTCTTAAATCGTATGTTATCTTTATTAACTGATATAGTTTTTTTTTAAATTTATATCACATGATACAATAAAGTTAATAGAACTAGCATTGTAATTTGAATAAGAGCATTTAAATAACTTTACGAAATTTACATTTTAATTTCTACGTATTAAGTTTATTATTATATTTAAATCATATGATACAATAAAATGTATATATAACTACCTTTTATAAAAATGATGATAAAAACATATAAAATTTGTTTTAGGTTATATTTGTGGGCCTCTATGTTTCACTAATTAATCATTTTTTTATTAAATAACTTTACTTGATTTGCATTCTAATTTTTATGTATTAAGTTTATTACGGATATTTAAATCATATGATACAATAAATTTGTATATAACCTGTTTTAGGTTTGAAAAATTTGATGATAAAATGTATTAAAATTGTTTGAAATAGTACTTGTTGTTTCAACATTTTACCGATTATATTTTTCTAATACTTTGATTTTTTTATGCCACATGGATGTTTATTATGTATCTACCATCATATGATAATCATGTGACCTAACTTAGTGATATAAATTGACAATCATTAGACTAAAGGACTAGATATGAAAAAAATCATATGCATAAAAGTTGTTCAGTATAACTAATAAATATAAAAGTTTAAAAATAAAACTATTTATAAAAATTAATATCCTTTTTGTAATTTACTCCTAAATATATTTATATCTAGGAAGGGAGTAAAATAGATGTAGAGTTAATTACAAGGAAGGGCCCTTAATAAAGCCTTAATTATGAAAAATTACAAGAAACATACAAAAGTATGCTAGGACGTAACAAAAGAAAAGATCTGTAACATGAATAAAGATAAAAATAGTTTAACTGCTTGTAATAGAAGACAAACATGCAACAAGTTGTGTTGTTAGCCATTTTTGGATAACAAAATTAAGTATTTTAAAAACTATATTTATAGATCTTGAGGTTGTAACATTACTATGCATGACCTGCTGAACTTGACTAAGTAGCTTCACATCTTCAGGCACAAGAAAACCAAAAGTGTAAAATGCAAATGGCATAAACACGTGTTGGTTGTCAAGACATGTTTTCTCATGTTTGTTCACTTTGCATGACGCAAGCTGACCCACCATTAAAGCACTACTTCTCAAGGCCACAAGAGGTAAAACTCTCTTAGATCTACGCACACTTGTTTCCTCTTATCCATCTGTAGACCAAAATATTAAGTGGTCTGAGCGTTGATTTTCTTTCTAGCAGGTGGGTGAATTCACAAATTCACATGTACTTCTTTCTTAAAGAAATCTCGGCATGCATGATTATCTAAAAAATAACATCCCTAACCAAGTCGGTACTTGAACCACAAGAGCTCCCTAAAATGTATTACATGCTTCCCAAATGAGTCCAAACACACATCGCTACAAACAGGGCATATCTCATCAAGCGGAAATAAGAAAATCATGAGCTGATACTTAAGGATAATACGATACTTCACATGCGCTATAAGTTGGCCTAGCCCATCTATAGAGATAGCAAGAAGAAAATCTTGAACATATGGTGTGTGTAGACATTCAAAAACAACTATTGTTTAACGAACATGTTAAAGTGTACTTCTATGTCCTGGACAATTTTACTAAAAATGGCACTCGACAATGCATGTTGGTCTTTAGGGGGACGATGTTCTTTTAAGTGAAGCTGCTAAAGTCAAAGCTTGGAATCGTATAATGAATGCAAACTAAAGCACAAACATAATCATAATACATACCACATAATCCATACCACATATACCACTGTCTTGTAAATGACCTGAAGCACCCAAGATTGGGTTCTCAAGGCCACAAAGACATAGGATATAATAAATCCTCTATTTTTTAATACAACCACAAACCTCTAAACCCCCAAACTATAACACTCTGAAATTTCCAACAAGAATCGAAGAAGAAGAAGAAGTTCTCGCGTGAAGGAGAGTTTTCGCGCGAGAACCCAGGCGAGAAGTTAAGGACCATATAAACAGACTGGAACACCTGGTTATCCCCATTTTTACGCGAGAAGTGCTACTGCTAGAGAGATAAAGCCGTGTTGTAGAGAGAGAAAGCGAGGATTTAACGTGTTTAAGTTTTCGTTCGAAAAGCTATCGGGAAATTTGGTTTTGTGTTAGAATCTTCAAGAGGTGAGTTTCTAGCCTTTTTTATTTCAAGTTTTTACATTTTGGGGATATTATGCATACTAAAAATGCTTGTTTATGCTTGTGATGATGTTGTTTATAGGAATAAGCATGTCATAACAGTCTTAGACATAATAAATTCGGTTTAGGCAGGAAACTGTTGGATCTAGAGAGGCTGTTGCAACCAAAACTATGTCACTTAGAAGATTTTGAGTACAACATACAAAGGACTTCCGAAGCCAAGTGTGGAATTTCCGAAGGAAGAAGGAGCTCTTCCGAAGTCTAAGTGTAAAATACACTTCCGAAGGAAAACTACAACTTCCGAAGATAAAGAAGCTACTTCCGAAGATCAAGACTTAAAGATAAAGTTCTGAAGTCAACTTCCGAAGTGTAAAGAAGTCCTCAAAGCCTCGGAAGCATAGAAGCATCTTCCGAAGTATAAGTGGCTTCGGAAGAACTTGTTCTTCCGAAGCCAATTAACCTTCGGAAGACACTTCTATTATCCAGTAGACATAAGTATGGTCTGTCTGACAGTCCGCTGCAAATCTCTGAGATACTGCATGGCATTTTCTCAAAAGCCATGTAGTTGACCATACTTTAATCTACTGTTTACCTTTTTATGTTAAGTACAGTTGCCATCTTTAGTTGGTGACAAAAGGTAAGTCATGGACATGTCATGACTACCATATCTTAGATAATACTTTATCTAAGATACCTTAACTATAGCATTGTAGTATATGCTTTAATCGTAGGTTTCCAGCTGGTATCAAGTATAACCGGCTGTAGGATCTAGTATATATAGTTTCTCATTGTAACTCTTGTTTTATGCTTGTAAGTGTCTTGTAATCTTGAGTTGAGAAGTAATATATACAAGTACCTTGAAAATACTTCTGCTTGTTCCTTTGATTACTTATTATATTATTATCAACTCTTGTTAAAGGCATTGCTTCATCTTGTTTGAGTGATATCATAAGTGAGTTTGAGAGAACTACTAGTGTTAAGTGACAAAACCCGATCCTGCAATTGGTATCAGAGCTTTTTAGGCTCTTGATTGTGAGATCTTACCATCCTAATCAACCAGTTTTTCACTCCTCCTTATACCTCACTCAAAAATGGCCCTCATCAAATCTGAAGTTGAAATGTGAACGATGACCAAAGCTCCCATCATCGACCCTGAAAACTTCAGGTCTTGGAGCAGAAGAATGGAAGGCTTCATCAGATACCAGGATAGCAAGATGTGGCAGTCCATCGTTAATGGCCCGTACAAGCCAAAAGTTGCTGGTGGAAACGGTGCCATGATCGAGAAGGCTGTTGAAGACTACTCCGATGAAGACAGGAAGAAGCTTGACATAGACAGTAATGCTATGACTGTTCTTATGACTGCAATCCCAAACTCCATCATGGTGGGGTTTGAGCATTGTAAGTCAGCCAAAGAACTCTTTGATGCTCTTGCTTAAATGTACTCAAGCTCTAATGATTCAAAGAAGGACTCACTGAAGCAGCAGTTTGAGAACTTCACCTATGTTGCTAGAGAAACTTTTAGCCAGCAATATTTCAGGTATATGGATCTTATCTCCTCCCTCCAATCCGTGGGAATCACTCAAGAACTTAGAGACCTTACTAGAAAGTTTATGAGTGCTCTACCCAATGAGTGGACTTTCTACTGTGTCTCCATCAAGAGAACAGAGAATTTAAACACACTCACCATGACCGAACTCTATGGGATCCTTGATGGATACCGTTTGGAAATGGAAAGCAAGAAGGGTCACCAAGCAAGCAGACCCTTGAGCCTTCCTGCTAGCAACACTTTAATGGTTGCTGAAGGATCAGGTATTTCCCAGTCTCAGCAGTACCTGTCATACACCCAGCAGCCATCTTGTTCATCTGGGCCTTACATCACATTCCCTGAGACTCCAAGGTCTCATCAAGCTTAGCAAAGCTCCTTTCAGGAGGGCTGTGCGTTTGTCTCAGGGAGTGGACACTCCAATGATCATCAATTCTGCTTTGATGATCTTGAGTGCTTCAGTCCAGATGACATAGAATATGTGGACATTGTCCAACAAATGGCTCTTCTAACCTACAGAGCGAAAAAGTTCTTTAAGAGAACTGGAAGGCAATTCCCTCAAAACCCAATCACTAGCAAGTTTGGGTTAGACAAAAGCAAGGCTAAATGTTACAACTGTAACCAGCTTGGTCATTTTGCAAGGGAATGCAAGGCTCCCAAGTCTAACCCGGGAACCTCACAGGCCTCCACACATCCTTCTACATCAAAGCCCAACGGAAAGTCAACTGAAACAGCAGCAATGGCTCAAGAAGTTGACTGGAGCTTTATGGTTCAAGATGTGACTCTTGCTCAAGCACTCATGGCAGGAACAGATGAAAATAAGGTATATGAACATCTCTGTACCCCTGCTTGTATTACTAAGGTTAAATTGTACCAGGACTACAATATGGAAATTAAATCCGACATTCAATCTTTAAATGTGCTAAAATCTGACTTTAAAAGGGTTGAATCTGACTACCAAAAGAAAATTGAGGAGTTAGAGAAAACTGTATCTCTTTTAAAACATGAACACACCAACTACAAGACTCAAATCAAGGATTTAATATCCAAATTGACTGAGGCTCAAGCCCAGCTTGTCACTGCTGAGGCTCAAGCCAGGAAGTATGTTATTTCCGAGTGAAACTTCCAAGCTATACTTGCATCATCCTCTCACTCCAAACTTTGTTATCAAAACAAAAGTGGGTTGGGAACCAATGAAATTGCTCCACCACACTCTTATGAGTCTGTAAGACAACCAAGGTGTGGTACTGAAGAGCAAGAGGTTCCATCTGTTGACCCACCTTCTAAAGAGTCAAAGAGTGATGCAACTATGGAGACTATGACCATCACAGGGAAGGAACAGGTAATTGTGCCCTCCCTAGCCAATGATGATCAAACCCTGACCACCAAAGCCAGAAGAAGCAGGGCTAAAGCAGCCAGAAAAACTGCCAAGAAGGTGGCTGAATCCAAACTGAAGATAGACCCAAAGCAAAAGGGTGTATTCATATCAGCAGGATTTCAGGTGGTTGGACCTTCTGATTCAGGAAAAGAGTACAGTACCAGTACTCCTATCCTACCAAAGGATCAGAAGTTAAAGGGAAAGGTTGCTGATGAGGAGAAAAAGAACAAGAAACATCAACCCTCTAATTCCCAGAAAATTAACATTGCATGCATAATGTGTGGTCTGCAAAACCACATGGCTAAAAATTGTTACTACAATCCTGCTAGCACACATTATGCAAATAATGTTAAAAGAGAAGGAGTCAGGGAAGGTTTCACATTTGGACCATATCAAATGGTTCAAGTGATGAAAAAGGGAAAGCTTGTTTCCGAAGCAAGGCTTCTCTCGGAAGAAAACTCTTCTTCCGAAAGGAAAAAGGCTTCGGAAGTTAAAGCTGCAAAGACTCACAAAAGAGTCCCCTTGAAACCATCCCAGAAGAAGACTGCTTCGGAAGAAAAGGTGGTGAAGGTCTCTTCCGAAAAGAAAGAAGCTTCGGAAGAATGCCAAGCTACAAAAGCTTCATCAAGCTCATCTTCTATGATCAACCAAGGGATGGAATGGAAGATCAAGGAAGATGCGGTAGCCCAAACCTCTTCTTCAAAGACATCAATTGAACCCCCATGCATAAACTTTGGTTCAATCATGTCACTCTCATTGGAAGAACCCAAGACCAACAAGGCTTGGGTTTCCAATCAAAACTAATTATCTCACCTTATGTGCAGGGACATCCATATGACAAGAATAACAACATTTGGATTGTAGATAGTGGATGCTCCAGGCACATGACAGGGAACAGATCTCTCCTTCAACAATTTCAACATTATGATGGAGGTCCTGTCCAGTTTGGAGGTGAGGCCGGAGGATATATTTCTGGCAGAGGAAGTATATCCAACGGAAAATTAAAGGTTGACAAAGTTAATTTTGTCAAACAGCTTGAACACAACCTGTTAAGTGTTTCTCAATTCTGTGATCAAAAGCATCAAATGCTTTTCACAGAACATGAGTGCATCATCCTCAAACCTGGGATGACAATTCCTCAGGAATTGGTGCTTCTTAGATCTCCCAGGAGAGGGGATATGTACAAGCTTGATATGAACAATGCTTCCCCAATGGGAGAAGTATCATGCTTTCTTTCCAAAGCTGATAGTGATGAGTCAACACTATGGCATAAACGAATGTGTCATGTCAATTTTAAGACAATGAATAAATTGGCTAAAAATAACTTGGTACATGGTTTGCCTAAAAAGGAATTTTTCTGCAAAGATAACTGTGTTGCCTGCCTGAAAGGGAAACAACACAGGTCTTCTCATAAATCCAAGGTTGTTAACTCTATCACTACTCCATTACACTTATTGCACATGGATCTATTTGGTCCCACAAGTATAATGAGCATTGGAAGGAAATCATATTGCCTTGTGGTAGTTGATGATTTTACTAGATTTACATGGGTATTCTTTTTAAGAACTAAAGATGAAACTGCTGAAACTTTAAAATCTTTTATTCTTAAAATAGAAAATCAAGTTGATCACAAGGTCAAAATAATTAGAAGTGATCAAGGGACTGAGTTTAAGAACTTTGTTCTTGACTCATTTTGTAATTCAAAAGGGATTGCCAGACAATACAGTGCTCCTAGAACTCCTCAACAAAATGGTGTTGCTGAGAGGAGAAATAGGACACTTATTGAGGCTGCTCGGACTATGTTAGCTGATTCAAAGCTGCCTCTAACATTCTGGGCAGAGGCAGTCAGCACTGCATGCTATGTGCAGAACAGAGTTCTTGTAGTAAAGCCACATGGAAAGACCCCTTATGAGTTATGGAACAAGAGGCCACCGTTCATTGGCTTTCTAAGGTCCTTTGGCAGCGGGTGTACCATACTTAACACAAAAGACAATTTGGCAAAATTTGCTGAAAAGTCAGATGATGCTATCTTTGTTGGATATTCCTCCTATTCTAAAGCATACAGGGTTTATAATATTAAAAACCAACAATTTGAGGAATCCTCCAACATTGTAGTTAATGAGCACACTCCTTGTGTTAGGGGGAATGGCCCTGATCATATTTTTGATTTAGAATTGTTTCCAAACTATTCTAAACCATCTTGTGAGAATGTTTCAGCTGGAACAGGTGCTCAAAGCAATTCTGATGAAGATCAACTGTTTGAGCTTCCCAGACCTGCTCCAAGTTCTCCAAGAGCTACAACAAATCAAGTTCCCACTATTGAAAGATCAGACAGCATAACCATTTCAAGAAATAGTGGAACTTCAACAAGGGATTCACCTGATGATCTTCAAGTCTCCTCAGGTGATCCTGCACAACCCAAGCTGATGGAAGCAGCATTTTGAAGGAACAGGCAACTGTTAATGATGCTTCACAGCAAAAAAATGATGATGTTTCTCTTTCATTCAATCAGTCCTCATTGAATGAGATTGAAACAACAGCTGGACCAAGTATTCAAGCTCCTGAGCAAAATATGTCCAACTTGGACTTATCTTTGCAACTGGAGGTGATTCCAAGACTTAGAATTCACAATACTCATCCAGCTGAAAACATCATAGGGGAAGTCTCTGAGGGTGTGAGAACAAGAGGACAAACTCATAATGGGAATGTCTGCTTGTACTCATGCTTCTTATCCCAAATGGAACCCAAGAAGGTGGAAGATGCCTTGAAAGATAGTAGCTGGGTTGAATCAATGCAAGAGGAGCTGCTTCAATTCAAAAGACAAAAGGTTTGGAACCTATGTCCGCTACCATCTGGTCAAGTACCTATAGGCACCAAATGGGTATTCAGAAACAAAAGAGATGACAGAGGCTTGATTATCAAGAACAAAGCAAGACTGGTGGTTCAAGGATACACTCAAGAGGAAGGAATTGATTATACTGATGTCTTTGCACCTGTTGCAAGACTTGAGGCAGTTAGGATCTTCCTTGCTTATGCTGCATCCAAGAATTTCACTGTCTACCAGCTTGATGTCAAGTGTGCCTTTCTATATGGGGATATAGATAGGGAAGTCTACGTATGCCAGCCTCCAGGATTTGAAGACCCACAGCACCCAAACTATGTGTGCAAGTTGGATAAAGCTCTATATGGGCTGCACCAAGCACCTAGGCTGTGGTTGAGACATTATCTCAATTTCTCCTAAAGAAATGGTTTATACTAGAGGTACCATTGATAAAACTCTCTTCATTAGAAAGTCTGGGAAAGACCATTTTGCCAGTTCAAGTCTATGTTGATGACATCATATTTGGTTCCTCAAATGACCAAATGTGCAAAGACTTTGAGAGCATTATGAAGAAGAAGTTCGAGATGAGTTCTATGGGAAAAATGGACTTTTTCCTTGGAATTCAGGTAAAGCAACTGAAGGAAGGGTTCTTCATCAATCAATCTAAGTATGTCAATGATATCTTAGAGAGATTTGATATGAAGGATTGTAAAGCAGCAAAGACACCCATACCCAGAAACCATGATTTATGCCCTGATTCTGAGGGGGAGGATACTGATCAACATCAGTATAGAGCAATCATTGGTTCTCTGATGTATCTCACAGCAAGTAGACCTGATATCATGTTTGCAACTTGCATCTGTGCAAGATATCAGGCTGCTCCAAAGGTGTCTCACCTAATTGCTGTCAAGAGAATCCTCAGATACCTCAAAGGAGCACCTAAGTTAGGTCTCTGGTATCCAAGAAATAGTGATTTTAATCTCTATGGTTACTCTGATAGTGATTATGGTGGCTGCAACATCAACAAGAAATCAACATCAGGTGGATGTCAATTTCTTGGTGGAAGGATCATCTCATGGCAATGCAAAAAGCAATCCTGTGTCTCTACATCAACTGCTGAAGCTGAATACATTGCTGCTGCAAGTTGCTGTGCTCAGCTGCTGTGGATTCAAAACCAGATGATTGACTATGGATTCAACTTCATGAGCACTCCTATCCACATTGACAACAACAGTGCTATATCCATCACTGAAAATCCAGTGAAGCACTCTAAGACAAAGCACATTGATATCAGGTATCATTTCATTAGAGATATTCATGAGAAAAATCTTATAAAACTAATCAAAGTTGATTCAAATGAACAATATGCTGATTTGTTCACCAAAGCATTTGATGAACAAAGATTTAAATATCTCATTACAGCTATTGGGATGATAAACATTGATTAGTTAATCTCAATTGAAAACCTTTTTAATGTGTAAAGTCTTATGTCAAAACAATCTAAGCCCTGTTACAAAAGATCTTTTCTTAAATTTATCTAAGTATAAGTTCTTCCGAAGAGAAATTAGCCCTCGGAAGATATCTAGCATAACTTCCGAAGCAAATTTCTCATAGGATAATTTTCTTCTCGGAAGAGTGTTAAGTCTCGGAAGAAGCGATTGAGTTCACCTCAGATCTACTTCCGAAGCACTTAATACACTCCATCTGAAAGCAACATGTACTCTCGGAAGTAAGCAATTTACCTTCGGAAGTACATTTGCCTTCGGAAGAACATTACCTTCGGAAATACTTATACTCGGAAGAAAGATTTTACTGTGTAACGGAAATCTTTTGGGCCCCACACTGTAAAAAGTAAAGATTTTGTTAATGATGTCGGATTATTTAAATGGTCTAACCTTACCGCCCTGTCACATCATCCACTGAACCCTCACATCATCTTATCCAAACCACCCTTTAAACCGCCATTTCACCCATTTAAATACTTCCGGTTAATCACTTACACTCTTTTTACCAATTCACTGCCCTAAAAGCTTTCTTCTTCTCCAATTTACCTTACTCAGAACTATTCTACTGCTATCTTCTCAAATGGCCTAAACCCTCAGCACAACCAGGTCGCACTCCTTGACTCTTCAAGGGATGATGACTTCTCTGATATCATTTCTTTCTTAGCCCAATCTTCATACTACACTGCCTTGACCGTAAACCCTACCATCTACTCCAACCAAATGTCCGAATTTTGGGCAAATGGTCGGATTGAAACCCTAAACGGGGTTCGTGCTATTAGGTCAAGTGTTTGTGGCCAAGAGTTGGTCATCACTGAACAGATCATCAGGGAGCATCTTGAGCTCCATGATGAAGGCGCACCGACGGAATTCCCCAAATCTGAGTTAGATAGTTCTTATCTCCAAATGGGATACGGTGGAGATGTAAGCAGGTCAACGGTCTACAAATTCAACTTCTCCTACAAGTGGAAGTTCCTGCTGCATGTGGTTCTTCACTGTCTATCTAACAAATCCGGGGGATGGGATCAAATCCCTTATGAACTCGGGTGCTTAGTTCACGGGTTGGTACAAAGCCTCCGCTTCAACTATTCAAGGTTTGTGCTGACTAACCTTATGGGAAATCTGCAAAGGGACACATTCTTTATGTATCCCAGATTTCTCCAGCACATAATCAACTGCGAGCTAGATCAGGGTAAGCTTGTCTGTGCAGCTGCTCTGTCTGCTCCCCAAATGAGGCCGACCATCTTCAAGGTCTTGAAGAGAGTGTCTACCAACTACACTGGAAGGGATACCGCACTACTTCCAGGTATGATTGAGCCAATGGCTCCTGGTGACATCCCTGTTCACCCCACAGGTGATGAACCCACACCAGCAACTACCCTCACCATTCCAAATCTACCTTCTCCACCCATCACTGTCACCTACCAGAGACGTACCAAACGAACCCTTGTTCAATCTACTCTGATTGAACAAGCCCCTCCTCTTCAAACCAAAAAGGCTAGAGTGGAACAAGGGGCTCCCACTCAGCCAGAGGTCCCCAATCCTTCACTATTGACCTCAATATGGGTCTTGAGTCTCCTCAGTCTCAGACCCATGAGCCCAAAACCCCAGCTGATAGCCCTCAGGGTGAGTCTCTATACTCCCCTGAGCAGCCACAAAGGGACAGCTCAATGCCTTTTGACATTGATCAAAGTCCCGGGTCCTTAGGTCTTCATTCCTTTTCTTTCACTGACCTATTGACCGGAGCTGGTGAAGAGATTATGTCTCTCAAAGGCGATGAAGTTGATCCACTACACCCTCTTAAGGATCAACAGAGCCTAGAGAAACCTCTTGTCTCTAGCCCACACCAGCAAAGCCCTACTGAGGTGAGTCCCACTGATGTGGAGGGGACTCATGTAGATTCAGCTGCCACTACTGAAGGAGCCTCAATGGATCCTCAGGACAGTGGTAACGACAGTCAGACTGAATCTACGGCAACCATGCCCTTTGATGCCTCTGAAAGAGACATCATTGTGCAAGGGAAACCAGGGTGCCAAGAAACCACATCTGGTGGTGAGGATGAACATACCAGGTATGTTACCTCATCTCCCCGTGATTCTTCAAAAGAAGATGAGGGAAGTATGCAACTCACCATTCGAGACCTACTTTCTAAAGTCTCAAACCTTGAATCAAAGGTTAAGACTTTAGAGGATAGGTCTGCCACTCAGCAACTTGAGATTGAAAGTCTCAAGGCCAAACTAGCTGAGACACAGATTGAGAGATCTGTTAGGCATGTACCAGTTCAGGTCTCCTTGACCTCTTCCTCTAGCTCATCTACCTCTCAAGATGATGCTACCAAAAAGGGGGAGAGTGTTGAGAGACAAAGCCAAAGACAGGATACCAAGGTCAAGCTCTTACTTCTTTGAGCTCAATACAACAAGCTGCCATCTTCCCTGAGCCTCCTCCAGTTGTCTTTCAAGTGGATCAAAGGATGCTTCAGGATCTAAATAGGTTCATCAACAAGTTCCTTTTAGATTCCCTGATAGAACAGCCTAGTCCAGATATGTCTGTGATTTACTTTGGAGCTCAAGAGCTTCAGAGGTTGAATGCACCTCCTACCACTGTTGAGGAAGTTGGTCAACCTAAGGCCCAAGTGGAACCTGAGATTGATTTCGAAGGGGAAACTAGGACTGATGGCTTAGCAACTGAAACAGTTGGGACAGAAGGTGTGTTTTCACAGACTTCCGAAGCACAATTCAAAGCCTCGGAAGAACAAGCTCAAACTTCCGAAGCTGAGATTGCTGCTGCGGAAGGAATATTTTCCCTTTCCGATGATCTAATAGTCACAGATGCAATTCTGGAACTTGCATCTGAGGTTAATAGGGAGGACTTTCTCAGCCAACCATTAGCTATAACATCTGCATTGACCCCAGCTCCTACCTCTACCACCCAACCTGGATCTTCTATCCAAGAACCCCCAAAGTCTAGCACTTCCGAAGACATAAAAAGGCAAGAGGAAGATGACTTCGGAAGAGCTTCAGGAAGAAGAAAGGTTGGAGAAGCTTAGAAGGAAAGGTAGACTACCAACTGGGAAACTGTTAGCTGCAAATACCAAAGCAGCTGCAGCCAACCAGAAGGCAGTCAACAATCGAAGAAGGGTAGAGGTAATAGATAGACTTGTCAGTCTAGGAGCTGCTTCAGAAGATGTACTCCTGCTACCACTAGAGGAGCTGATAGAGCTTGAAAAGGCAACCTTGCTGCAAAGACAGCAAAAAGAAGAGGCTGCAAGGTTGGCCTTGGAAGAAGAAAGGCAGAGAAAAGAAAGGGAAGCTGATCTGCAGCTCAGGAGAGAAAGGATCACTTTCCTACTCTCCAGAGGATTCTCTCAAGAGGAGTTGTCTCCACACAATAGTGATACGATCTTATGGCTCTTCAACAAAGAGCAAGATCAAATGGAGAAGGAGAGAAAGAGAGCTGTAAGGGAGAAGCTGGTGGAGAAGAGGAAGAAAGAAGAAGAAGCTGGATTGTCTGCCGCCAAGAAGATAGGTGAGAAAGCTTGGATGAAGAATTATCTTAAAGCTCATGGCTTCTCTGGCAGGCAGGTGGGTCCAATGTCTGAGAAGACTCTCCAACGACATGTCAGTGACATCAAGGCTGACATTCGTGCGGGGAGAAGAAAAGAGATGTATAGAAGGGGACAGGGGATGACCTTCAAAGCAACCTCTCAACCCAAAATCCAAACCCAACCTCAACCTGAACCTATACCCTTTCCCTTCCCAATCAAAACTGAACCTGAACCTTTCACCCCTGAACCTACACCATCACACCTACCAACCTCTTCACCTCAACCACCTAAACTACCCATCATCCAACCCAAAACCTTAGCCAGAACCCAAACTCCTAAACCTAACCAACAACCAATCAAACCATCCCCTCAGCCTTCCAAACATCTCTCTATGGAGGAATTCAAGGCGATCAAAACTAAGCTCATCAACTGTACAACTCTGAGCGACATCTCCTGTGAGGAGGATTCAGTCAACCTGACTTATGTTGATGGATCCTCAAGTTCCCTCACAAGAGATGAGTTTCTTGACCTGCCCAGAGGAACTTTGGACCAAGCTGCAAAACTCCTTGGCCTCAATTCTGATACATTGAATGAGGAAAAAAAAAAGCTGAGGAGAAAGCTGGTGACTCTGCTGGATACAAAGAAAGGAGACAGGGTACCAAGACAATCTCTTGTACCCAGAAAGAAGATAGTCCAGTGGAGGTTCGAAGACTCTTCTCACAACTTTGTTGTTGAGAGAGAGAATGGTGAGATTAACAGGCTGAATGCCTCATCTCTGTTACACTTAAGCAGATTTGATATTGCTGAGTTAGCAGAGAAACCATTCTCCAACCCTTCAAACTCCGATGTAGCTACCCACATCAGAAATCATCTAGGCAGCCTTCATATGGCTGAGCTTACTGCTAGAAGCAAGGTCGAAGAGGAGTTAAAACTGAGAGAGGAGGAGGAAAGGAAAGGATCAGCAACCAAAGGCAAAGCCTTTCTTCAAATGGTTAAAGGTCCTGAACTTGAGTCCATAGTTAGATGGGAGTATTACTACAACTCCCGTCAACTAACTCTCTTCAGGGGCTCACAACAAAGGGTACATGTCATTCAAAGTGATAGACTGGATCTTCTATCCACGAATGACTTGTACAAGCTTCTCAGCACTACTTCCGGGAAGAACAGAGAGACAGACAAATATCTTTTGTCCCTGGTGCTGAAAGTTTTGAGAAGCAGAAATAAGTGAAGTTTTGGTAGCATCAGCCTAGGGGGAGTTTGTTGGATCTAGAGAGGCTGTTGCAACCAAAACTATGTCACTTAGAAGATTTTGAGTATAACATACAAAGGACTTCCGAAGCCAAGTGTGGAACTTCCGAAGGAAGAAGGAGCTCTTTCGAAGTCTAAATGTAAAATACACTTCCGACGGAAAACTCCAACTTTCGAAGATAAAGAAGCTACTTCCAAAGATCAAGACTTAAAGACAAAGTTCTGAAGTCAACTTCTGAAGTATAAAGAAGTCCTCAAAGCCTCGGAAGCATAGAAGCATCTTCCGAAGTATAAGTGGCTTCGGAAGAACTTGTTCTTCTGAAGCCAGTTAACCTTCGGAAGACACTTCTATTGTCCGGTAGACATAAGTATGGTCTGTCTGACACCCCGCTGCAAATCTCTGATATACTGCATGGCATTTTCTCAAAAACCATGTAGTTGACCATACTTTAATCTACTGTTTACCTTTTTATGTTAAGTACAGTTGCCATCTTTAGTTGGTGACAAAAGGTAAGTCATGGACATGTCATGACTACCATATCTTACATAATACTTTATCTAAGATACCTTAACTATAGCATTGTAGTATATGCTTTAGTCGTAGGTTTCCAGCTGGTATCAAGTATAACCGGCTGTAGGATCTAGTATATATAGTTTCTCATTGTAACTCTTGTTTGATGCTTGTAAGTGTCTTGTAATCTTGAGTTGAGAAGTAATATATACAAGTACCTTGAAAATACTTCTGTTTGTTCCTTTGATTACTTATTATATTATTATCAACTCTTGTTAAAGACATTGCTTCATCTCGTTTGAGTGTTACTATAACTGAGTTTGAGAGAATCACAAGTGTTAAGTGACAAAACCCGATCCTGCAGATTCTCTCTACTCTTTCCCCAACATATGAATTGTGACATCCGTCATTTTTCAAGTTAAAACCCAAACCCGAATCCATTTTGAACTTCTATTATTAAATTATTTTAATAATTTTAATGAATCAAATACGTTAAATGTGTAATTTAACCAATATTGATAATTTTTTTATTCAATTTCCATATAATAAATCATTTAAACAACTTATAATAATTTTTATAATTTATAAAATAAATTATAAAAGGTTATTAGTATTTATAAGATTTTAAATATTCAATTAAAATAAATAATCAAATTACAAGTTCTTATGAGATTTATAAAGTCTATAAATATTTAATAAAAAAAGTTGTTAAATTAAAATTAGATTTTTAATAAATTTAGAGTTTAAAGTGTAATTATTCTTTTATTTATTTAAATTATTTTATTTTATATTTATTTCAAATTCTAATCATAACCCATTTTTGAAAGACTTGTAACTCACCATTAACACCATTCATAACCCCCTCCTAACCTCAAGCTTTAAGCCACACTTTTCATTTGCTCATTTTTTAAAAATCTAACTCTTTTATCTTTCTTTCATCCATTGGTTATGATTAATTTCAAGAAATTTATTTTACAAGTAATTTCAATAAGTTTCTAATACTAAGGTAACCTTATAATTGCTTTTATATTATGTACATCTATATTTTTCTAATCATCCTAACATTCAATTGTTCTCATGTTCTTATGTTTATTCTTTCTTCTACTAAATCTCTTTTAATTTTAATCATTATCATTTGATCATTAACATTCTAACTTTCACTAACCTTATAACAAGCACTAACATTCCTAAATCAAACTAAGAACACGCTAACGAAAACAAAGAATCCCGTTAGCATATGGACGCCTATGCCGCCGCATTCGGTTAATCCACAAGATTATTTCTTCAAATGATGACTATGCTAAAGTCTTGGAATATTTTTTATAACTCAAATGAAGTCTAATATACTATATATCGACATAATAAATTTGTTCTAACCCGTTTCATGCTTTAGCAATTTTAAAAGTGCACATAAGTGCCTTACTACATATTTGGCAGAATATAGTCTGACTTCAAGTGATCATAACTTGATCATAACAAACTAATTTTGAGTAAACTCAGTCTCCAATATTAATTTCATTGAATTAAGTTTTAAATGATAGTTTATATGTCTTCAAACTCAATCGGACAACTTAACAATAGCCTTCACAAGATAAGCACGCATTTTAGCACCTTCTGTCTTGTGCTGCTGTTTTGACCTATTTACGTACTTTTTTTATAAAAATATTTCTGAACAAATGTTGTCCGGGAGACTCTAAACTAGTAAAATGTAAATTTCTATAGTTTTATGAAACCGTTTGCTATTTTTAAAACCTATTCAAACACCTACCAAACATTCTGTCCAGAATCTAAAATTGGTACAATAATCCTTTTCCAATCTACCTTTCGCTTTTTGACATTCTCTAAACGTCCTAACTTCTTGTAATGAATTCTGACCTCAAGTTATTGTTTCTTTTTTTTATCCTTTAGGACATCATATTTGACTCTTGAACATCTAAGCTTTCTTATGTACTCTACAACCATCATTATACAATGTGAGTTCTCCATGCCCCCTTTTTACTTTATTTCACACCTTTTGGGGTGAAACATGTTAACCTTATAAACTTACACTTGTAAACATCTTGATACTTGTAAATGCACATGCAATTCATCTTTATTTTTTCATGGTTATTTGTAATATTGTGAGTCTTATATGATGAACATTATATGTTGACAATCATTAACTATTGCTAGCCTGGCGACGTCATAGATCTATGGGTCTGACAAGCCTATTTGGTACTAAAGCCGATGTATTGCCGGCTCCTGATGACGTGTGACTTGTTCATCATGGGAACCAAGTACACTTAGCTAATCGTTATAAACTTGTAATCTTAATCTTGGTCAAGGTTTGTAGCTATATGTGTTCTATAAACTTGCATAATTCATAACCATTAACATGAATTGCTACTTGTAAATCTTTTATATATATATGTATGTTTAACCCATGGAAACTCACCAACTTTTAAAGTTGACTCTTTATTTTTAACATGTTTAAGGATTGCTACTTGAAGAAATCCTTCTCGCTCATATAGGACTTGGACTTAGTTAATTAAATATCTTATGTTTGTTTAAATCTTTGTTGTATTGTAATGACTTAATTATCTAGTTTTATTCAATAAAAATAGAATTTAATATTATTTCAACTTATTTAATTCCATGAGCTATGAACAATCGTTTCACATTCGTCCGCCTCGATGATTCCGCCGTCGGTCGGGGTGTGACAGATTGGTATCAAAGCCATGGTTATAAGGAATTAGGTTATTAGAAATGGAATGACCTAGACTATAACTAAGTACCCTTACACATGAGTCATCTCATGTATTTTATATGCTTAGATATAATTATATGTGCCTTATATGTTTATACTTGATTATGTGATTATATGCCTTATGTGATCCTTCTTATACTTTGAATCTTATCAATGCACACACGAATCTTAAATCATATTCTAAGGCATTGTGAATGGTTTTCAAAATGAGCTTTGAATCGTTATTCGTGGTTTTCAAGTCTCGTCAAAGTCTATGTCCTATAACTTGGAACATGTAATGCTGGAAGAGCGTGATGCCTGTATCTCGAGGTGTTCTGTCTAGGCAAGGTATTCATATAAATCCAAATCAACCGATGGATCCGTTTACCTTACCTGGGAACCATTGGGGTGAGTGTCCGCTTATAGGTACGCATGTCTTCATTAAGGTTGTAGTTGACTTAATACTTTGATAAGACAACGTATTGCTTTGGTTAGTAAACCGAATGTTACACTTGAAACATCTTGTTGTTATTTTGAATCGTGTTATCATTGATCTTGTCTTCTTGGATCTTAAAACTCGTTACCCAATTCTCATAATGACTTTTAATAATCTTCTTGAATGTACTCCCCTCAAACCCGCACTTATTCTAAAACCTCATTTCAATGATACTCTTATTCTGAACTGAACCATTAATCTTAACAAACACGATTCCCGTATCAATTTTGAACTAATGTAACTTTGAAACCTCAATGACATAGTAAACAAGAATCGATCATCTGAGAACCATGTCGAAGTTATTTGCTTGAGAAGCTCCTATGAATTCACATTTCATCCAAAAGTGTCTTAAAAATATTTCTCGTGTTCGTCAAGAAGACTCTCGTATTGATCTAAAACTTGGTGTTGTATTCGTGACAAAACCTTCCTAATCGTCTTGCACTGTCTGAATGCAAAAGCTTATCAGCTAAAATTCTAAATTGATGACCTATCCATTTTGTCAAGAAACACATGAAATCTCGAATCATGAAATTGAACAAACTTAAGCGTACCAAAACACCATAATCAAACTCATTGAGTTTAAACGTTCCCAAGCGTTCACTAAAGAACACGAAATGTAATCCAAGGCTCCTCATAACTTTGAAATAAATTTTCTCGTGATTAAATTTCGAGACGAAATTTCTTAAAGTAGGGGAGATTGTAACATCCGCCATTTTTCAAGTTAAAACCCAAACCCGAACCCATTTTGAACTTCCATTATTAAATTATTTTAATAATTTTAATGAATCAAATATGTTAAATGTATAATTTAACCAATATTGTCAATTGTTTTATTCAATTTCCATATACTAAATCATTTAAACAATTTATAATAATTTTTATAATTTATAAAATAAATTATAAAAGGTTATTAATATTTATAAGATTTTAAATATTCAATTAAAATAAATAATCAAATTACAAGTTCTTATGAGATTTATAAAGTCTATAAAGATTTAATAAAAAAAGAAGTTGTTAAATTAAAATTAGATTTTTAATAAATTTAGAGTTTAAATTGTAATTATTCTTTTATTTATTTTAATTATTTAATTTTATATTTATTTCAAATTCCAATCATAACCCCCTTTTGAAAGACTTGTAACTCACCATTAACACCATTCATAACCCCCTCCTAACCTCAACTATAAAAGCAAGTTTTATGCCATACTTTTCATTTGCTTATTCTTTAAAAATCTCACTCTCATATCTTTCTTTCATCCATTGCTTATGATTAATTTCAAGAATTTTATTTTACAAGTAATTTCAAGAAGTTTCTAATACTAAGGTAACCTTATAATTGCTTTTATATTATGTATATATATATTGTTCTAATCATCCTAACATTCAATTGTTCTCATGTTCTTATTTTTATTCTTTCTTCTACTAAATCTCTTTTAATTTTAATCATTATCATTTGATCATTAACATTCTAACTTTCACTAACCTTATAACAATCACTAACATTCCTAAATCAAACTAAGAACACGCTAACGAAAACAAAGAATCCCGTTTGCATATGGACGCCTATGCCGCCGCATTCGGTTATTCCACAAGATTATTTCTTTAAATGATGACTATGCTAAAGTCTTGGAATATTTTTTATAACTCAAATGAAGTCTAATATACCATATATCGACATAATAAATTTATTCTAACCCGTTTCATGCTTTAGCAATTTTAAAAGTGCACATAAGTGCCTTACTACATATTTGGCAGAATATAGTCTGACTTCAAGTGACCATAACGTGATCATAACAAACCAATTTTGAGTAAACTCAGACTCCAATATTAATTTCATTGAATTACCTTTTAAAAGATAGTTTATACGTCTTCAAACTCAATCGGACAACTCAACAATAGCCTTCACAAGATAAGTGCGTATTTCAGCACCTTCTGTCTTGTGCTGCTGTTTTGACCTATTTACGGATTTTTTTTATAAAAGTGTTTCTGAACAAAGGTTGTGTGGGAGACTCTGAACTAGTCAAGTGTAAATTTTTATAATTTTATAAAACCTTTTTGTTATTTTTAAAACCTGTTCAAACACCTACCAAATATTTTGTCCAGAATCTAAAATTGGTACAATAATCATTTTCAAATCTACCTTTCGCTTTTTGACATTCTCTAAGCGTCCTAACTTCTTGTAATGAATTCCGACCTCAAGTTATTGTTTCTTTTTTTATCCTTTAGGACATCATATTTGACTCTTGAACATCTAAGCTTTCATATGTACTCTACAACCATCATTATACAATGTTAGTTATCCATGCCTTCTTTTTACTTTATTTCAAACCTTTTGGGGTGAAACATGTTAATCTTATAAACTTACACTTGTAAACATCTTGATACTTGTAAATGCACATGCAATTCATCTTTACTTTTTGTCATGGTTATTTGTAATATTGTGAGTCTTATATGATAAATATTATATGTTGACAATCATTAACTATTGCTAGCCTGGCGACGTCATAGATCTATGGGCCTGAAAAGCCTATTTGGTACTAAAGCTGATGTATTGCCGGCTCCTGATGACGTATGACTTGTTCATCATGGGAACCAAGTACACTTAGCTAATCGTTATAAACTTGTAATTTAATCTTGGTCAAGGTTTGATTGTAGCTATGTGTTCTATAAACTTGCATAATTCATAACCATTGACATGAATTGCTACTTGTAAATCTTATATATATATATGTATGTTTAACCCATGGAAACTCACCAACTTTCAAAGTTGACTCTTTATTTTTAACATGTTTCAGGATTGCTACTTGAAGAAATCCTTCTCGCTCATATAGGACTTGGACTTAGTTAATTAAATATCTTATGTTTGTTTAAATCTTTGTTGTATTGTAATGACTTAATTGTCTAGTTTTATTCAATGAAAAATGGAATTTAATATTATTTCAACTTATTTAATTCCATGAGCTATGAACAATCGTTTCACATTCGTCCGCCTCGATGATTCCGCCGTCGGTCGGGGTGTGACAAGAATTATCAAATTAAGCTTTGAATAAACCTAAATCTCTTAATGGGTCTTATTGGGCCCTGTGTGTTCCGTTTGGTCTTTTGATATAATCTTTCAAATGTTTTCTAAGCTTGTTAAATTTTAGAGTTGTCACATCCTCATCCTTTTGATAATGAAGTGTTTGATAAAAATATAGATGGTCTTGATGACATCAAATGCACACAAATGGAACTAGGTGTTAATTAAGTGTTATATGATCGATCAAAAAATAAAAAGAAAACCCTGACTGCAGGTGTGAGTGAGGAGTCAACCATTCAGTCTAAAGCTAAAAAGGAGAAACAAAAAGATAAGAAAACATTAAACTCAAACCTAATAGAAGTTGGTGACCAAATATCCCAGGTTGCAAAGATGTTGATTAAAAAACATAAATTTTCTAATGATATGAATGTACGCATGGAGAAGTTGGAAAGTTTGGGGTGGGTTGATGATCTCTTGAGATGGTGTGTCTATCATGTGAAGCATATGTACTATTGTGTAATATTTTTGACAAAAAAATTGATTACAAAGTAGTAGGCGATAACCTTTGAAGTAGAGCTGGATATGTTTTTTATTGTCATTGGTCATAATGAACGATTTTGGATAGTTAAACGAAGATTTCAACACTCAATAAAAATGATTCATAGATGTTTTCATGAGGTTCTAAATGCAATGATGAATTTTAAAAAAGAAGTTAGAGTCTCAACATCTGCTAATGCAATCACAAATACTCGAAAAGGCATAGAAAGCTAAAACAAATAATTCCTTGAGCAATAGGTGCGTTAAATAGAACTCTTATACATGTAGTCGTACCAAATGATCAACAGACTCATTATAGAGGAAAAAGAAAAGATGAATGCAACCAAAATGTGTTAGGAATTTGTGATTATAATATGATATTCACGTTCGTATGGGCTGCATTGGAAGGCATTGCACATGATTCTCGAGTTGTAACATAAGTTGCATTTAATCCGACTTTAGGTATTCCTCTCCCCCATAAGGTTCTAAGTCATTTTTTAAATTTGTTTATTGAAATATTACCTTTAACGTCTTACGACACGATCACTATATTTTTTCTGTTTATTTATCTCTCCCCTATGGAAATTATTACCTTGGCGACACTACGTACACCAACACTCGTAGATTTATGAATCTATACCGCAATACGAGGTATTAGCTAGCCGATTTTCTACAACAACCTGTGTTAACTAAGGAAGAAAGATTCAATCATGCTCACACACAACTCAGAAATGCTATTGAGCATGCATATGATGTGTTGAAGGCAAGATTCCCAATGTTAAAGCAAATGACTGCCTTTTCTTTTACAATTCAAAGAGATATAGTTAATGCTTGTTTATTCATTCATAATTTTATACGAAAATACAACATTCATGATCAGTTATTTATAGTATACGACGAGAACATAGTGTTTGCAAAAGCACAAGGTGGTAATAGTGATTGTTATTTCATTCAACACAACCGCAACCGCCACCGCCGAGTCCGTCATCTTCCCCACCGGCCGGAATACATATTTGATGTTGGGTTATGCGAAGGGTACCGGCCGCATCAGCTCCATTTCGGATCAGGTTCATCGGAGAATGATTAGAATGGCTGCAATGATGTGGTCACCGCTGTTTATGGGCTATAGTTTCGTGGTAGCAGAGGTGTTGTAAATGGCCGGAAGTGACAGCGGTGGCGTGGCGTCCGGGGGTTACTATGATGGTGTGGTGGTGGCAAAAAAAGGGTTTTTGTATGCATCTTCAATGTGTGTGAGAGAGAATGAGATAAGGAGAGAGATGTCATCGTAGCAGCAATGTTGTTCATCGCAGGAAGTGGTGGCGGTGGTGTGGTGGCCGGCGGTGGCCGCGACTGTGGAAAAAAAGAGGGTTTTTTTTGTGCGTTTTCGGTGTGTGTGAGAGAGAGGCAAAGAGATAGATAGGGAGATGTCACGGTAGCAGCGCTGTTGTGTGTGGTTGGAAGTGCCGGCGGTGGTGTGGTGGCCGGAAGTCATTGCGGTGGTGTGGCGATGATAAAAATAGGGTTTTTGTGTGTCTCTTTAGTGAATGAATAAAAAAAAGATGATGATAATAATAATAGAACTGAAAGTATAAATTTTAATGTTTATGTGGTGCATGTATATTTAATTTTGCTGCAATGGTTTTCTGTAGTATGTATGTCTGTATGTATTGTTTTTGCATGTTTAGAAGCATGCTCTTTTAATGGAGTTTTGCTTTTCAAAAAAAATAATGGAACTGAAATGTTTAAAAGTTGTTCTATAAAATTTTAACATAAAATCAGAATCTAAATAGTTCGTGATTGTTTTCTTTATTTTTTTAACTGAATATTTTCGTTTGATTATATAAAAAACATTTTAACGGTATTTAAGGCCGGTTTTTATAACTTTTTTTCATGTGAGGCTTGACATTCGCCACTATTTTTGGGAATTGACATCGAAAAAATTTACCTAAAAAAGTAACTTTCTTCCATTCATATTTTTGTAATCGTGTCAATCTACGTTTGTACGTAATTGGAAACGACTAGAGTATTGACGCAAATTTAGTTTGAAAAAAGACGGGTCGATCGTAGGCTATACTTTATCACGTCGTGTATGATGTCACCGCAACGCGTGACAGGGTAAAAACTAGTTTTTAATATTTAGGAAGATGGGGGGTCCACTAAATTAAGACATTTGAATTTTATTATTCTTTATTACCAGGGTAATATGGCCATTTTGTAAATACATAACTTAAAAGTTAACGGTCTTCAACTCAGAGTGTTATGTTATGTTTGTAAGTGGCTTTGGACTAATCTTGTAATTAAATCTTAAAGTTAAGAATCAAAACTAAAATCATAGCATACCACGTGCACCACCCGTGTACTTAAGTTTAACAAGTTAAAGCTTATTTTGTCCAAATGTATTCTTCTCCTTCATGGGTCTTGGTGCTGCTAGGGTTAACTGAAGAAGTTAACAACCTGCAAGCTACCCCTTTCAGTTTATATTATTTTGATTTTGACAGGAAGGATATGATATATTCAGCTAAACAAGTTTATGATGAAGTTCTTTGAGGATTGGAGATTAATTAGGCATGTTAAATTAGTTAATCTTGATCAATTAACTTAACCATGTATCTATTTTGAATATATATGGCAGGCTCAAGCTCCACTAATCCTGGAGAAGCTGAACACCCGTATCCGTCACATGTTTGTGCCCCGAACTTTGTTACAGTGAAGCTGAGCGGTCGGAGCATGTATAATGTGTGGAAAACACAGATGTTATGTCTCTTAGAAAGTCATGATATGCTTGGCTTCATCACACCTGAAGAAAACATGGGCAAGGAAAAAGTTGGTTTGTGGAGACGATCGGATGCACTCGTCAAAGGCTGGATTCTTGGTTCTCTATCTGAACAAGTACTCGTTAGTCTTGTCAACTCGAACATAGAGTTCACTGCAAATGATTTATGGCATGAACTACAAACTGTCTATGGTCCTATTCCAGAAACACAAGCACAAGCACAAGCACAAGCAGGTGCGTTTTCTTCTTTAATTTCTTGATTCATTAATTCCACAAGCTAGTACTTTATTTATTTATCTTTTCCTTTCTAAAACGACTAATTTATGCACTCTATGAATCTATTTTAAAATCTACACCAATACCTATAATTACATAGTTATAAATCTACTTTAAAATCTACACCAATATATATTATTACCTAGTTAGGAACATTTTTATTATAGTAACAATACGGCTATAAACCCTTTTGTATTACTTTATTTATCTAGGATGGTCTTCATGTGTCATCTTAGGCCCCTTAGTTCCAGTTGTTGATTTAGGATTAATTATGTGGATTAAAGCGAACGTTATTGTTCATACTTCTCTTAACATAGGAAAGGAAAGTAATAATAACAACAATAATAATAACAACAATAACAACGAAAAAGTAAGGGAAATTACGTAATAAAGAATCACTCACTATATATATTTTATTTAAAATCCTCACGGATATATATATAAAAATTCTTCTATTAACTTTATGGTCCACGAGAAAAGGCACATATATCAGTCTCACCGGAACATCAGGAATAAATATACTTTTTCTTCGATAAGTACAAAACTTTAGCCACCAAACATGACTTAGAAAAAGGTAAAGTGCATACCCATAAAAGCACTTTCTTATTTGCAATTTGTTCACATTTTAAAAATCACAATCTTCAACAAGGAATCAACTATTACTTGCAAAGAAGCTTAATTCCAAACGCGTTTTGATGAATGTGATATGGTTCATGACTTTATGAATTCAAGTCAAGATAAAACACCAAGCTATACTTCATATTTGTTTCCTTTCTTTTGTTCACTTTAAATAAAGTTTTTATAATTATACAAAGCTCAAAACCGCCGCTATCTTTCTCGTATCTATCTCTTGTTCCCTCTTTGCCATCAAGTTTTTATTAATTACAGACGTGTTTTTTATTCATGTGTATATATATATAGGTCGGCTCATGTATAAACTCTTACTTTTGGTTTTTGGTTCGGTTCCTAACCGTTAACGACGATTTGTAGTAGGAAGGATATGATGCTGAATCGCCGAGATTGAGAGCATATTAGGATTTTGGGTTTTTCAGAATTTCAAGTGGGAAGAACGAAATACGGAAAGGAGGTGTCGATATATGCTCTATGAAGCGTGTCAACTCTAGATCATAAGTTCCGCCTGTGTTTTTGTCTAGGTCAAAAGAGTAGGCAGGAAAAATAGTGAGAAACATGTCTAGAAAGGGGACACGTGTCCTTCGTAAATCTTTTTTTATTAGAATTAATAGATACATACATACATATATACATATATAGGTCGGCACATGTACAAGCTCTTATTTTCAGTTTCTGGTTCGGTTCCTAACGATTAATCATGACAACCTTGCCTTGCACGGCTAGCCATGACACTAGTGGTTCCTTAGGCACTGACCCGTCTCCACGGTCAGCTTCTTTATCTGACCCACCATCTAATAAGGATGTTAAATGGTTTGGTTACCGGTTTATTCAGTTATGAATTTGTTTTGTACCAATCCGTTACCCGAACCAAACCATATTAGAAAAATGTCTAATCGAACTGAAACTAACCAATTAAGCCTGATAGGATCGGATCAATTAGATTTGAATTTTGCAGCGGAATATAACAAAATAAGATCGAATTCAAGCAAGAAAAATGATGAATATGCAAACACACAATGACGATTATAGAGAGAGAATATTTCTGTTAAAGGAATGTTTTCATTCACGCGTAATGCTTCGGTATTAAAACAACTAGGTCAACATTCCTTTTATAGAGGAATGTGACGTCTGCTGATGTCACTTGATAGTGACATCTAACAGAATTATACTAACAACTGAAACAATGCAAACTACTAAAATGTTCTTAATAACTGATCACATCTCAGAGAATGCTAAGTACAAGAACATAAAACTACTGACCTACAACTACTGAAACAATAAACTACTGAAAGGAAAATTACAAGTACTGAAAAGGAAAAACCATCACAACTACTGAAGTTAATAACTTCAGCTGTTGTGACAACTACTGATCACTCTGGTCTTCAGTCTTTGTCTTCAGTACTTCACTTTCAGACTTTGTCTTCAGTTCTTTACTTTCAGACTTTGTCTTCAGACCTTTGTAATCAGCTGATGTCTTCAGCTGTTGTGATCTTCTTCAGTAGTTGTAATGTCTGTGGGACTTAGAGGTTTTTCTGATCAGACTCATTGGTTCTTTTGGTCCAACAAACTCCCCCTGAACCAATGCAGCCAAAACATCTAAATTTATTGATGATCCCACTTATTCTTTGGCAGAAATACTCTCTTGATCAGCTTCAGAGGTAATCATATAAGCATAGGCCTGAAAAAGGTTTCTAATCTTTTGATTGTCTAAGTATGGAAGGGAACTCTGTTTTGGGGAAACTGGACACAGAGTCTTATCCCAACCATGAAACCTATTTCCTATTGATGAGTCTGTAAGACTCTCTTGCATAGGTCTCAAGGAGAACAACTTGTTCCTCATTGGTGAGTTCTTCTGCTTCTCCCTGAAAGAAGAACTCTGGACCATAATATTCAGACAGATACCTTATTGTCTTCCCATTCTTCAACTCAACAGTTATGATCTCTCTGTATGCAAATTCATCTGGATGAGAGCCTTCTAGCAGCAACTGGAGTTCACTCTTTTGAAGATGTAAGGATTCCTGAAGTCTGATGCAATCCAAAACAGCTTAAGTGTCTCAGCAACATGCACTAAGTACTGAAGTGAAGAATGCTTCGGAAGTTTTACACAAAGCATTAGAAAATACTCTAAGTGTAAAATCTTCCGAAGCCAAGACCAATATCTTCCGAAGCCAAATATGAAGTCTTCCGAAGCTTCAGAGACAAAGTCTTCCGAAGCCTCATCCTATGAAGACAGATTTCTTCCGAAGACTTTTAGTACACATGCTTTATCTGATGTACTGTTCCATAAAGCACCTTTTCCGCTGCATCTCTGTAAAGTCACCAACTTACATGAGTTGGTGAAAAGGGCCTTGCTTTTGGTAACTGTACATTGAGGTCTTGAGTCTTCAACTTTCCACTTTATGTACTTTATCCTTTTGTATTGTATAAGGATGTGAGCTATGGCATGTCATAGTCACAAGGTCAAAAGGCAGATATGCCTTTTGATCCTACAATTGATTTGTTAGTGTCTAGTCAATTGTATCCAGCTGGCTTTCAAAGTATGGCCGGCTGTAGGTTGTAGTATAAGTATTTCAAGTTCTTGTATCTTTTCTTTATGCTTTGTAACACTTGTAAAAGAACTTGAGAAAGCAATATACTGCCTCCTTGAAACCCATACTCTCTTGTTCTGTCTCTTGCTTTACTTGTGTTCTTTGTATCACTTTGGTTACCCAGTTCACTGTTTGATTAGAGCTTAGTTATTCTCCTCATTGTGTTGTTGTGTTGTAATTGTGTTTAAGCCCTTAAACGATCCTGCAGAAGATCTTCAAGTCTTTTGTATAACAGCCCCTTCTTGATCATTTTGTTCTCAAGTATAGATAGAGGGGTTGATTTTGAGGTGTGTGCTCTCTTGAATTCTTCAATAATTTCCCAGGGTGAGACTACCATGGCCAACATAATTGCAGCATTCAAAGTCTTTCTCACTTGGCCATGATATCTACTTGGTATGTTCTTCTTGTGTATTCTGGAACTTACCCTGGGGTCTGGCCAAATCCTCACTCTTTCTCTTTGATGTTGGAATGTATGCCTAAGAGTGTACAGCCTCAGAGCTTGTTTCTTTATTGCTTGAATGGATGAGGACTGAGGGAAGTCCTTGCCAACCATTTTGAGAAATTGCTCATCATGCTGCTTCTGCTGTTCTTCTTCTTCAATCTTAACTTTAACCATTTGCCTTTGAGTTTCAGGAGTTATTGTTTGTGATTGACTCCTAGGCTCAGGTTTCTTCATTTTGATAATAGCAGATATTGGCAGACTATCCTCTTCATCATCATCTTCTTCTTCTTCCATCCTCAGCACCCTTCTTTTTCTTTTAGGTGCATCACTGGTGGTAGATTGAGTGGGTTTCTTAGGTAAAGGGGTTGGTTTAGAGGGTTGTGAGGTTGGTTGTTTTGATGATTGTGAGGATAATTGTTTTGGAGGTTGTGAGGTTGGTTGTTTTGAGGGTTTTGAGATTGGTTTTGAGGATTGTTTTGGTAAGGAAGATTGTAAAGGCTGCTCTATCATTTTGTTTGTGAGGGTGGCTTTGGATAGCTTAGCCATGTCAGATCTTTTCCCAGCGCTAGCTTCATCCAGAGCTTCTATGATCAAACCTTTGTTGAAGCTTTCAGAGGAGCATATTTTGGTGGTTATCTCCAAAATGCTATCTCTAGACCATGACTTGACTTCAATGATAGGTCTTCCCAAGTGTTTGGATAGAAATCTGATCATAGCCTCCAATCTTTCCCTTTCTTCTTCATTGCAGTCTGCCCATCGATTCTCAATCTCCTGAATCTCAAGCCTTCTAATCTCTGAGTCAAGTTTGGCAGTATCAAATCCTTGCCTGAAGAGCTGATCAATAATCCTGTCCATGGATCTGCTATGTTGCTCATCAGCTTCTTTGATCATCTCATCCAACTTCTTCTCATCCTCAGTTTGTTCACCAACACTCTTCTTTCTCTTGTAAGTAATGATCTTTTTTCCTTTATTCTCCTTGGCTTCTTCCTCTTCAACTCTCTTTCTTTTTCATCTTTCACTGACTTAGACTCCCCCTTTTTGGTTGCATTGAGTTCAGGGGTTTGAATGTCAGAAAGTTTCTTTGACACAGCATCATCCACAAGGGTTTGAAGATTTGAGGAAATCCTCTCATCAATGGTTTGATGGACAATAGTAGTGATGATGGGAGTGATGAGAGGTAAGGAGGATTTGAAAGCAGCAGCCATTTGCTCAGAGGGGTTCTCTCCCTGAGAAATGGTGCCTGAAACAAAGCTAGTGGCTTGTTTGATTTGAATGGCTCAGTGTTTGGGAGAGCTTCAACAGAAGCTGCCATCTGTGGGTTAATTGGGGCAGATGGACTTGATTCCTGAGACATTTTGGCAAGCAGTTCTTTTAATCTGCAAACCTCAGCCTCAAGAATGGTGTTTTGGGCTAGAACTTCAAAGAAAAAGCCCAGGTCATCATCAGTGTAAGCTGAATCAGCTGACCTCCTGAGTGAATCAGGATGAACATGTGCTGAGTGTAGATCAGTAATCACATGTGCCCCTTTGTCTTGGAACTTTGTGAGGTCTTAGAGATGATACCTGCTTCATCCTGTTCATGTGTTGAAACAAGGGAAGAGGTAACCTCACCAGATGTTCTAGTCTCCTCATCTACACTAGGAGATTGAACTTTATAATCCCTATGTTGTGGGTTGTCAACTACATTATGATCCTCTCCCTCAGCTGTTGAGGTTTTCCCAGTGTTAACAGGTTTCTGGGGAGGGGTAGAGGAATGTAGTTGAGTCAGCACTTGTGCAATGACTGCAGTTGGGCTTGTAGGGGTGGTATCAGCGGGAGATGGAGGTGAAAAGGATTGCACCCGGGGAGAATGGTGCTCTTCAATGGCAATCTTCTCAAGTGAGAGAGATTCCAGTAATGTGGCCTCCCCAATGTTGGTTGCATCAGGATCCTGTTGAGAGGATACCTGAGTGGTTTCAGCTGGTGGAGTCATTGAAACTACAAGGGGATTAAGGCTTATAGTTTCATCATGCGTTTGTGCTGCAGGGGCATCATCAGGGGACTCAACTCCCTGAGTAGCCTTTTTGGTTGTCTTGAGTTTTGGTTTGGAGGGGACTTTAGATCTGGAGGTGGAGGTTGTGGGTTCCCTCTGCTTGGGTTTTAGTAGTTTGGCAGCCTCTTTGAGTTGTGGATTGGAGTTGTGCCTGGAGTATACCTCTGGCAAGACTACCAGAGCAGGGACTCCAAGGCCAACAAGGCCATCAGATTTTAATTGATTTAGAATTATGGCCATAAGAAACCTTGGATATAATATCCATCTATTTGCCACAGGTTTCATTGCCGAATCTTTTAATTCCAAAAATATGATTTCAGAAAAATTTAGGCTTTGATGTTCAAGGATAGAATACAATACCTGTTGCCACCTGGATGACATTTGATCCCATGAGGATGTTTTGGGGGCAAGACAGACATTGATCATGTGGAAAATGAGTCGCTCAGCATCATGAAAGTGCTTCTTCAGAATGGTAGTAGCACTTAGGTCACCCTCATAACCATGACTAGCAAAAGATAGATCAATGGTGCCTTTATAGTATTTGGTGGTATAGGTGGCATCATTCAGGTCTAGGGTTTGACGAATGATCACAGAAGTGATGACCACCCGTTTCTGGTTGACAAACGACTGTAGAGTGATGGAGTCATCATTCTCAGCCGTATGAACAGTGACGTTTGTCCAGAATTGGCAAAGGGAATCGGGATAGATGGGAATCAACCATCAAATCAATAGCAGCATCAAACTTGTTCCAAAAGGGTGATTTGGTAAGGTGAGCGACACAGTTGTGTCGAGGTTTGATTTGCATGGTCGCCATTAATGGAAGATGAACGTTCGGAAAGTGGGTTATGAAAAGTTTGAAGTTAGGGTTAGGTATATATAGGTTATGAAACGGCTGAAAGAAAACAACTGAAATTTTTGGTGTGAGTCATCAGGTGTTAGAAAACAACTGAAGACATGGTTTTAACTTTCAGATGTTGTAAACAACTGAAGACTTGGTGTTGGTCATCAGTAGTTGTAAACTACTGAGGACTTGGTTGTGACTTCAGTTGTTTTGAAATGAAACAGTAGTTGTCATCAATTCACAAGGTTCAGCTGTTTCAATGACCTTAACATTCAGATGTGTCATTGGTCATCAGTACTTATTTATTATAAAAGACATCAGTAGTTTGAACTACATCAGTACTTTCCAACAAATGAAGTACTTCAGTACTTTTAAGTAATTTAGTCTGCAGTAGTTATAAAACTACTGAAGATAAAATGACTTATCAGCACTTATTTTTGACAAAAGTATACTAATGATCATCAGTATTTATTGACAAGAGCATCAGTATTTGTCAAATTATTCTAGTTGCAGCATACCAAGCCTGAGTACAAGATTATAAAAAGTTGCACTATCCAAAGGCTTAGTAAATATATCTGCAAGCTCATCAGCACTAGGCACAAACTTTGGATCAATCAGACCTTTTTCATAACAAACCCTGATAAAATGATGTCTGATCTCAATATGTTTGGTCCTAGAATGCTGGACAGGATTCTTAACAATACAAAGAGCTGAAGCACTATCCATTAATAAAGGAGTCTTAGTCTCTGTAATGTCATAATCCAGTTATTGATTTTGAAGCCAGAGTACCTGAGATGTACAGCTTGCAGCTGCAATATACTCTGCTTCAGCTGTGGATGTAGCAACTGAAGTTTGTTTCTTACTCTGCCAAGAAACCAAACAGTTGCCTAGAAATTGGCATCCACCAGAAGTTGATTTTCTGGTTAACTTACACCCTGCATAGTCACTATCAAAGAAAGCAACCAATTTACAAGAGTGCCTAGTGGAATACCAAAGTCCTAGAGATTGTGTTCCTTGCAAATATCTAAAGATCCTCTTGACTGCAATCATATGGGAATCCTTAGGAGCAGCCTGAAATCTAGCATAGACACAAGTTGCAAACATAATATCTGGTCTAGAAGCTGTAAGGTACATCAAGGAACCAATCATACATCTGTAAAAAGTTTCATCAACTGCTTTACCTTTTTGATCTGCATCCAGTTGTATGTTGCTGCACATGGGAGTAGAACAGGGTTTATAGTTTTGTAAATCAAACTTGGTTAACAAATCTTTTGTGTATTTTGACTGATGAATGAAAGTTCCATCAGCCATTTGTTTGATTTGCAAACCCAGAAAGAACTGTAATTCTCCCATGGCACTCATTTCAAACTTTTGTTGCATCAATTTAGTAAATGCATCACACAACTGTGGATCAGATGATGCAAAAATAATATCATCAACATAAATTTGAACAAGGAGCTTATGCATGCCTGCTTTCTTTATGAACAAAGTTTTATCTATGGAGCCTCTAGTGAAATTATTTTGAAGAAGAAAGTTAGATAATGTTTCATACCAGGCTCTAGGTGCTTGTTTCAACCCATAAAGAGCCTTATCAAGCTTATACACCCAATCAGGATGTTTATGATCTTCAAAACCTGGTGGTTGACACACATAAACCTCTTCTTTTATTTTACCATATAAAAATGCACTTTTGACATCCATTTGAAAAACTTTAAGGTTATGAAAAGCAGCATAAGCTAAAAACAATCTAATTGCCTCCAGTCTGGCTACAGGGGCAAAGGTTTCATCATAATCAATACCTTCTTCTTGTGAAAACCCTGTACAACCAGTCTGGCCTTGTTCTTGACAATTTGGCCTTTTTCATCAGTTTTATTCCTAAACACCCATTTAGTGCCTATTGCACACTTACCTTGTGGTAGAGGAACCAGTTCCCACACTTGCTGTTTTTGAAATTGAAGAAGCTCAAGCTGCATGGCTTCAACCCATCCATTGTCCCTTAATGCCACATGATAATTCTTTGGCTCTTGCTGACTGATGAAGAGACATAGAGACAGAAATTAGACACTTGACTTCTTGTTGAAACACCAGCATTAATGTCACCAATGATCTGGGACATGGGATGATTCTTTAATTCTTGATACTCAATAATATATGTGCAAGTGTTTGTAGGAGATTCAGCAGCAACAGATGTTGATACAGACTCTTGAAACCTAGACTGAGATGGCAGTTCAAATGAAGTAGAGGATTCAGAGATTTCATCAGCATTTGTTGTGGATAGAGCTGCTGAAGCTAAAGGAACATCAAGTGTAGTAGAAACAGGCAGATGATCACTACAACTTGCATTTGTACCGTCAAATGGAGAGGGTGGAACTTCAGAAACAATAACATGTGGAGACTGATATGGAACATATTGCAGTATGTCCAAATCAAACAACTCAACAGGGTTTTGAGGAATCTTGTCTTTTGGAGATTCATTAAACTTGACATGCAAAGTTTCTTCAACAATCTTTGTTCTGCAATTGAAAACTCTGTATGCCTTGCAAGTAGATGAATACCCAACAAAATATCCTGCATCCACCTTGGATTCAAACTTCTGAAGTGGATTCTTTGTGTTAAGAATATAACAGGGACACCCAAATGCTCTAAAGAATGAAATCAGAGGGGCCAGATGATGTAAGAGCTCATAAAGAGTCTTCATCAACCTCTGATTCACTAATACCCTATTCTGAACATAGCAAGCTGTGTTGACAGCTTCAGCCCAAAAGGTTAGTGGCAAACCTGAGTCAGCCAACATTGTCCTTGCGGCTTCAATAAGGGTCCTGTTCTTTCTCTCCACCACTCTATTTTGCTCAGGAGTTCTTTGAATACTATATTGTCTTTTGATTCCCTTAGACAAATAGAATTCATCAAGAGTGTGATTCCTAAACTCTGTCCCATTATCACTTCTCACATATTTGACTGCTTTTCCACATGCAACACAAAATAGATGATACTTTCAGCAGCCTCATCCTTGGAATGCAAGAAGAAAGTCCATACAAATCTGGAATAATCATCCACAATTACCAGACAGTACTTTTTCTTTGCCATACTCATTACTCTCACAGGACCAAAGAGATCCATATGCACTAATTGCAAGCAGGCAGTGGACTTGGGTTCTTCTATAGGAGGGAATGAAGCTTTGTGTTGCTTTCCTTTTAAGCAAGCTGGACAGTTATCATCACACTTGAACTCCTTCAATGGCAAACCTCTCACTAAACCATGATGAATGAGCTGATTCATGTTCTTAAGATTCACATGACCAAGCCTTCTATGCCACAGTTCAGATTCTTGAGGAGAGGCTTTGGAGAACAGACATGGATGGCCTTTAAGATCGATTTTCTTTGATAGATCTAAGGCATATACTCTTCCAATCCTGTTGGCCTTCAGGAGAGTATATTCATCCAATATCTTGTCAATCTTGTGCAAAACTTTGGAAGACAGAATCCTACAGTTTTGACTTGTGAAAAGTGCAACATGCCCCTTATCACACATTTGACTGACACTCAAAAGATTGTACTTAAGATTCTCCACATGGTTAACATCATCAAATCTTATCTCCCCATTTGAGACAAAACCTTTTCCAATGATGTAACCCTTGGCATCATTTCCAAAAGAAACAAATCCCTTCTTCCCTTGAGAATAGTCATGAAGAAGAGAGCTGCTCCCTGTCATATGCATGGATCCTCCACTGTCTACATAGCAGATGCTTCTTTGGCATGTTGAAGAACCCTGTATTTTTCACAAACATTAGTTAGCCTTTGAGACCCAAACCTTTTTGGTTTTGGGTCTGTTTTTATCAACAGATGTTAAACTAACAGATTGTGCATGATTAACAGCCTTTGAAGATGTAGATGGTGCTGAAAAGGATTCCTTGGATTTTGGCTTAGGTGTCCTTTTCAGTGGTTTAATCACAGAAACATCTAATTTATTAACTCTCCCCAATAGATGTTGAACCATCATCACAAGTTGTGTCTGATTGGTTGTCAAGGTTTTCAACTCAGTTGACACATCAGTACTTGTTGATGATATGTTCTTGTGATTCACTACATTCTTCTTTTGAAAAGACACAGACTTAGTCTGAGTTTTTAATATTCCCTGAGGAATATTTGCAGCTGTTGTTTGACAAACCCCTTCCTTCTTTGAGACTTTTTGAAAAAGCTTTGGTTTATCAGATTGAGATGATTGTGGTACAAACTTGGTTTGAAATTCATTTTTCATTTTATGCATTTCCTTCTTAATGATTTTCTCTTTGTTGAATTTTAAACCCTTGTTATACCAGCATTCATTAGTGAGATGATTAAACAAACCACATATTTCACATGGCTTTCTTTTCATCTTTTCTTGATCAACCGCTGAAGATGATGAAACTACTGAAGATTTGTTCTTCAGTACTTTCTTCCTTTCAATACTTTTGGGAAGTACTGAAGTATTTTCAACAACTGAAGATTTGTTCTTCAGAAGTTTTCTATCAGTACTTTTGAGATTCCTGATAGATTTTTCAGCAGTTGTCAAGGAATGCTTGTTTTCCTCTGATTTGAAATGCTCTTCAGGTGTTGTGCTTTGCCCTTCAGTACTTTGAGTACCTTGTGGAACAACACCTGAATTACTCGGTCTCTTCTTGATCAAGTGTTTCGAAGCAGTGGGACCATCAGTAATTTGATTAGCTGAGGTACTCACACTATCTTCATCCTCAGATTTTGAATTATCATTTGAGGATGAAACACTTGATGATGTGGTTTGGGAATGACAATCATCCTCAGATTTTACTTCTAACTTGGGAGTAAAATCTGTAGGAGGTATGGTATGATTATACCCAATCCCAAACTTCACATTAGAAGCTGTTTGCTTACTGAGAAGCATTTCAAATCCCTTGCATGATGTTACCCAGCGTTCACAATCAACTTGGGTAGCTGCAAGTGTTTCTTTGAGATTCTTGTGATTTTCCTGAATGACCTCTACCTTTGCTTTTTCATCAGTGATTTGACACTTTAGTTTATAAATCTCCTCATCCTTCTCTTTTAAAACAGACTCAAACTCAACTTTTCTTTTGGAAATTGCTTTTTCTAGGTCAAGGTTTTGATTAATTAAAGCTACATTTGCTTCCCTAATAGAAACAAAAGCAGCTATGCATGACTCAGAACATAACTTGGCCTTAGCCTCAGAAGATACCTGTGGTACCTGTGATGATGAAGAATTTTCATCAGTAGATTCCAGGGCCATTAGAGCAAGATTTCCAAAAGGGTTTTCACCACCATGTTGACCAGCACCAGCAAATTGTTCAAAATAACCAGAGACATCATCTGGTAAGCTGCTCCAGTCAACAACCTCAGGGGTGAAAAAGCTCTGATGAGATTGAGATTGAGATTGCTGATTTGTTTGAGATGGTTGAGGATCAGGTAGAGCATGTGGTTGTTGAGCCATGGGTACAGGAACTTAACCAGACTGAGGCATGTAAAAATATGGATAAGGATATGGCATTGGACTTTGAGGAACAAAGTATGCAGGAGATGATTGATGTTGTGAATAATGATCAGAACTGGTAGAATGTTGCCCTTTGGATTGTGAACTATTGCTTGGAAAAGTCACAAAGGGTGCAGATGAGTTAGATCCAGATGATCTACACTCTCTAGCAAAATGTCCAAGTCTATGGCACTTGTGACATCTCAACTTACTCTTGTCAAAACCAACCTTGGTTTTGCCAGAGAGACCAGGGAATTTTCTACCTGTTCTTTGTAAAACTTTTGAGATCTGATATTGATCAATGCCATTTGGCTCAGAATATCCATCTCTTCCAGATCATCATCAGCAATTCCTTTCAAATCATCCATCATAAAACACAAATTATCAACACTAAAACCTGAGTTACCCTCAACTCCAACAAAAGCATGATTTCCACTGTTTGAAGAGAAATCAATATGCTCATCATATGAACTTTCAGATGAAGCATATTCAGACTCATGACCAACCAGAGCAGTGTTACCTGGAACAAAGTCATCAGTGAGCTTTCCAGATGAAGATAGTTTCCTTTTCTGTTCTATCTCTTTCTCAAATGTTAAGAGTTTCCCATGAAGTTGGGTGAGAGATAGAGTATCCAGATTTGCACTGGAGCATAGGACAATGGTGTAAGTGTTCCATCTCTCAGGCAGGGATCTAAGGAACCTGTTATTCATCTGGCTGTTTGTATATTCATGTTGAACCATTTTTAGCTCAGAGATCAAACATGAAAATCGCTCAAACTGTTGAGTCAATGTCTCACCCTTCCTATGAGAGAATGTCTCATATTGTTGGGCAAGGATTTCTCTGTTGTTTGCTAAGACCTCATCAGTTCCTCCAAATTGTTCCTTCAGAGCAACCCAGAGATCATAAGCAGTTTCATGATGCATAAGCCCAGAGTAGATTTCATTAGGCAGTGCCATGGCCAGAATTTCATGGGCTTTAGCATCAATCTCAAACAGCTTTAAATCCTCATCAGAATATTGTTCCTTCTTCTTTGGAACCATCTCATTGGTTTCAGGATTACTCACCATAGGCTTGTATGGTCCATGAACCACAGACTTCCAACAACCTGAACTGTTAACAGACATGACAGGATCAACGATCACAAGTTTGAAGTATAAGAGTGTAATGCAGCGGAATGAAGAGATGAATTAGTCAAGTTATAGCAAGAGAGTGTTATTTGTAACAAATGCGAGAGAATATTTTCTGTGATTTGGAATGTTTCAATAATGCTCAATATTATTGCTCAATCATTCACAATTACAATAAGGTTGGCACTCCTTATATAGAGTGCAATCACTGCTGTAATCACGGGGTGGTGATTACTAGCAGATCTTAGTACAAAAATAACTACTTCTTAACAAACTACTGAAATGTTCACAACTACTGAGAACATGTCAGAGTGTTAAGTATAAAACATGAAACAACTGAAAAAGAAAACTACTGATGCTACAACGACTGAAGAACAAACTCTTCAGTCGTTTTACAAAACTACTGAAAATAGAAAATATAAAACTACTGAAAGCAAACCGTCACAACTACTGAAGAAGTCCTCTTCAGCTGTTGTGACAACATCTTCAGACTTTGTCTTCAGCACTTGTGTCTTCAGACTTTGTCTTCAGCACTTGTCTTCAGACTTTGTCTTCAGTTGTTGTCTTCAGCTGATGTGGACTTCAGTAGTTGTTGTGACGTCTGTGGGACTTAAAGGTTTTTCTGATCCGGCTCATTGGTTCTTTTGGTCCAACAAACTCCCCCTGAACCAATGCAGCCAAAACCTTTAACTTTATTGAGGTCCCACTTATTGTTGGCAAAATGGATGGTCTTTTTCCTTCTTGATCAGTTGAGAAGATGACCCATATAAGCACCGGCCTGGAAGTAAGTTTCTGATGATTTGGTTGGCAAAGTATGGATGGGAGCTCTGTATTGGGGAATTGGACACTGAGCTGTTCCCCCATCCATGAAACTCACTTCCCATGTATAAGCCTGTAGGATTCCCTGGTGTATGCTCTGAGAAACATGATTTGTTCTTCCATAGTGAGATTCTCTGGTTCACCATCGAATAATCCTTCACGCCCATACAGCTCTGAGATGTATTTGGCCTGTTTGCCATTTTTGAGCTCAACAGTTGTGATCTGTCTGTAGGCAAACTCATCAGGATGATTACCTTCAAGTAGCAGACTGAGCTCATTCTGTTTGAAGTTCTCAAGCTTCTTGTAGACTAACCCCTTCTTGATCACTCTGTTTTCTAACATCTTTTGGGGAGGCTGTTTAGTCTCATAAGCTTTCTTGAAGTCTTCTACAATCTCCCAGGGTGATACTACAAGGACCACTGTGATCTCTTCATCTACGATCCTCTTTATCTGGCCCTTGTATCGTGCAGGAATATCCTTCTTCACAATTCTGTGAGCCACCCTAGGATCAGGCCACATCCTCACCTTTTCTTTTTGATATTGAAATGTGTTGGCGAGGGTGTACAGTCTCAGAGCTTCTTTCTTCATACTTATTATTGATGAGGAGGCAGCATAAGTTTTATCTATACTCTTTAGCATCTCCTCATCATGAAGCCTTTGCAGTTGCTCTTCTTCAATCTTTACTCTCACAGTTTCCATCTGTGAGGTGGGAGTGATGGGCATAGATTTGGCTTTAGGCAAAGTTAGGACTGCAGAAAGAGGCAGCCTATCTTCCTCCTCATCATCCTCTTCTTCTTCTTCTTCTAGCCTCAACATCCTTCTCTTCTTCTTCTTGGATGCATCATCGGCTGTTGGTTTTGAGGGTAAAGGAGTTGGTTTAATGGGTTGTGGTAGTGGTGATTTTGAAGTGGTGGGTTTTGCAGGTTGTTCTAGCATTCTTGTAATGAGTGAGGCTTTGGAGTATTTTGCTAGTTCATTTCTTTTTCCAGCACCTGCTTCATTTAAAGCTTCAATCACTAATCCCTTTGTATATGCTTCAGACGTACAGATCTTGGTGGTTATAGCCAAGATACTGTCCCTGGTCCATGACTTAATCTCTATCAATGATCTTCCAAGATACTTAGCAATAAATCTGATCATGATCTCCAGTCTTTCTCTTTCTAGCACATCATAGCTTGCCCATCTTGAGTTAATTTCTTCAACTTCAAGTCTTCTAATCTCTGAGTCAAGCTGTGCAGTGTCGAACCCTTGTCTGTATAGTTGGTCAATAATGGAGTCCATAGATTTGCTATGTGTAGCATCCGCCATTTTGACCATCTCATCAAGCTGGAGTTCTTTTTCTTTTCTTTCCATCTTCCTCTTCTTGTATGTGATGTGAAAGTCTTTGTGACTTTCACTCACTTGATCAGTGTCAGCTCCCTTCACATACTCTTTCTCCTTCTCAGTCTCTTTCTCAACAACCTCTTCTTCCTCCTGGTCTCTTCTATCAATATGCGCTTCCCTTTGTCTTTCACTGACTGACTCTCCCCCTTTTTGGTTGCATTGGTTGCAAGGGTTTGAGTAGTAGAAAGCCTTGTGCTCACAATCTCCTCCACCAGTGGCTGTATGATTGAGGGAAGTTTATCATCCAAGGTTTTGATCACAATGTCGGTGATCATTGGGGTGATGAGAGGTAGGGATTTTTGGAATATAGCAGCTGTTTGCTCAGAGGGGTTCTGTCCCTGAGAAACAGTGCCAGAAGTAGAGGCTGGTGGATTGAATGTTTGTAGTGGCTGAGTGTTTAGGAGACCTTCAGGTGAAGGTGCCATCTGTGGGTGTATGGTGGTATCAGATGGACTTGCTTCTTGAGAGAATTGGTCAAGTAGTCTTTGTAGTCTACTGACTTCTTCCTCAAGAATTGTGTTCTGGGCTAGAACATCATAAAAGAAGCCCAGGTCATCATCAGCAGATGCTGAATCACCTGACCTCTTGCTAGTAGCAAGATGTACATGCTCTGGGTGTAGACCAGATGTAGCATGTGCCCCTTTTTCTTGGAACTGGGGACTTCCAGCCTCAGGACGATGTCCTTCATCAGCTGTTGCCTCTAATGAGGTCTTAGCCATGTTACCAGCCTCAGTCTGATCATGTGCTGATGCAGAAGAGGTGGCAGCCTCATCAGATATTCTTGTCTCCGTATCTACACTAGGAGACTGAACATTTAAACCCCTGTGCTGTGGGTTGTCAGAAGCATGTTGATCCTCTTCCTCAATATCTGTGGTTTTCCCTTTAGATAGTTGTCTGGGAGGAGGAGAGGCATGCAGCTGAGTCAGCACATTTGCAATTATAAGTGTTGGACTTTGGGGGGCATTTTCATTGGGAGATGGGGTATTATGCACCTGGGGAGAATGGTGAGTTTCAATGGCAATCTCCTCAAATGAGGAAGATTCCAGATTGGTGGGTACCCCTTCTTTGGTTGCTTCAGGTTCCTTTTGAGAGGAATCCTGAGCGGCTGTGGCTGGGTGAGTCTCTGATACTACTGGGGGGTTAACACCAGTGAGTATATCCTGTCTTTGTGGTACAGGAGCATCTTCAGGTGACTCATCTTCCTGAATAGCTGTTTTGGTTCGTTTTGTTTTTGGTTTGGTGGGGACTTTGGATTTTGTGGTGGTGGCTGTGGGTTCCAGCTGCGTGGGTTTGCGCAGCTTGGCAGCCATTTTGAGTGATTGGTCAGAGTTGTGCCGGGAGTATACTTCAGGCAATACAGCCATAGCAGGGACTCCCAGGCCAACAAGTCCCTCAGCTTGAAGCTGGTTTTCAATTATGGCCATTATAAACCGAGGATATAGTATCCAACGGTTAGAAAGTTGTTTTTGAGCCATATCCTTGAGCTCTAAGAATAATATTTCAGAAAAATTTAAAGGTTGTTGCTCAAGGATAGAGTACAATACCTGTTGCCACCTTGTGGACATTTGATCCCATGATGAAGTCTTTGGAGCCAGGCAAACATTTACCATATGAAAGATAAGCCGTTCAGCATCCTGGAAATGTTTCTTCAATATGGTAGAGGCACTCAGATTGCCTTCATATCCATGGTGGGCAAAGGATAGATCAGTGGTGCCCTTTGGATAGCTGGTTGGGAAAGTGGCATCATCCAGGTTGAGGGTTTGGCGAAGAATCTCTGGATTGATAACCACCTTTTGGCTATGGACGAACGAATGAAGTGACTCTGTGTCATTCTCCTCAGAGACAAGAGTGACGTTCGTCCAGAATTGGCTAAGGGATTCGGCATATATGGTGGGGTTTATCAGGAAGGCTGTTTGGTAAGGTGACTGGACCATTAAATCAATGGCGTTGTGAAACTTGGTCCAGAATGGTGATTTAGTAAGGTGAGCGACACAGTTGTGTCGAGGTTTTAGTTGCATGGTCGCCATGGATGAAGAGAGGGTACAGAGTTTTTGAACGTTAGGTTTGAGAGTGAAGGTGAGAAAAACTCTGGTGAGATAAGGGATTTATAGGGTAGGGTTATGAACCGACTGAAAGTTTTTGGTGAGTCATCATTTGCTGAAACTGATGACGTGGCATTAACTTTTTGAGGTTGAAATGACTGACCGTATTGGTGTGATCATCAGTTGTTATAAAACAACTGAAGACTTGGTTTTAACTGTCAGACATTGAAACAGCTGAAGTCTTTGATTTAGTCTTCAGTAGTTATAAAACTACTGAGGACAATTCCGACTTCAGGTGGTGAAACAACTGAGGACATGGTGTTTGTCATCAGTAGTTGTGTAACTACTGAAGACAGTGGTTTTGTCATCAGTTGATGTAAACAGCTGAAGACTTAGCGGTAGTCTTCAGTAGTTGTAAACTACTGAAGACATAGCTGTGGCTTCAGTTGTTTAGAAACAGCAGTTGGAAAAACAACTGAAGAGAAATTGCTCATCAGCTGTTGTCGTCAATTCTTAGCTTTTCAGCTGTTTCAGTCTGACCTCCACATTAAAATGTTTCATTGGTCATCAGTACTTATCTGCATTTCTGACATCAGCAGTTGTAGTTACATCAGCTGTTGTGATTTCATCAGCTGTTATAACTACATCAGCTGTTTTAACAACATGAAGTACTTATATATGACGTTACCAATGATCATCAGTATTTATTACTGAGATTATCGGTAGTTGTCACTTATTCTAGCTGCAGCATACCAAGCCTTAACACCAGGTTGTGGAAAGTTGAACTATCCAAAGGCTTAGTAAAAATGTCTGCAAGCTCATCAGCACTAGGAACAAATTTTGGATCAATCAGACCTTTTTCAAAACAATCTCTAATAAAGTGATGTCTGATTTCAATATGTTTAGTCCTAGAGTGCTGGACAGGATTCTTGACAATACAAAGAGCTGAAGAACTGTCCATTAACAATGGAGTCTTAGTCTCAGTTATGCCATAATCCAATAATTGGTTTTGAAGCCATAATACCTGAGATGTACAACTTGCAGCAGCAATGTACTCGGCTTCAGCAGTTGATGTAGCAACTGAAGTTTGTTTCTTACTCTGCCAAGAAATCAAACAGTTGCCTAGGAATTGGCATCCACCAGAAGTTGATTTCCTGGTCAATTTACACCCTGCATAGTCACTGTCAGAAAAGGCAACTAATTTACCAGAATGTCTAGTAGAATACCATAAACCTAGAGATGGAGTGCCTTGCAAATATCTAAAGATCCTCTTGACTGCAATCAAATGAGACTCCTTAGGTGCAGCCTGAAATCTAGCACAAACACATGTAGCAAACATAATATCTGGTCTAGAAGCTGTTAGGTACATCAAGGACCCAATCATACATCTGTAAAGTGTTTCATCAACCACTTTACCTTTCTGATCTGTATCCAGTTGTGTGGTGTTGCACATGGGAGTAGAACAGGGTTTACAATTTTGTAAATCAAATTTTTCCAAAAGATTTTTTGTATATTTGGACTGATGAATGAAAATTCCATCAGCCTTTTGTTTGATTTGCAAACCCAGAAAAAATTGTAATTCCCCCATTGCACTCATTTCAAACTTTTGTTGCATCAGCTTTGTAAAGTCATCACACAACTGTGGATCAGAGGATGCAAAAATAATATCATCTACATAAATTTGAACAAGTAGATTATGCTGCCCTGCTTTCTTAATGAATAAAGTTTTATCTATGGTGCCTCTAGTAAAATTATTTTTAAGAAGAAAGTTTGATAATGTCTCATACCAGGCCCTAGGAGCTTGTTTCAACCCATAAAGAGCCTTATCAAGCTTATACACCCAATTAGGATGTTTGTTGTCCTCAAAACCTGGTGGTTGACATACATAAACCTCTTCTTTAATTTTTCCATACAGAAAAGCACTTTTGACATCCATTTGAAAAACTTTAAGATTTTGATAAGCAGCATAAGCTAAAAACAATCGAATTGCTTCCAGTCTGGCTACAGGAGCAAAGGTTTCATCATAATCAATACCTTCTTCTTGTGCAAACCCCTGAACCACCAGTCTGGCCTTGTTCTTAACAATAAGCCCATTTTCATCAGTCTTATTCCTAAACACCCATTTAGTGCCTATTGCACACTTACCTGGAGGTAGAGGAACAAGTTCCCACACTTGCTGTTTCTTGAACTGAAGAAGCTCAAGCTGCATGGCATCAACCCATCCATTGTCTTTTAATGCAATGTGATAATTCTTTGGCTCTTGCTGACTGATGAAGAGAGCATAGAAGCAGAAATTTGACAATTGACTTCTTGTTGATACACCAGCAGTGATATCACCAATGATTTGAGACATAGGGTGATTCTTCAGATCTTGATACACAATGAGATCAGTGCAAGTGTTTGTAGCAGGCTCAGCAGCAACAGATGGTGATGGTGAAGAATTTCCTTGAAACCAATCAGTTGATGGTAGTTCAAAGGAAGTTGAAGTTGTAGAAATCTCATCAGCATTTGTTGTGGATTGTGCTGCTGGAGCTGCAGGAACATCAGGTCTAGCTGAATCAGGCAGTTGATCAGTAAATCTGAAGAGGTGAGTACTGCTATCATCATCATCAGCACCAGCAGTACCACCAGGTGGAGAACTGTTGACATGAGCAACAGCAGGAGTTTGATGAGGAGCATATTGTAGTATGTCCAAATCAAATATCTCCACAGGATTTTGTGGAATCTTGTCCTTTGGAGATTCATTAAACTTAACATGTAGAGTCTCTTCAACCATCTTTGTTCTACAGTTGAAGACTCTGTATGCTTTGCAAGTTGATGAATAACCAACAAAATATCCTGCATCCACCTTAGAATCAAATTTCTGGAGTTGATCCCTTGTGTTGAGAATGAAACAAGGACATCCAAAAGCTCTAAAGAATGAAATTAGAGGGGCCAAATGATGAAGAACTTCATATGGAGTTTTCATCAACCTCTTATTCACTAGAGCTCTATTTTGGACATAACAAGCAGTATTGATAGCTTCAGCCCAAAAAGTCATTGGCAATCCAGAGTCAGCCAACATGGATCTTGCAGCTTCAATAAGGGTCCTGTTCTTTCTCTCCACTACTCCATTTTGTTCAGGAGTTCTTGGAATGCTAAAATGCCTCTTGATTCCCTTTGAGAGGAAGAACTCATCAAGTGTGTTGTTTCTAAACTCAGTTCCATTATCACTTCTAACACACTTGACTGAGAGGGAATACTGCTTCTCAACATACAACACAAAGTTGATAATCTTCTGAGGTGCTTCATCCTTTGAATGCAAGAAGAAAGTCCATACAAATCTAGAGTAATCATCCACAATTACTAGACAGTATTTCTTCTTAGCCATACTCATCACTCTCACAGGACCAAAGAGATCCATATGAAGAAGTTGTAAGCAGGCTGTGGACTTAGGTTCTTCAATGGAAGGAAATGAAACTTTGTGCTGTTTTCCTTTTAGACAAGCAGTGCAGTCATCTTCACATTTGAACTCCTTCATGGGCAATCCCCTTACTAAACCATGGTTAATCAGCTGATTTATGTTTTTGAGATTAACATGACCCAGCCTTCTGTGCCATAGTGTAGATTCTTGAGGGGAAGCCTTGGAAAATAGGCAAGGATGGCCTTTGAGATCTATTTTCTTAGAAAGATCTAAGGCATACACTCTTCCTGTCCTGTTGGCCTTAAGGAGAGTGTGTTTATCCAACACCTTGTCAATCAAACTCAGAACTTTGGATGACAGAATCCGGCAGTTCTGACTTGTGAAAAGAGCAACATGGCCTTTGTCACACATTTGACTGACACTCAAGAGGTTGTACTTGAGATTTTCCACATGGTTAACATCATCAAACTTTATTTCCCCATTGGAAACAAAGCCTTTGCCGATGATGTAACCCTTTGCATCATTGCCAAAAGATACAAATCCCTTCTTTCCTTGAGAGTAGTCATTAAGAAGTGATCTGTTTCCTGTCATATGCATGGATCCTCCACTGTCTACATACCAGATGCCTCTGTGGCATGTTGAAGAACCCTGCAGAACAAAGCAAATTAGTTAGATTTTGAGACCCAAACCTTTTTGGTTTTGGGCCTATTCACATCAACAGATGGTGGACTAACAAGTTTGCTAGAAATAACAGCTTGAGAGGAAGAAGATGGTGGAAAAGAGGAATCCTTTGGCTTGGACCTCCTTTTCTGTGGATTCAACATAGGAGCATCTAATTGGTTGACTCTTCCCAATAGATGTTGAACCATCATAACCAGCTGTGTCTGATTTTGTGATAGAGCTTTCAGCTCTTCTGACACATTAGGACTGGAGTTTGATAAGTTCTTATGTTGCACCTTCTTCTTTTGAGCAACCTCAGCTGTTACCTGTTTAACCCCTTCCTTTTTGGATTTCTTTTTGGACTTAGGGATTACAGGATTTGATGTTGCTGGTACAAATGTGGCTTTAAACTCATTTTTCATTTTTACCATTTTCTCTTTAATTTCATCTTTATTTTTGAGTTTGGATCCTCTTTTGTACCAACAATCATCAGTGAGATGATTAAACAAACCACATACTTCACATGGTTTATTTTTCATCTTTTGTTGATCATCAACTAAAGAGGATGAAACTACTGAAGACTTGCTCTTCAGTACTTTGGACGCACTATTTGCTTTCTTGGCTTCCTCTTTAGTAGTCTTCAAACTCTTTCTACTGACAGTTTTCTTCTTTTCAGTGCTGTCAGTAGTTGGAGCTTGAACTTCAGGAGTTAAATCTTGCTCTCCAGTCCTTTCAGGACTTTCTGACATAACTCCTGAGTTGACCAACTCTTTGATCATGTGAGTGTCAGCAATTGAACTATCAATATTAGCTGATAAGTTCTGAGAGGGCTTATTGCTGACTTCAACTTTTGATGATGCTTTATCAGAAAGTGAATCACATGATGAGGTGGATTGGTTATTGCTTTCTCCATCAGATTTCACCTCTACTCTTGGAGCAAAATCTGTAGGAGGAGCAGTGTGATTATAACCAATGCCAAACTTCACATTGGAAGCTGATTGCTTACTAAGAAGCATCTCAAAACCTTTGCATGATTTCACCCATCGATCACACTCTACTTGGGTGACTGCAAGGGTTTCTTTAAGACTTTTCTGGTCCTCCAGAATAACCTCTAGCTTAGCCTTTTCATCATTTAATTGGCATTTAAGCTTATAAATCTCATCATTTTTATTATTAAGAACAGACTCATACTCAGTTTGTCTTTTGGAAATAGTTTTCTCAAACTCAAGTTTTTCATTTATTAATGCTACATTTGCCTCTCTAATAGAGACAAAAGCAGCAATGCAAGATTCAGAACATAACTTGGCTTTGGCTTCTGAAGATACCTGAGTTACCTGTGAAGATGATGCAGTTGAGCAGGAACCCTCAGTTGATTCCAGAGCCATAAGTGCCAGATTTCCAAAAGGACTATCACCACCATGTTGATCAGCACTTGTGAACAATTGTTCATGACCAGACATGTCATCTGGCAAGCTACTCCAATCAGCAACTTCTGGGGTGAAGAAGCTGTGTTGTTGAGGTTGAGGGGGTTGATGAGATGGTTGAGGTTTGGAAGTGCATGAGGTTGTGGTACCATAGGAGCTTGAACTTGACTGGTTTGTGGCATGTAATAACACGGGTAAGGATAAGGCATTTGACCCTGAGGAACAAAGTATGCAGGAGATTGTAGTTGAGACTGATGACCAGAATTGACAGGATGTTGCCCTTTGTTTTGTTGACTATTGCTAGGAAAAGTCACAAAAGGTGCAGAGGAATTAGATCCAGATGATCTACATTCTCTAGCAAAGTGTCCAAGCCTTTGGCATCTGTGACACCTCAACTTACTCTTGTCAAAACCAACTTTGGTTTTGCCAGAGAGTCCTGGGAACTTTCTTCCAGTTCTTTTGTAGAACTTCTGAGATCTGATATTTATCAAGGCCATTTGGCTCAAAATATCCATCTCTTCTAAGTCATCATCAGCAATCCCCTTGAGATCATCCATGATGAAGCATAGATTGTCATTATTACACCCAGAAAATTGACTATCAACACTCACAAATGCTGAATCAGAAATATTTGAAGAGAAATCAATATGCTCATCATACTGGCATTCAGATGAGGCATATTCTGACTCATGACTAACCAGAGCAGTATTGCCTGGTACAAAGTCCTCAGTGAGCTTACCAGATGAAGACAGTTTTCTCTTTTGTTCTATCTCTCTCTCAAATGTGAGCAATTTCCCATGAAGTTGGGTGAGAGATAGTTTGTCCAAATTTGCACTGGAGCGTAGGACAATGGTATATGTATCCCATCTCTCAGGCAGTGATCTGAGAAATCTGTTATTCATCTGAACATTAGTATACTCATGTTTGACCATTTTCAATTCAGAGATCAAACAAGAGAACCGCTCAAACTGTTGAGTCAGTGTCTCACCCTTCCTATGAGAGAATGTCTCATATTGTTGGGCAAGGATCTCTCTATTATTTGCCAAGACCTCATCTGTTCCTCCAAATTGTTCTTTCAAGGCATTCCAGAGGTCATGGGCAGATTCATAGTGCATTAACCCAGAATAAATTTCATTTGGTAGTGCCATGGCTAGAATTCCATGAGCTTTTGCATCTATCTCAAATAATTTCTTATCTTCATCTGAGTATTGATCCTTCCTCTTCGGAACCATTTGATTGGTTTCCGGGTTATTCACCATAGGCTTATGTGGACCATGTACCACTGATGTCCAACAACCTGAACTGTTAACAGACAGGTGATGGAGCATACGACGTTGCCATATGTTATACTCATTCCTAACCAGCATTGGAGGCTTGGTTGAGGAACCAGTAATGTGAGGATCATTGGAAGGAGTAGTCATTTTGAAACCAAAAACAATTTTATTCAAGCAAAAATTTTGACACACCACAACAAACTCAATGAAACCGAGAATAAGTCTCAGGATGAATGATTAAAAACACAGAAAATTCGATTTCTATAACAGTTTCTTGCAAAAGGATACTAATTCACTCAAACTTGGATCTTGAAGAGCAGTTTCAATGATCAATTATTAGATCGATCAATGATTAACCTGCTCTGATACCATTTGACAGGATCAACGATCACAAGTTTGAAGTATAAGAGTGTAATGCAGCGGAATGAAGAGATGAATTAGTCAAGTTATAGCAAGAGAGTGTTATTTGTAACAAATGCGAGAGAATATTTTCTGTGATTTGGAATGTTTCAATAATGCTCAATATTATTGCTCAATCATTCACAATTACAATAAGGTTGGCACTCCTTATATAGAGTGCAATCACTGCTGTAATCACGGGGTGGTGATTACTAGCAGATCTTAGTACAAAAATAACTACTTCTTAACAAACTACTGAAATGTTCACAACTACTGAGAACATGTCAGAGTGTTAAGTATAAAACATGAAACAACTGAAAAAGAAAACTACTGATGCTACAACGACTGAAGAACAAACTCTTCAGTCGTTTTACAAAACTACTGAAAATAGAAAATATAAAACTACTGAAAGCAAACCGTCACAACTACTGAAGAAGTCCTCTTCAGCTGTTGTGACAACATCTTCAGACTTTGTCTTCAGCACTTGTGTCTTCAGACTTTGTCTTCAGCACTTATGTCTTCAGACTTTGTCTTCAGTTGTTGTCTTCAGCTGATGTGGACTTCAGTAGTTGTTGTGACGTCTGTGGGACTTAAAGGTTTTTCTGATCCGGCTCATTGGTTCTTTTGGTCCAACAAGACAGGTGATGGAGCATACGGGGTTGCCATATGTTATACTCACTCCTAACAAGCATCGGAGGCTTAGTTGAGGAGCCAGTATTGTGAGGATCATTGATTGAAGTAGTCATTTTCACCAATTCAATCAGATTCAATGAGATTAAAATAAGTCTAGTTTAAAAAACTCAACAACACAATTTGAATCTCAATTAATTAACCGGAAGCGACAGAAAATCAAACTCTATAATCAATTCTTGCAAAAATGCTAATTCGATCAAACTTAGCTATCAAAAGAGCAGTTTCAATGATCAATTGTTAGATCGATCAATGATTAACCTGCTCTGATACCATTTGATATGATCGGATCAATTAGATTTGAATTTTGCAGCGGAATATAACAAAATAAGATCGAATTCAAGCAAGAAAAATGATGAATATGCAAACACACAATGACGATTATAGAGAGAGAATATTTTTGTTAAAGGAATGTTTTCATTCACGTGTAATGCTTCGGTATCAAAACAACTAGGTCAACATTCCTTTTATAGAGGAATGTGACGTTTGCTGATGTCACTTGATAGTGACATCTAACAGAATTATACAAACAACTGAAACAATGCAAACTACTGAAATGTTCTCAATAACTGATCACATCTCAGAGAATGCTAAGTACAAGAACATAAAACTACTGACCTACAACTATTGAAACAATAAACTACTGAAAGGAAAATTACAAGTACTGAAAAGGAAAAACCATCATAACTACTGAAGTTAATAACTTCAGCTGTTGTGACAACTACTGATCACTCTGGTCTTCAGTCCTTGTCTTCAGTACTTCACTTTCAGACTTTGTCTTCAGTTCTTTACTTTCAGACTTTGCCTTCAGACCTTTGTAATCAGCTAATGTCTTCAGCTGTTGTGATCTTCTTCAGTAGTTGTAATGTCTGTGGGACTTAGAGGTTTTTCTGATCAAGCTCATTGGTTCTTTTGGTCCAACAAAGCCGAATTCACAATTTGGATGTTGTTGAATTTGTTGTCACACCCTTAATTTTCGCAGACGGGGTTTTACCATCAAGCGTGTGACAAACCACGACTGTCACACCCCCCAACCACGACGGTTTCCCGCAGTGCATGAACGTCATGGAATTATAGTAATTGATCGACCACTACATGATTTGGTAAAACGTACGTTGCAAATAAGTTTAAAAAATACAATGAGCTACGGTTATAGTCTAGGCCCACTAAGTACAACCTAATTCCCTATAACCAATGGTGTCACACCCCCAACCATAACGGTTTCCCGCGGGCATGAACATTATGGAATCATAGTCAGTGATCGATCACTACATGTTTTGGTAAAACATACGTTGCAAATAAGTCTATAAATACATAATCTTTTCAGAGTTAAATTGCGTAAGCAGTAGAACAAATGTAAATTGTTTTCAAAACACGAAAAATACAGAAATATATGTCCCAAACGTCATGAATGGCCCTAAATGTGATGTGATCCATGCAAGCTTAACTTGATGCAAATGTCAAATACCTGACAAAACATGCATTAAAATATGTCAACATGAAGTTGGTGAGTTCACAGGTTTTAAAATAATAGTAAATAGTGTAATAGACCACAAGTCTTTCCATGATTTGATTTTCGATCATACAATACTACAACATTATATAAGCATCAGAAGCTAGACTGTAACTGTAATAGATTGCCACTGCCTGTGCCTACCGTAAACACAAGGGTGAACAGGCTAATATGCACCCGTTTAGACCTCCAGTCAAGGTTAGGGTAATTAACCCGGGTGGGAGTAGTCAAACCCAATAGTACTATCCATGATTACCTTGCTTTAGGAAATAAACTAACGGTCCGATATAAGGGAACTTGATACGGTAAGTAATTTGCATGTAGTAATTTGCAAATAGTAAAATCATTGACAAGTAAATATATCCAATAAAATAGTAATTTGTACGTAATCTCTTCTAAAATGAAAATAAGTAAATATGAGGCCGTGAAACTCACTTATGAAGTGAGTGGGGTGTGAAAGTCTATAAGTATCGAAAATGCTCAATAAATATCCAACTTAAGTTTGCCCTGGAATAATAAAGGCAACTTATTTCTAAGTGATTGCACCTACGTGTAATATGAGCATGTAACTATTCATCCACATACTTGGTAACGAAGTGTTTGACTCGACGACCCGTTGGTGACACAAGATGAATATTCGTGAAATATATATTACTTAAAAAATATTAATAAATTATACTTCATTTGAAAGTGTTGAAATACCTTTATATTTTAAAGTTAACATATTGTTTGAGTAATTATATATCATTTTGACTCGACCCGAGACATGGCTCAAGTATTCAGTAATTAATTATGTAATTTACATAAGAAATTATAGGAATTATGGTTTTGAAATAATCTTATTTTTCTTAGGTAAAATAATATTTGTATTATTTTAATTGAAATACAATTTAAAATATTATCATCCAAGAAAGATCACTAGTTTTCCTATTTTACCATCCATGTATACTTATATATATTTACTCATAAAATAATTATCTAATTATTTTCGTAGTAGAATTATTCTTTTATTTTACCTTGTTCTTATGAACCTTAACATATATAAATTAGGGTTTCATCAAATTATTAAGTAATTTTTATTATATTAGAAAGTAAAATCCCTTTAATGAAATACTTAGTCATTTTAGTCAATTTACTAATTTGTCTTAGCCGGTCTTTTAAAGTGACCTAGTAACTAGTATTATAAGATTCATAAATTTATATTTTAAGTCTCATGATAAAATAATTTAAATCATTTGTCATCTTTGTCAGCTAGTATCTACTACCTATTTTAACACATCCTTTTAATTAACCTAATATATTATATGAAGTTCATACTTTTCCATTTAAAGTCCCATGTTTATATTTTTGACCAAATTTGTAAACTTGGTCAACCTATCATATAGTCATAACCTAAAATTTATAATAACATATTACAACTCACTAATTAATTATAACTTGTAGAATATATATATATATATATACATATATATATATATGATATATATATGTATATATATATGTATAATATATGTATATATATATATAGATATATATATAGATATAGATATATATGTATGTATAGATATATATAGATATGTATGTATATATAGAGATAGATATATGTATATAGATAGATATATCTAGATATATATAGATAGATATATAGATATATAGATAGATATAGATATATATATATATAGGTATATATATATGTATATGTACATATATATACATATATATATGTATATGTACATATATACATATATATATATATATATATATATATATATATATATATATATATATATATATATATATATATATATATATATGTATGTATATATATATATATATTATTGTTCATAATAATACTTGTAAAACATTTAAAATTCCATAACCATAATATAACCCATTTGGAGCTTTTCTTGAGTTTTAATCAAACCTTTATGACTTTTTATAAAATCACCAACTAGTAATTTGGTCAAACATGGATCTATGAATATTTACTTTTTAAAACAAGTATTATTATTTAGATCATGTTAAAATGTTTTGTGTGAAATATTCTTCTTAAAACTCTTTGTTGATAATAACACCATTTTTAACATGAATGTCTTTTTTGTGAATTAATGTTGTTACATATGAACCAGTAGATAGAAAATCATGGTAAAGTAAAGTATATATAAACAAGAAGAGAGTGTTCTCACTAAGATCAAGCAAAAAAAATAGAAGGGTTGTTGTAGGATGCTTGGAAGCTTCAAACATCACTTGGTCTTCAATAATGGCACTTAAATCACCCAAGATTTATAGAATACAAGTTTTGAAGATGGTGGGATGGTGGTGTGTGTATGGGAAGAATTTTGAAGGGACAGAAGGGAAAGGAGTGTGGTGTTGGTGAAGTTGACATGTAATGTGAATATCTCCTCTTATAGACCCATATGATTTTCAAAATCAAGACCTTTTTTTTGGGAAGAGATGCAATTTTTGGTCAATGGAGGAGGGAAAATGGGGTTTCAAGAATGGTAATGGAGTCTTCTTGCTATAATTATCTCCAAAAAGTATTTCACTAAAATGATAAATTTCTCAAACTTCACAAAACCCACTGTTGCAAGCATTCACTTTTTCTTGGAAATGAGAAAGGAGGGGGGAGAGGGTTGAACGGCCAAGGAAGGGGGAAAAGGGGTTTTGTTTTATTTTTGAGTGGTATTGGGTATTTGGGGGTATTTGTTGCACCATAGATATTTTTACATAATGTTATATTTTTACTTACATTAGAATGCTATAAGAACTTATATAATATCATATATTTTAATATTGTTAGCATGTTAATGATGCGTCATGTATCTGTTAACCGCGTTTAAAGGATTCGTTTGGGATAAAATATCAACTTACACAATTAGGCTTATTTATAAATTTAAGCTTTTTTAATGTATTTAATTTGAAATCTAAAATACTTTGAACCACTTTAAAGTATTTATTAGTATTAATTATCAACAACGTTCGTGTGTGCCGGTTGTACCGCGTGTAAAAATGGTATTTACGCCGAATAACCGATGTATGAAATGTTATGCATGAAATTTTGCGATGCATGAAATGACCTTAAATAATCAGAACTCACTTGAAACTCATGTAAAATATGCACAATTATGACTGAGTCGGGCCGGGTATTGACCTGAACTTGCCAGTTGTCACAAGGAACGAAGTCATTAGTTACATCAAACGACGGAATATGAACAAAAGTTTTGGATACTACTTAACCCATTAACATAACCATAGTTAATCAAACGTTATAGTTTGAAAAATGCCAAAGCGAATTCTTAAAACAAATGCAAAGATAGAAATGCGCAAGAACACACACCTCAAAATCAGAGTTTAAGTATTGAAAACACTAATCATTGTTTCAACGAACTTTAATGCATGTGACCAGATAAGATGCTCCTAATACGTGCAATTACCTTTATTGACTTGAGAAAACATGCTTAAGTGTCAACACAAGATTGGTGAGTTCACAGGTTTGTAAAATAGGTAAATTAGTTGTGTAAACAGATAAAGTAAACAAAGTAAATCAATGCAGGTAGCTAATCTACAATCCATGTTACTAACGTGTATGAAGTTCGCGAACGAAGCTAACAATGTAGTGGGTGCACAGCTACAATCACAACAAATATTGGACTTTTAGGTTTCTCCACAACTCAAATTTATGTATCTTTTTAGATTATAACTAAATCTAAACTAATAATTTGCATGGTTTCGCTACCCCGACTAGACTTGGCACCCAGATAACCCCATGTACGCATATTAAATGTCACATACAACATACCTATGAACAATAACATACTATGCATTAATTACCCTTAAACATACACATTCACGCGCACCCATGCAAACTTAAGTCCACTATTATAGCATAGAAGACGTATACTTATTATCATCATATTAATATAATTATTTATGTAGTTACATGTATATGTATAATGCATACCAACCACAATCATGCATAATCATAATTTAACTTATATACATATATCATACATGAACATACACGTGTACTCGAACATCCACATCATAATCCAACATACACACATCTATAAGGTCACACACCATCATACCCTCGGTCACCACCGAGAACACATGCACACCCTCGGTCATAGCCGAGAACACACACACCACACACATGCACAACCTTGGTCATAACCGAGAACAAACACACTAAACTTGATCATACCAACACACATCCACACACACACAACTGATCCCGCCTTCACCCTTTGGTTACACACCACCACTACATGTACCCCATGGTTCCAACCTAACATAACCGCAGTCCACACACGCATGTATAACCACAAATATCACGCATGCTATCATCATAAACAATTATAATTTACATATAAGCTAGGCGTGAAAACAAAAGCCTAGCATAAAGAAAACTAGTAAGAACCATACTATCCTAGTCGAGAAGGAGAGAGCCAAATAGGTTTTTGAGAGGGTGTCGCGATAGGGGAGGGGGTTGCTCCTTGGCCGAACCATCGAAGGGTAGAGAGGGAGCGAGAGAGATCTATAGGCAGAGAGAAAGAGGAATTAGGGTTAGGATTTTTGGTGGAAAGGTTATCGAGGGAGAGAGAGAGAGAGAGAGAGAGCCGATAGGTGGAAGAGTGAGTTAAGGGGATTAGAGTCTTGGGTAGGGTTGTTATCTCGGGTGGAGTTGTTATCTCGGGTAGGAGTGTTATCTCGGTGGTGGGCTAAGAGGTTGGGTTATGAGGGTGGGGGTAGGTTGTAATTAAATGAAATTTTGTTAAATGACAACGAAACCCCGTAAAGTTTTATAAATAATCTCTAGATACATACTAACATTACATAATCTAATAAATTAATTTAAATAAATCATAAGAAAGCGTTTAAAATAAAGTCGAGTTAACGACGTTAACCTGGAAACATGAAGTGTCACATTTGGTCAAGTTCATTTCGATTCGCTTGAATTTGGATAACCGAACCAAATATGCAAGATTTTGTAGAATTGATAACCAAACAGATATGTGAATTCACAATTCGAAAACGGTTAAGAACCAAACGGAAAACCAAATTCACAATGTAGTTTTTTTTGTTACGGATACGGTTAAGTTTTTCGTTTTATTCTGTTTTTTTGGTTTTTTAACACCCCTACCATCTGACTTTGACGTATTTGATCCTATTACTCCGACTTTTATGTTAGGTTCAACTCTTCTAGATTTTAGGTCACTCGGACTCTGTGCTCGTATAGGGTCCCACCGCTACACCTAGGGAGGCATTTCAAACCACTACAATAGATGCAATTCCCACTAGGGGACACCCTATGACCATTCACTCTCAAATAAACTCAATACGTTCATCTTTTGGTCACATTCGAACCATTGCCCATTCCACAAACGACTTGGGGCATGTGTGATTCTTATTGGGATGCTACTATGGACTTGGAAATGTCCTAGTTTCTTTCCATTGGAATTGAAAATAAAAAACAACAGGTTTATATTTTATGTATGTGTCTATGTATTTATTAAGTATCTATTATAAGTTTTATAGATCGGTCCGGATTGTTAGTTTAATTACGGGTTAAATAGTAGTTATATGGGTCATTTTTGTTAGGAAAAAGTTCCTAAGCAACCACCATACTTAAAGTTGGTGAAAAGATTGAAACGACAATTCTATGGGTATAAGTAATGTTTATGTTTAGACAATTGCAATGTAATAAAAACTCAATCATTTTTCTAGAAGTTAATGTTATTGTTCTATTGTATTGTTCTTTTTTGTCAATTTTTCACAAAAAACAATGTAACCATCACCCTCACACAATAAGTCACGCTTCAATTCTACAACATTTGATAATCATTTCAACAATTGGTAGATAGGAAACTGTCCCACATCCCCCTCGTGCCAATATCATTGGATGTCACTCGTTATACCTCCATAAATTTGAAAACAAGGTTCAACTTGAGAGATACAAGAGTCTCCAAGCTAGTTGCTCAAGGAACCTCTCAGCAACCTACTTGGACATCAATGAGACCTTCAGTCCAATCATCAAACCTGCCACCGTTCATATGCTTCTTGATATTTTTGTCTCTGGACGTTGGCCTATTCATCAACTTTTCAAATGGAAAGTCAAGAATGCATTTATAAATGGTGAATTAGCTAAGGTTGTATAAATATGAAGCAATCACCTGGTTATGTTGACTCTCAACATCCTAAGCACCTGTGCACCCTTTGCAAGGCTCTTTATGGTCTTAAGCCAGTAATCATGCCTGGTATCATTGTTTGTTTGTTCACATTGCCTTGAATGTCTTAGCAACAAGTTTGATAACTCTCCCTCTCTCTTCATGTTTTGTCGCGGTCAAGATGTCTTCTACTTATTATTTTATGTGAATTTAATGAAGAGCAACCCTAAATTGGGTTTTCCAAAATACTCAATACTAACTAGTGTTTTTTACAATAAGTTAATTTTGATGATGGCTTTTGGCAGCTATCATGTGTTGTAACATTAACCATAGGTTGTTTGCAACCAAGTGGTGGTAAAAGAACGTCTTTTTTGAAACCTAATATTTATTGCTCTATTCCTATATAAACCCATTGATGTTTCTAGAGAATTAATAATAACAATAGTCAGTGTTGTAAAACTCGGCCTAGGCAGCCGAGTACTTGGTATTCGGCAAGGTGCCGAGGCGCTTTTTATCAACTCGGTCAACATTACTAGGAATCGGTCCAACTGGGTCCAAACCGGCCCTACTCGGTCCAACTTGGTCCAAACCGACCCTACTCGGTCCAACTCGGCCCTACTCGGTCCAACTCGGCCAAATCGGCCTAACTCGACCTACTCGGTACAACTCAGATTTTCACTATTTTTCACCGATTTCGTTGTTTTCACCGATTTTTATTGGATTTTTATTGTTTCGTTAATGTACATTGGAAGATGATAATCAAAGGATTACTATGTCTATAATAACAAATATTTGATATTACGTTTTAAAATATTATTTATGTGAACATGTAATTTTTTATTTATATTGATATTCATGTTTTTTTATAAATATTAGTAAGTTTGTGATATTTAACATATTTATAATTTTCGAAAAACTAATATCTTTATAATTTATCACGTCCGAGTACTCCCCGAGTACTCCCCGCCTAGGTCGAGTACTCGCAACTTCCCACTCGACCGACCTGGTAACGCCTAGGAGTTTTGCAACCATGACAATAGTAAATAAGATAATCACTGAACGACAAACAAATTGATTGTTTGTTATTTGCTTTTACTTTTTAAGAGCATTGTAGGTTTTTTACTCAAAACTTTATAATTTAATTAGAAAACACAATCATTTGTATTTAATTTTGATTTTTTAAAATCTCCCACATCTCATTTCTTATTCTTATTCTTATATTTTTTTATTAGAATTCTTTTTCTTTCTGCATTTAGAATCTTAACTACCACCTAATTTATCTTATTATCATTGACTTCTAAAGTTGATTATTTTCTATTTGGAGAAGTTTGACTATTAGTTCTATTTAAACGGTTATTAAAAAGAGTTTTTCAAAATACACCCTACCCTAATATAATAATTACATTTGACTATAATTTAACCAGAGTTTAGTTTTGTAAAAACAAGATTGACTAGCTACATGTATAAAATAAAAATAAAAATGGTCATCTTAAATGCGTAATTTTACACCCTTAAAAACTTAAATGTATAATCAAATATATTCTATACTATAATAAAAATTATAATAATAAAACATGTAAAATAAATCGACTCCATATAATATAAAAAGTATAAAAAGTATATACACGTAGTATTTGTTAAATCATTTTTTCTTAATTACTTTTAAAAACAATTGTTTTGGTTTTAAGTTCTAATATACACTACAAGAAATGTCGCCATTAGCGGCGACACCTTTAGCGGCGACACACACCATTAGCGACAACCATTAGAGGCGGCATCAATAGCGGCGACATCAATAGTGGCGACAATTGCCGCTATTGGTCAACGATTTGTCTAGGGTTTCTAAACTTAGATCTGACCGTTGAACGTGCGCTAGATCTAACGGTCAGTGTTTATCGTACAATAACCATTAGCGGCGACACCTTTCGCGGCGACATGTCGTCGCTAAAGGGTGCAGACCCAATAAAATCGGGATTTCCCTCCTTTTTCCCCTCTTTCCCTCCACACCGCACCTCCATTCCCGTGACCACCGCTGCTGAAACTCCGGCGACCACCGCTGCTGAAACTCTGGCGACCACCATTTCACGACCACTGGTCCGTGACCACCACTCCTCAACCTCCATTCATCATCTTCCTCAACCTTCGATTACCACCCTCAAAGTCCGACCACCACCACCCTCTCAATGTCGTCCTCAAAGTCCGGTCACCACCGTCGCTGCTGTTGTCGTGGATCTCGACCACCGTCGCCGCTTATACCTTTAGGGGCTGTTTGATTACACTAACTCAGTAAGATCTGACTGAGTCAGAAGCTGACCCAGTTAGAAGTTCTGACTGGGTATGCATTTGGCTGAAACTTGGTTGTTTGATTCAGTATTTGAGTCAAAAACCGTATATTTTCTAATCAACATTAACAATCTTAATCAACTACTAAATCAAAATCGGAACCACCACACCACCACCACAACCACCACAATCTCCCACCCAAAAACCTACTGCAACAAACCACACCATTTCTGATCAATCGAAGCTCCATAGATCCCCCTCCATCATCCACCGTCTCAAATCCTTCACTACCCACAACCACCACCAAGATCTACCACCACCACCTACCACTTTCGATTCCAATCTGGAGGGAAGGTTAACAGAATGAAGTTTGGATGAGGGAGCGCCGAACGGCGGCGACGGCGGCGACGACGACTGCCTGCTAGTCGCGAGGGGGCGGCGACGACGACGGGTGAGGGTTTGGCGGAGGAGGCGGTGGGGAGACCGCCGACGATGGGGGTTTGGCAGAGGAGCCGGTGTGCAGGGGTGAAGGCCTGTCGCCCCTTTACTTGGTCTTGGTCAGCATGTTTCAAATCTAGGTCCGGGTCAGCCGGGTTAGACCCGGTCAGATCTGATTTCAAGCATATCAAACAGGCTGACCGGATGATCGAGTCAGCCGGGTCAGTCGGGCCAGAACCAAACAAACAGCCCCTTAGTTTTCAACACAAATTAGAAGGTAATTTTTTTGGTTTAAACACAAATTTATGTTTGTTTATGTTAATGTATGATTGAAACATGTTTAGATTTGTTTTAGAATGCTTATGTTTAACTTTAATTATGACTAAATTACTTATGTTTGTACTTTATGTAGTATGATTGTATGATATTATGAAATCTAGATTTATTTTGTATGAAATTGAATGTTATTGGAAATCTAGGTTTATTTTAGTCATCCGAAAAAACTGAAAATATTAAAAAAAAATTTAAAAATTTGATCATTAGCGGCGACATGTCGCCGCTAATAGTCATTTAATTATAAAAAAAAACATTAGCTGCAAATTATTAGCGACGACATTTTGCTTATTAGCGGCGACAACATTAGCGGCGATTTGTATCATTAGCGACGAACTATTAGTGGCAACTCATTAGCGTCAACAAGTCGTCGACAAAGGCTATAGCAGCGACATTTACGTTTAAAAAAAGTTCTTTTGATATTAAAGTTTATATTTTGTTAAACGTTTTTTACAAGTTGTGAGTGTTAGAAAACTCAATTGACTCATTTTAAAAATATTATTATTAAGAAAACTTATAGTTTTTATTATTAAGTTTCTATTAAAAAATAGTTGTATTAAATGAAAATGTAATGATGGTGGTAATAAATTAAAAAATGACTATATTTATTAAGAATGTGATTATTGGTAAATTATATGATTGATTGTATTTATTAATAAGATTAGTCTTGTAGAGTAGGGTGTAACACAATACTAAGAAGTTTAAGAATTTTTTTACGATTACATTTTCCGTCATACGTTCAAACAAAAACAACTATAATAAAATGTTTCACTTGAAATAAAAGCCTATGTATAACTATCATAAGCACTTCTAGTTAAAAAAGAAACACCACTACAAAAAACCACGAAGCACCATATGAAAAAAGAAAACAAATTTACCTTACACTTCCAGTTGATTTGAGATTAATTATCAAGATTTGAGAAGCTCCGTTTATTTGATGATGGATGGGGAGAAGAAGCTTGGGGTAGAAGTTGGTTAGGATATCGTGTGTATAGTGGATTGGTATATTTTCCTTTTACTATAGCTTCCATGTAATTTGGTGTCAAATTATAAAGATAAGGAGTAGTTTAAAGAATAAGATGCATGAGTAATTTGGATGCGCTTCTTAAATTTACTTAAAATATAAAGATAAGGTAGAGTATACTGAATCTAATATGAATGCTCTAACAATGCAGATTTAGATGAAATAGTAGAAGAAGATTTAGTACTAGAAGAAAGTTCAAGACCTGAGTATGCAACATCAAAACACCAAGAAGAAATTGAAAAAGAGAGAGATGAAGAAAATCAAAGGGCAAAACTCCACCAGAGTTTGTATGAAGCTACTCAAAGTAAAACTTATAATAAGGTTTATAGCATTTTGAGGAAAGGAGAAATTACAGTGACGGACCAAATCACCATTAATGGCAACACCGCACTTCACTTAATGGTTGGTACTACCAAAGACATGGAGATTTTAAAGAAAATGTTAGCCATTGCACCACAAGGAAACACATTACTGGATATGAAAAATTCAGAAGGAAGCACGCTACTTCATGTTGCTGCTATTGTTGGCAACACTAATGCTGCTAAGATGCTGGTTGAAAAAAACAAAGATTTGTTGTATGCTAAGGACAATGAGGATCACACACCACTAGCCAGAGCCCTTTCTAATATGCATACTGAGACATATCTTTATTTGTTGAACAGTACTCATGACATAGAGAAGGCTACTCTCTTTGCGGGTATAAGTGGTGATGATCTTCTAGTTAATATTATTTCTTCTAAAGATTACAGTAAGTTTAATACAGACCACTTAATTAATATGGGCGGTGATGAATTATCAACTTCTTGTTTGTCTCATCATTTGTTCTTGATTATCTACTGCAGATTCAGCATGTGATTTTTTAAAGCATTATTCTAAATTTCACAGTGACGCTGTGCTGATGGCTATAGCTCAAAACTTTCCACGCAAATTCAACATTTGGGGAGAAACCACCTATGAATGTTTGTTGATATCTTTAACTTGACTCCACATGTTTCTTTGCATTTTTAGCTTACCCAAGTTTTGCTATCTTGAAGGGGATGAAGACGATCCAGCGGATTTGATTTTTGGAGCTTTTTTGGCCATTTCCGTAATTGCTAGTGTCGTTGTCTTTGCCTTTAAGAGGCCTGTCAGTCGATGGATAATATATCCTTGCGTTGCGGGAGCAATCTACCTGGCCATCGTTGGTAGGTCATCTTTGTGGTTATTGGTTGCACACTCCATGAACACATTGTACTAACAAACTTCCTATCTCATACAGTGATCTATTGGATTTACATGTATTTTAAGCGTATCATATTAGGTAATTTGAATCAGAATTTAGCATCTCAATATCTATAAAAAAAAAAAAAAAGAAAACGATTATTTCTTTGCTTTAGTCAAGATGCTTCTTTTTCTCCGTGTCACAGTGATGCAGGGCGTGTTTGTTGAAGACGGAGCTCGAATGCACTCTGACGCTACACGCCTATTAAAAGCAACATGTGATTTGATAAAACGTTCTGTACATTCTGGGTCTTATCGTGACTATTACAACAATGCAATTCTTGAAGCCACAAGACAAAATGCATATGAGGTTGTAGTATTGATTGTGTCTTATTTCCCAGATGCAGTTTGGAGTGTCAATGAAGAAGGCCACAATATTATTCAATATGCTGTGATAAATCGTTCAGAAAAGGTTTACAATCTACTATATCAAATGAGCGAACACAAAAATATTTATAGGACAATCAAAGACCCTTTTGGGAACAACCTCTTACATTTGGCCGCAAGGTTAGCACCTCCTGACAAATTAAGTCATATATCCGGGGCAGCTCTACAAATACAACGCGAACTACAGTGGTTTAAGGTAGGAATCTTTGGAAACTTGAAATTTAAATTTATTTAGCATACATATTGCTAAGGCTAATAACTTTAATCAGGTAGCATAGTTAACATATCTAATACTGTAATCTTGTAGGAAGTTGAAAGATTTATATGCCCTCTAAATATCAAACAAAAGAACAAACATGGAGACACACCTCAAATGGTATTTACAAGAGAGCACAAGGAGTTGGTAATTGAAGGAGAAAAATGGATGAAAGCAACCGCGGAGTCATACACAATTACAGCTGCATTAATTACCACCATCATGTTTGCCTCGGCTATCACCGTACCAGGAGGAAACAATCAGGATACAGGTATCCCAGTTTTTAGTAATAAACCTGCCTTCACAACATTTGCAGTATCAGTCGCCGTATCATTGTTCACATCTATTACATCCTTACTAATGTTCTTGTCAATCCTTACTACACGTTTCGCTGAGCAAGACTTTCTGTTCAATTTGCCGACAAAGTTGATAATTGGACTCACCACCTTGTTCATATCAACCACAGCCATGATTGTAGCTTTCGGTGCGACATTGCTCCTTGTGTTTGGCCAAAGGCACTCCTGGATTCTTATTCCAATAATTGCACTTACATGTCTACCAATTACTTCTTTTTTGACATTGCAACATCCACTCATTGCAGACCTAGTGACTTCAACATATGGACGTAGTATTTTTGGTAAGAAAAGAGATGTGCCCTTCTATTAATTTATCGTCCCATAAGCCAAGTGATTTGAACACCATAACGATTGCTATGAGTTGTTGTTCTTTGTCCTACTCATGTTTGGTGGACCTCCCTACTATTACCATGTGTGTATAAATTTTTACACCATTATTTTTGTGTGTTATATTAACTTTTAGTGAATAAATAAGCAGTTTTTGTTATTATAAGCTAAGATGTAATTAATGGTCATGGTCTATTGTGGTTATTGGTTGCACACTCCATGAACACATTGTAGTAACAAACTTAATAAGTTAAAAAAAATATTTATTAATCCCAAAATAACTTTTCAAACTCACTTTTTATATAAGGTAAAAAAGAAGTGAAAGTAAGTAGAAGGTTATTTATTAACTTTTGAAAAGTGCTTTTAATTTAATTTTCTATTATACGCATCTACTACCTCCTATTAGCTCCCCCCATTTTCAAGGAATGTCTTTTTTGGTCATTTTATAACGTTTTAATTAATATAACTTTTTATAAAACTTATTTTGAAAAGTTATAAGTTAAATAAGTTTTTTTGTTAAAAGTCTTTTTCAACCAAAATAAGCAATCTTAAACATGCCCTAAAAACAAAGGAAAATCAATAAACGGGCTATTTTAACCGTTATGTTATTTAAAACAGCCAAAGATTCTCAAATTTCTAGCCGGCCAACATGTGTATCCGAGGCAGCAAATTTCATCTTTGTTAATTCATGCACCTACACATAGATCTTACCCATTTTATTTTGGAAAATCTTCATAGATATATAACCAACTTTTGTAATTGTTCCAATTAAGTAAGTCAAACTTTTGTTGTTCCAATTTAATCACTCAACTTGTAGGTAATGTGTTAATTCTATTTAAATTACCTGTTTAACATGTTAAAATGCTAATGTTACCTTTTTTTATTTTTATAATTTTAAATTTGTTGACTTGGAATTAACAATTTTTAATTCAAATTAACATGAAGCCAATCGGTTCTAGAAAAATGACCGATCAAAATCTATTTACTCTAGCGGCCGGATTGATCATGTACCTTTGAAGAAAAATCTGAATCAAACAAGAGGAACAAGAAGATCACTGCGAACAAGAAGAACCTAATTGATACTATACCTAGGAACATGAACAAAAGCAAACTCCCAGTACATTTTGAGATTCTATACCTGCTTCAAAGTGTGCTATAGCTCCTAGTTTGTTGTAAAGAGGTAATAATTATGTATAATTACTCCATGTTAATTTTGAGTTTGATAGTATAAAACAAAAGGGTAGTCACAGGAACAAGCGAAGAAGAACAGATGCTTCAAGTTTGTAAAATAGATTTTAATCAGTCATTTTTTTTGGAATTGATTGGCTTCTAAAATTTAGTGCTAATATAAACTAAGAAATGTTAATTCCAAGTCGATAAAACGATAAAATTAAAAATAAAAACATAAAAAAGCCACTTCAGCACTTTAACATGCTAAACATGTAATATATATATATGATAACGCATTACCTACAAGTTGAGTGACTAAACTAGAACAAAAAAATTGAGTTACTTAACTTGAACAATTACGAAAGTTGGTTATATTTATGTGAAGTTTCCCCTTTTTTTATACTTAAATAACTTTTATATTTACTTTGTGTATATTATTACTATAGGATTTCATATTTATCTACTTTTATTTATTTATCATATATTTAGAGATCCTATTTCAATTTGTTGTCGTACTTAATTTGGTTGCTTATCTCTATTAATACTTGTAATCTCCTATTTGAAATCAATGAAAAATATCGACTCCTCTAATCTACTAATATTAATATATTGAACGGGCTTTACCCTAAGATCCAAATACTTACTATTGCCATCTTCATCAAGAAATGATGGTCGGAGATGACACTGAAAAGACCAGAGAAACCTCCAAGAACTCAATCAACCATAACTCTCTATACTATCTTCATCCTTAAGACTACTCAAGACAAGTTCAGGATAAACGACCTCTTGACCGATGGCAATTACATAGATTGGTCACAAGATATATGGTAATTTATTTTTGCATATAACAAGATTAGTTTCATTGATGGAACTATCAACAAACTAGGGAAAGTCTGAACATACTACATCCTATAAATGAGGTGTTACGCCATGATCGAAGGATGGATCAACGGCTCTATGGAAAAAGGAGATAAGAACAATGTCAAGTTTACATGTATAGCGGAATGTGGTCAGATAGAGAGATTCTCCAAAGATATTACACCAAGGGCTTGTGAACTAAAACAAACTCGCACCTTTGTTGGACAAGATAGCACATTAAGTCTCCACGCATCACATGAAGCTCCGAGTATTTTGAGATGAACTTCAATATGTTCTTCCCACACCAACATGCTCATGAAATTGGTGTACATGTGACATCAGGAAAAGGACAAGCAATATGAACAAGAAAAAAAGTCTATGCGAGTTCATACTCGAATTGAATGGTTAGCAAGTAAAAAAATCAAAACTACTAACACGAATCCTAGCTACCCCATCACCAGAAATGGTTTCTCATCAGTATGTGGAGATTACTAACAATGAGTCATTACTATGGGAAAGAAAACCATCAATGACACATTCTTTGTTTTAGGTTTAAGGCCAAACAAAGCGCAACACCAACTAGCAACCAAACACTTGAAGAAAAAAGGAGCCCTAAGGATTCAGCTGAACAGTGTACTTTTTGTGGCAGGGATGGCCATATCTGAGAAGGGTGCTTCAAACTAATCAGATTTTTGAACCGGTGTCCGAGTAGAAGGGCGTGAAGGCAAGACCAAAAACAACTACCCATGTCAAATATGATGTTGGTCCTTAACCAAGGCTACCAAAAAATCTACCAAAAACAACATAGGATTGGTCAGTGGCATCAACAATAATGACACATTTGTTGTTTTAGGTTTCAGCCTAAAAAAAGAGCAACACCAACTAGCAACCAAACCCTTAAATAAGAAAAGGGGCCTAAAGTATTCGGCTGAACACTGTATTTTTTATAGAAGGGATCGCCATATCCGAGAAAGGTGCTCTGAACTAATTAGATTTTCGAACCGGTGGTAGGGTATAAGGGAGTAAAGGCAAGACCAAAAACAACCTCCATTTCAAATATGATGTTAGTCCCTCACCAATGCTGCCAAAAAAATATGAACAATTTCTGAACTTGTTTGTGAAAAACAACACAGGAAAGATTACTAACATCATAGACACGACGCCAACCGCCAACACAAACGGTAATGCAAAGTTTAAAGAAAATTGGGTTGTGGACTCATGTGTGACTTAACACAAACTCATATAGGGTTTCAATCATTTAGAACAAAACTAAGACCGCACATTAACTTCCAACCACCATACCTAACGGAGAAAGAATGGCGGTTAAGGAGGAGGAGACCATGTTAGATCCATTATGATGAGAATCCAAGGAGTTCTTCATGTTACCGATTTTAGTTACAAAATATAGTCTGTTAGAAGATTATTAAAGAATCTTTAATGTACAGTAACATTTTTCTCAGTTTCTTTGTTTTATAGGACTTACATTCGAGGACATTGATCAAATTTTAGTGCTAGAGTGATTTGTATCAAAATTGAGATGGGGGAAGTGAGGTGTATGTTGTCTAGTTTTAGATCGCCTAAGACTTTTTTAAGCAGAAGCGGGAGCAACAACAACCTATGTTGTGAATTTGTCCTCATGTTTAGCAATTGATATGAAATCTCCTATGGACATGTGTTTAGGAAAGATTCAATGCTATAATAATTTGAAATATTTAGTACCGTAGCATATGCATATGTGAAACAAGACAAATTAGAACCCAGAACTAAGGAGTGTATATTTTTAGGCTATTTTGATGGTGTTGAGGCTTAAAGGATGTGAAGAATTGAGGATTCCAATCCAAAGATCATTGTTAGTAAAGATGTTGTCTCTGAAGAAGGTGTGTTGTATAAGGATCTAGTTGGCAACTATCATAGTGAGCTTGTAACTAAATGTGACTTATTAGATGTCTCAAATTGAGGTGGAGCGATGTGTGAAAATATATATTTAAATTTATTAATAAATGTTTTTTTCACAAATTAGTTTTAAAATTAGAATCACCTAATAAACTTCACAAAATCGGCAAGTGTACCGGTCGTGATATAGTAAAGTATAGGCAAGTCCGGATATCAAATCCGTGGACACTTTTATCGGCTTTTGTTATTAAACCTCTATCAGCCTCTAATCCAATTTATTAGATTATTTTAAGTAATTAATATTAATAAACAAAATAAACAATCTAACTAAAGTTAATTAATCTAAACAAGACGATTGAAATAAACAAATTAAGAATTCAAACACTTGGAAACTTGAATACGATCAAATATATGTAATAACTACCTAGGTAGGAATCCAACTAACATACAATGACACAAGCCAATAACTCGCATGACTACCTCCTAAAATATGAATCTTGGGTTAACTAGGTATGTTGCTACTCCTTAAGATAACCAAAGACACGTGTGAAGTACAAGATAACTTTATTAAAATGTCTAATGGAAGATCACCCCTAGGTTTTCTAACATATTATCTTTACGATAATATTTTCTAACCCTAAGATAAAGGACAACTTAATTAAATCCAATTAAATACCCAAAAGCACTAACACCACGAATGAAAGGAAAAATACGCTCTTGCGAATTTTAAACCTAACAAGCAATGGGTAGGAAGTTTTAAGCAATATCTATCACCCTTAGGTTTTAAATAAGGTAACACATTGAAAAATACCACCAAATCACAACCAACGCTCCTAAGATTATCTCTAATCAAAGTATAACAAAGTAATTAATTTTAACATGTGAAATCTAATCTAGATGCACAAAATCAATCAAGATCAGGCATACACGAGCATGGCAACAACTTTTAAGGATAAAAAATACACATGTCCATATTTAATTGAGAAAATAATCAAGTTCTAACGTTAATAAATAAACATACAAAATCAACACCAAATATTTAGTCAAAACATATTAGTTTTCAATCCCAACCTAGGTAGTATTAAAAAATTAGCCACTCGTAATATTAATAAACATTAAAAACAATGATACAGTTTCAAACTTTAACAACATAAACGAGAGAAATGATGAAACAAAGAAACAATAATCGAAAACGAGAAAAAACCAAAGTATCTTAAATGCTTGAATCAATCATTTCTCTCAGATCGTGTTCTCTACTTAATATTTGCTCTCCAATCATGCCTTTATGCAGGTTCGGTTAAAGGGATTGTCAATATAATCAACACAATGAGGAGAGTATTAGAACACTTAACAGATCAAATAGGAAATCGGGACAATATCATGATACTAAGAACACAAGCAAAGTAAGGGACAGAAACTTAAGAACAAACAACAAAGTAATAGTTTTCACAAGTGTTACAAAGCATAAAGTAATATACAAAGGACATGTGATACTTTATACTACATCCTACAGTCGGTCATACTTTGAAGGCCAGCTGAAAACATTAATCTAGACAAAAAGATCAATATTAAGTCAAAAGGTAGATTTGTCTTTTGACTAGTGACTATGACATACCATAGCTCACACCCTAATATATTACAAAAAAGATAATAGTACATAAAGTAGAAAGTTACAAACTCAAGACCTCAATGTATAGTTGCAAAAACATAGACCTTTTCACTAACTAGTAAAAGTTGGTGAGTCTTCAGAGTTGTAGCAAAAAGTGGTTCAAATTTATGCAAAAGTACATCAGAGAAAGCATGTTCTTCAAAGTCTTCGGAAGAAATCTATCTTCACTTCATTGGTTTCGGAAGACTTTGTCTTTGAAGCTTCGGAAGACTTCACTTTTGGTTTCGGAAGATAGGTCTTGGCCTCGAAAGATTTCATACTTAGAATATTTTCTTGTGAAAATTATGAAACTTCCAAAGCAACTTTTCTACTAAATGCCAAATGCATTCATGCATGAAAGCACTTGGGTTGTTTTGGATGCATCAACAGTTCTTTAAACCTTACACTTTATTTTTATTTTGCGTGCATGTGCTCTTCCCCATTCTGCCGTTTTTCAATTGTTTTTAATAGTGAAAAGTTAGGTTAATTCTTCCTTTCATTCCCAGCCGTATTGCAGCTATTTTGTGGGCATGTCTTTGATTTCACATGGTGGCCCATCAACACAATTAATCCAGTCTTCAAAAATTAATATCACGTGGGCCTACACTGGTGTTCAAAACAAAATAATTAAGCAATAAAAATGGATAAAACAATTAAATCCACTACTGACTTTCTAAACATGAATCACAAATTCTCATATTGTAATCCCCCCCCCCCCCTCCACTTCATATATATATTAAATTAAATTCACTCTTGTTTTGAAAGTTATCAACATAGTTACGTATATTATAATAACTAGTAAACTTAGCAATAATTCATATAATGTATTTGAAGTTTCACTAGTTGATCACAAGTTTTGTTAATTAATATATAGTTTTAGAGCTTATAATCTCTTAAAACTCATTAAATACGAATGTGAACCAAATATAAGTAAAATTGTTTAATACTACTCAAAAGTTACTCAAAAGCATAGGAAATATTTATATATAATATTACAGAACTATTTAAGGGATGGTCAGTACAATCAGTCTCATAATAAAGAGAGTGTTAGAACACTTAACAGATAAAATAGGGAACCAGAACTATATTATGATGCTAAGAACACAAGCAAAAAATGAGACAGAAACTTAAGAACAACAAAGTATTGTTTTCAAGAATGTTGTATATTGCTTCTCAAGTTTCTTTTAAAAGTGTTATAAAGCATTAAGGAAAGATACAAAGACTTGAGATACTTTATACTACATCCTATAGCCGGCCATACTTTGAAGGCCAGTTGGAAACACTAATCTAGACAACAGATTAATGTAAAGTCAAAAGGCAGATTTGCCTTTTTACTAGTGACTATGACATGCCATAGCTCACATCCTAATATATTACAGAAGGATAAAGTACATAAAATAGAAAGTTACAGACTTAAGACCTCAATGTACAGTTACAAAAGCATAGACCTTTTCACCAACTTGTATAAGTTGATGAGTCTACAGAGTTGCAGCGGCAAGTGTGTCAGCTTTACGCAAAAGCACATCAGAGAAAGCATATTCTTCTTTGTCTTTAGAAGAAATCTGTCTTCACTTTATTTGGCTTCGGAAGACTTTGGCTTTGAAACTTCGGAAGACTTTATATTTTGCTTCAGAAGATTTTGGTCTTGGCTTCGGAAGATTTTACACTTAGAATATTTTCTTATGCAAAGTGTAAAACTTCCAAAGTAACTTCTACTAAGTTCCAAGTACATGAAGCAATTAGGTTGTTTTGGGTGCATCAGTCTTTCTATAAACCTTACAAACCCCCCCTAGATAGATGCTACCAAAACAGAGAAATGATTTAGATATTAACAGTCCTCATTATGATCATGAACATTCCCTTCTTCATTAATTGGTCAGGATCACTCAGACTTTCAAAATACCTTCTCATGTCAAAAAGATCATGCAAAGCCAGGTTAAACATGTCTTGCCAAAAGTAGACATCTTAACCACCTTGATCTCTAGTGACATACCATCTGTCTGGATTAGTAGCAAAGGTCCAGGACAAGATAGGTCTTCCTGATGCAAGAGGATCTAATTGAGTTGGAGTTGGTTGATCTTCCTCTTCTTGCACTTCCTTAGGATTCTCTGACTCATCCTAAGGTCTGGAGGTGGATGCTTTTGACTTTTTCTAGGATACACTCTTATAAGCTATCCTTTTCCTCCTCTTGGAAGTCTTTAACTAAGAAGACTGGCCTTCAGTACCAGGTTGTTTAGTTTTGTCTTTCTTAGTTAGGTCCTCTTCCCTCACATGTTCAGAAGGAGAGAGATTTGGACCTTGCTATGGATCAAAAGATAAAGTTTGTTGTGGTCCAGCATGAGGTCCAGGTTGTGTTGTCTCAAAGGGTTCAATCTTAACCTCAACTTCAAGTGTAAGTCAACAAGCTCTCCTCTCTAAATCTTCTCCTTGATCACTCTGATGTGCTCATCAGCAGATTTCTTTTGACTCTTTTCGATGATGGTTCTTGACTTTGTTGCTTCTTTCCTCATCTTCCTCTTAGTAGCTTTTTGTTCTTTTAGAGCTTGTTGCTCAAGCTAATTGAGGTACTCAAACTCAATGTACTCGTATGATAAATGAAGAAGTACAGTTACGTGATAGAGTCCAGTGGCACTCAGGTAGTTAAACATATTTTGTCTATCAGCTTCCTTGTCTACCTGAGGTTGTTTAGTTTCCACAACCTCTGTCTCAGGACTTTCTTGAACTGGGGAGAGGGTAGGAGCATGCTTGTAAGCCTTTTCTGTCTTCTTTCTTCTTTAATCTTGAGGAGCAACTCTACATCCTCTGCCTCCTTCCTCTCCTTAGACATTTCCATGTCTGCCAGTTCATTTAATTCATCTAAAGGGAGAGAGATAATCTCATCAATGCCATAGTTCCTGGTCCCCAAGTAGTTTATCCTGGCTGCCCTCAACTCATCATTCTAAGTGTTTGGCCTGGGGGCAGCCCTGATAACAGCTTCTATGAAGCCTGAGGACCCAATTGAACTTTCTCCCCTTAGCTTCATCTTCCTCTCTCTCTCCTCCTCAATCTCCTCAAGAGTCAATATCCTTTTCTCGTTGTCACCCATATACCTTGGTGACTCAGGGTGGAGAGAGCTTTGGCCTTCATTGCCTGATGTAGCAGTCAGACTCTGGCCAGAGAGAGGCTGTGAAGCACCTTCACCAGCTGGTGCCTCACTGAGGGTATAGGATGTTGAAGTAGTAGTTGTTGTGACAGTGCTCACAGGTTCTATCACTGGGCCTTCAGTCAAGGTTTCCCCTTTGAAGCTAATCTTAGGTCCACCTCACATCCAGTTGACCAATGACATTGCCTGCTTGCATTTGTCTTCTTCTTTGTCTAAATTCTTCAACAATCCTGTCTTGAATCCTCTCAGCCATTCTGTCAGCTTGCCTAAGTTGACTTGGGTTGGCAAGTGGCATATTGACTAGAGGAAGGCTGTCATAGAAGTTCACAGGATCGGTTATGGTCACTCAACCCAAGAATTATTTCTCAAACTCACTAAGACACACTCGAATGATGACACAGAATCTTAGGAAGAGTTGATAATAATATACTAAGTAAACAAACACAGGAAATGGGTTTTCAAGATACTGGTATATATTACTTTTCAACTCAAAGTTATACAAGACTATTAGCAGCATGCTAAATGAGTTACATTGAGAAACTATATAAACTACTATCTACAGTCGGTTATACTTAGATTACCAGCTGGAACTTACTACCAAACAAATACTACATTGTTAGGAGTAAGGTATCTAGAATAAAATACTATCCTAGATTAGGTAGTCATGACAGGTCCATGACTTACCTTTTGTCACCAACTAAACATGGTAACTGTACTAACTGATAAAAGGTGAACAGTGAAATAAAGTATGGTCAACTACATGGGCATGAGAAAGCGTAATGCAGTATATCAAAGATTGTAGTGGCTTGTCAGACGGACCATACTTATGTCCACTGGTTCATAGTTGGTTCTTCCGAAGGTAAACTGGCTTCGGAAGAATAAGTTCTTCCGAAGCCAATTATACTTCGGAAGAATCAACTTCTTCCGAGACTTCTGCTAGTCTTCAAGACTTTGTTCTTCAGAAGTCTTTGTCTTGAAACTTCTAAGTGCTTGTCTTCGGAAGAGAATTTACTTAGTCTCGGAAGACTTAGTTTCTCTTCGGAAGTTCTTCTTTGTTTGAGCTTCGGAAGTTCTTCAACTTGACTTCAGAAGAGCAGATAAGCTTCGGAAGACTTTCTTCAGTTGCACCAAAATTCTTCTAAGTGTTGTTTTGGTTGCACCAGCCTTATCTGACCCAACAAACTCCCCCTAGGCTGATGCTACCAAAACTTCACTGTCTTCTGCTTCTCAAAACTTTCAGCACCAAGGAAAGTAGATATTTATCTGTTTCTCTGTTTTTTCCAGAGGTGGTGCTGAGAAGTTTGTACAAGTCATTGGTAGATAACAGGTCCAGTCTGTTACTTTGGATGACATGTACCCTTTGTTGTTGCCCTCGGTGGAAACTTAGTTGACAGGAGTTGTAATCATACTCCTATCTAACTATGAATTCCAAATCAGGGCCTTCAACCATCTTAAGGAAGGTCTTTCCTTTGGTTGACCCTTCTTTTTCTTCCTTCTCTCTCAGTTTCAACTCTTCTTCAATCTTTGCCTTTGCGGTTAGCTCAGCAAGATGAAGACTACTCAGGTGATTCTGAATGTGAGCAGCTACTTGAGAGTTGGAGGGGTTGGAGAATGGTTTCTCTGCTAACTCAGCAATATCAAACCTGCTTGAGTGTAGCAGAGATGGTGTGTTGAGTCGGTTGACATCACCATTCTCTCTTTCCATAACGAAGTTGTGAGAAGGTTCTTTAAACCTCCATTGGACAATCTTCTTTCGAGGAACAAGGGGTTGAGATGGCAGCTTGTCCCCCTTCCTGGTGTCCAACAAAGTCACCAGTCTTCTTCTTAGCTTTTTCTCTTCTTCCGTGAGGGAATCAGAGTTTGTTGTAAGTAGTTGAAATGCTTGGTCCAAATTTCCTCGAGGCAGATCAAGGAATTCTTCTCTTGTGAGGGAACTAGAGGAGTTATCAATGTAAGTTAGATTGATAGCCTCCTCTTCACAAGAGATTTCGCACAGAGTGGTGCAGTTAATGAGCTTCCTCTTGATCTCCTTAAATTCCTCCAAGGTTAGAGGCTTTGATGGTTCAAAGGACGGATTGTGTGATTGATGGGTGGGTTTAGGGTAGTGTTTTAGGTTTGAGGATGGGTAGTGGTGGTGGTTGTTGTGAAGCAATAGGTGATGATGAGGGTATGGTTGTTGGTGTAGGTTCAGGGGTGTATGGTTCAGTGTTTGGTTCAGTTTTGATGGGAAAAGGAAAGGGTGAGGGTTCAGGTTGAGGTTGTGGTGTGGGTAGCATCCTCTGCACACTTGGTGTTTGAAACACCTCCTTCCTTCTTCCTGAGCGAATGTCAGCCTTAATGTCACTGACATGTCGCTGCAAGGTTTTCTCAGTCATTGGATCAACTTGCCTGCTAGAGAAGCCATGGGCCCAGAGATATGCCTTCATCCAAGCATTGTCTCCCACCTTCTTGGCAGCCGCAAGCTTGGCCTCCTCTTCCTTCTTCTTTCTCTCTCTCAACTTCTCCTTTGATGCCTTCTTCCTCTCCTTTGCAATTTGATCTTGTTCTTTGTGGAAAAGCCACAAGATCGTGTCATTATCATGAGGACTCAGCTCCTCTTGAGAGTAGCCTTTAGAGCATAGGAAGGCTATCCTCTCAGTCCTCAGATGTTGCTCTGCCTCATCCTTCTTTCTTCTATTCTCCTCCTCCTCGGCCAACCTAGTTGCTTCCTCCTTTTCTTTTTGCAGCAGGGTTGCCTTTTCCAACTTCACCAACTCATCCAGTGGGAGTAGTAGCATGTCCTCATTTGCTACTCCCATATTGACAAGTCTGTCAATAACTTCAACTCTCCTTTTGTTGTTGATAGCCTCTTGGGCTGCTGCTGCCTTGCTACTTGCAGCCAACAACTTCCCAGTGCTGAGTCTACCTTTCTTCTTGAGTTTCTCCAACCTTTCTTCCTCTAATAGTTCTTCCGCAGTCATCTTCATTTTTCCTTTGGTATCTTTGGAAGATTCATCATTTGGAGACTCTGGCTTAGAGGATTCAGGTTGGGAGAGAGGTTGATCTTGTGGTGCTGATGGTGTTTGGAGGGGAGGGGTTTTGAGAAAGTCCTCACTGTTTATCTCAGAGGCTAGATCAAGTATGGCCTTTGTGATAATCAGATCATCGGATAAGGATGATAACCCAATAATTCCTTATGCATCTTGTATCTCAGCTTCAGAAGATTGGATCCTTGCTTCGGAAGATGTTGTGATTGCACTACCTGTCCCGACTGAGTCAGTTGCTGGGCCATCAGTCCTTATATCCCCTTCCAAATCAATCTCAAGTTCAATATAGACCTTAGGTTGACCAACTCACTCCTCGGTGGTAGGTGGTGCATTCAACCTCTAAAGCTCTTCAGCTCCAAAATATGCCACAACAACATGTGGTAAGGGTTGTTCAAGTGAGGAGCTTATCAGGAAATTGGTTAAGAACCTATTGAGATCAATAAGCATCCTTGGGTCCACTTGAAATGTGATTGGAGGTGGCTAAGGGAAGATGGTTGAAGATTGTTGTTGAGTGGGGTAGAATGAAGATAGGGTAGAGATGGTCAAAACTGGTTCCTCTTGAGCTTGTCTCTGTACACTCTCCCCTTTTGGTAGTATCATCTTGAGAAGTAGATGAGCTAGAGGAAGAACTTAAAGAGACTTGAATAGGTACATGCCTGACAGACTTCTCAATCTGTGTCTCAGCTAGTTTGGCCTTGAGATTGTCAATATCAAGTTGTTGAGTGGCAGGCCTATCTTCTAAAAACTTAACCTTGATTCAAGGTTTGAGACTTTAGAAAGTAGGTCTTTGATGGTGAGTTGCAGACTTCCCTCATCTTCTTTTGAAGAATCACAGGGAGATGAGATAACATACCTTGTATGTTCATCTTCATCACCAGATATGGTTTCTTGGCACCCTGGTTTCCTTTGCGAAGTGATGTCTCTTTCAGAGTCATCAATAGGCAAAGTTGACGTAGACTCAGTCTTAGAAATGTCACCACTGTCCTGAGAGCCCAATGAGACACTCTCAGTAGTGGAAGTTGAGCCTACATGAGTCCCCTTCTTTTGAAGAATCACAGGGAGATGAGATAACATACCTTGTGTGTTCATCTTCATCGTCAGTTTGGCTTTTCTGATGGGGGCTAAAAGTCAGAGGTTTCCTAGGGCTCAGTTGATCCAGAGACTGGTGTGGTAGATCAACATCATTGCCTTGAAGAAACATGAAATCTTCATCAGAACCGGTTAGTAGGTCAGTGAAGGATGTGGAAGTTATACCTAATGACCCAGGACACTGATCAATATCTAAAGGCATTGAGCCTATGACATGGTTGTCCCTTTTTGGTTACTTAGGGGAGTATAGTGACTCACCCTGAGGGCTAAAGGTTTTAGTTTGGGGCTCATCGGTTTGAGACTGAGGAGACTCAACACCGATATTGAGGTCAAAAGAGGAGGATGGTTGGACCTCAGACTGAGTGGGAGCCCATCTTTCCACTCTAGCCTTTTTGGCTTGAACAAGCAGGACTTGTTCAATCAGAGTAGATTGAACAAGGGTTCATTTGGAGCGTATCTGGTAAGTAAACTTTATGGGATGGGTAGGAATGATTGGTATTTAAGTGGTTGTGTCTGGTGTGGGTTCATCACCTATGGGGCTTACAGGGATGTCACCAGGAGCCATTGGCTCAATCATACCTAGAAGAAGTGCAGTATGTCTTCCAGTAAAGTTGGTGGACACCCTCTTTAGAACTTTGAAGATGCCCAACCTCATGTGAGGGACAAGAATAGTGTCTTTACAGACAAACTTGTCTTGGTCAAACTCACAATTGATGATGTGCTGAATGAACCTAGGATACATGTAGAATGTTTCCCATTAAAGGTTGCCTCTTAAGTTGTTTAGCACAAACTTGGAGTAGTTGAATCGGAGGCCTTTTACCAACCCATGAACAAGGCATCCTAGATCATAGGGAATTTGATCCCACCCTCCTTACTTGTTTGATAGACAGTGGAGAACAATGTGAAGTAGGAACTTCCAGTTGTAGGAGAAGTTAAATTTGTAGACTGTTGACCTACTCATATCACCACCATATCCCATTTCGGCATATATGTCTTCCAAATCAAACTTTGGGAATTTAGTAGGAGTGCCTTCATCATGCAGCTCTAAGTGCTCCCTGATGGTCTGTTCAGATATAACTCTTGACCACAAATTCTCGATCTCATAACCCTGACTCCATTCAGAGTGTCAATTTGACCATTAGCCTAGAATTCGACCATATGGTTGGAGTAAATAGTAGGGTTAGCGGTGAGTGCGGTATAGTAGGTAGATTGGATCAGAAACTGGATAATTTCAACAAAGACGGCATCCTTTGAAGAATCAAGAAGTGCGACTTGATTGTGCTAGGGATTCAAGGCCATTGTTTTTAAAGTTCGGTGAAAGTTAAGCAATTTGAGAGAGGAAAAGTGAAGATGAAGGAAACTTAGGGCTTTCGAATTGGTAAAAAGATTAATAGAGAGAGGTCGGAAATATTTAAATGGGGTGAAATGGTGGATGGATAAGGTGAAATGACATTTTGGGTTTTGATGTGACAGGGGCGGTAAGGTTAAATCCATTTAAAATATTCCGACATCATTAATAAAATCTTACCTTTTTACAGAGTGGGGCCCAAAGATATTCGTTACAAAGCAAGGTTTTCTTCCAAAGGTAAGATTTTTTCGAAGGTAATTTCTTCCAAGACCAAACTTACTTCCGAAGGTAAATTATATCATAAGAGAAATTTACTTCCGAGAGTAAGAAGGTCTTCCGAGTGAAGAAGTTTTAAAGCTTCGGAAATAGATTTGATATAGTATCAAATGTCCTTCTGAGGCTTAAAATTCATCGGAATATGTTAAGTTAGAGAAATATTCTTCGGAAGATATATAAGATATCTTCCAAGGGAGAATTTCTCTTCGGAAGAACTCATACTTAGCAAATTTTGAAGAAATACCTTTTGTAACTGGGCTTAGATTGTATGACATAGACAAGACACATGTTAAAAGGTTTTTCAAAGGAGATAAACTAGTCAATGTTTATCATCCCAATAGCTGTGATTAGATATTTAAATCTTTGTTCATCAAAAGCTTTGGTGAACAAATCAACATATTGTTCATTCGAGTCAACTTTGACTAGTTTGATCAAGTTTTTCTCATGAATATCTCTAATGAAATGATACCTGATGTCAATGTGCTTTGTCTTGGAGTGCTTGACAGGATTTTCTGTAATGGAAATGGCACTCTTGTTGTCAATGTGGATAGGAGTCTCCATGAAATTGAAGCCATAGTCCAACATCTGATTTTGAATCCATAGCAGCTGAGCACAACAACTAGCAACAGCAATGTATTCAGCTTCAGCAGTTGATGTAGAGACACATGATTGCTTCTTGCATTGCCAGGAGATGATCCTTCCACCAAGAAATTGGCATCCTCCTGATGTTGATTTCTTGTTGATATTGTAGCCACCATAGTCACTATCAGTGTAGCCATAGAGATTTAAGTCTTGATTCCTAGGATACCAAAGACCCAGTTTGGGAGCTCCTTTGAGGTATCTAAGGATTCTCTTGGAAGCAACTAGGTGAGACACCTTTGGGGCAGCCTGATATCTTGCATAAATACAGGTTGCGAACATGATATCAGGTCTACTTGTTGTGAGATACATCAGAGATCCAATAATCGCCCTATGCTGATGTTGATCTGTATCCTCCCCCTTAGAGTTAGGACAAAGATTGTGATTTCTGGGTATGGGTGTCTTTGCTGGCTTACAATCCTTAATTTCAAATCTTTCTAAAATGTCATTGACTTATTTAAATTGATTGATAAAGAACCCATATTTCATTTGCTTCCTGAATTCCACGAAAAAAGTCCATTTTTTCCATGGAACCCATTTCATTCTTCTTCATAATGTTTTCAAAGTCTTTACACATTTGGTCATTTATAGAACCAAATATGATGTCATCAACATATACCTTTACTAGTAAAATGTCTTTCCCGGACTTCTTTATGAATAGTGTCTTATCAATGGTACATCTGGTATAGTCATTCTTCAGGAGAAACTGAGACAAAGTCTCATATCACAACTTAGGTGCATGGTGCAGCCCACAGAGAGCTTTATCCAGTTTGTACACATAGTTGGTATGTTGTGGGTCTTCAATTCTCGTAGGCTCGCACACATAGACTTATCTGCCTATATCTCCATATAAAAACGCACACTTGACATCAAGCTGGTAGACTGTAAAGTTCTTGAATGCTGCATAAGCAAGAAAGATCCTTACTGCCTCAAGTCTTGCAACAAGTGCAAAGATATCAGTATAATCTATTCCTTCCTCCTGTGTGTATCCTTGAACTACCAGTCTTGTCTTGTTCTTGATAATCAAGCCTCTATCATCCCTTTTGTTTCTGAATACCCACTTTGTGGCAATGGGTACTTGACCGGGTGGCAGTGGACATAGGTTCCAAACCTTTTCTCTCTTGAATTGAAGCAATTCCTTTTGCATTAATTCAACCCAACTACTATCGTTCAAGGCTTCCTCCACCTTCTTTGGTTCCATTTGAGAAAGAAAGGATGAGTACAAGCAGACATTCCAATTATGAGTCTGTCCTCTTGTTCTCACACCTTCAGTGACATGTCCAATGATGTTCTCATTTCGATGAGAGTTGTGAATCTTGAGCCTAGGGATCACATCCAGTTGCATGGAGAGATCCAAGTAGGAAAACTTTTGCTCAGGATTTTGAACACTAGGACCAGCTGATGTCTCACGTTCATTCATTGAGGACTGATTGAATGAAGGAGAGACAGCATCAGTAGTATTTTGCTGTGAAGCAGCATCAACAGTTGCATGTTCCTCTAGATTTCTGCTTTCATCAGCTTGGTGTAGGAGCTTGATCAGTATCAGTTTGAGTTGTCAGTTGATGAGTTTTGAGGCTTACTTTGTTGACAATTTGTTTAAGCTCCACTGGTTCCTGAGATAGTCATGCTTACAGGACTTCCATTTGTAGGAGCTTGATCTTCAGCAATTCTTGGAGAACTTGGAATAGGTCTGGGTAACTCAAACAGTTGATCATCATTAGAGTCACTTTGAGTTTCTGTTCCTGTTTCAGCTGAAACATTCTCAGAAGAAGGTTTAGAATAGTTTGGAAAAAATTCTAAATCAAAAATATGATCAGGACCATTTCCCTTAACACAAGGAGTGTGCTCATTTACAACAATGTTAGAAGATTCCTCAAATTGTTGATTTTTAATGTTATAAACTCTATAGGCAATAGAGTTAGAGGAATATCCAACAAAGATAGCATCATCCGACTTTTCAGCAAATTTTTCCAAATTGTCCTTTGTGTTAAGTATGGTACACCTGCTGCCAAAGGACCTAAGAAAGCCAATGAACGGTGGCCTCTTCTATAGCTCATAAGGGGTCTTTCCATGGGGCTTGACTGTAAGAACCATGTTCTGCACATAGCATGCAGTGCTGACTACCTCTGCTGGGAATGTTAAAGGCAGCTTTGAATTAGCTAACATAGTTCTAGCAACCTCAATAAGTGTCCTATTTCTCCTCTCAACAACACCCATTTTGTTGAGGAGTTCTAGGGGCACTATATTGTCTGGCAATCCCTTTTGAGTTATAGAATAAGTCAAGAACTTGATTCTTAAACTCAGTCCCTTGATCACTTCTTATGATCTTTACCTTGTGATCAATTTGATTTTCTATTTTAAGAATAAAAGATTTTAAAGTTTCAGCAGCTTCATCTTTAGTTCTTAAAAAGAATACCCATGTAAATCTAGTGAAATCATCAACAATCACAAGGGTATATGATTTCCTTCCAATGCTCATTATACTTATGGGACCAAATAGATCCATATGCAATAAGTGTAATGGTTTAGTGATAGAGTTAACTTCTTTGGATTTATGAGATGTCCTGTGTTGCTTCCCTTTTAGACAAGCAACACAGTTATCTTTGCAAAGAAATTCCTTCTTAGGCACACCATGCACCAAGTTATTTTTAACCAAATTATTCATGGTTTTAAATTAACATGACACACTCGTTTATGTCATAGGGTTGACTCGTCATTATTAGCTTTGGAAAGAAAGCATGATACTTCACCCACTGGGGAAGCATTGTTCATATCCAGCTTGTACATATCCTCTCTCTAGGAGATCAAGAAGCACCAATTCCTGAGAAATTATCATCCCGGATTTGAGGATAATGCACTCATGTTCTGTGAAAAACATTTGGTGATTTTGATTACAAAATTGAGAAACACTCAAGAGATTATGTTCAAGCTGCTTGACAAAGTTTACTTTGTCAAAATTTAACTTACCATTGGATACACTACCTCTACCAGAAATGTATTCTCCGGCTTCACCTCCAAACTGAATAGGACCTCCAGAAAAATATTGAAATTATTGAAGAAGAGAACTGTTCCCAGTCATGTGCCTAGCGCATCCACTATCTACAATCCACACAATGCCATTTTTGTCATGTGGATGTCCCTGCACATAAGGTGAAATAGTTAGTTGCTGTTGGAAGCCTAAGCCTTGTTGGTCTTAGGCTCTTCCATTGTAGATGAGGTAATGAACCAAAATGCATGTATGGGGGTTCAATTGAGGTTTGTGAAGAAGAGGTTTGGGCTGCAGCATCTTCTCTGATCTTTCATTCCATCCTTTGGTTGATCAGTGTAGAGAGCTTGTTGAAGCTTGAGCAGCATGGCTTGCTTCCGAGGCTTCTTTCTTCTCGGAAGAAGCTTTCACCACCTTTTCTTCCGAAGCAGTCTTCTTCTCAAAAGGTTTCAAAGGAATCCTTTTGTTTCTTTGAGTTTTCTTTGGCTTGTCTTCCGAAGCTATTTTCCTTTAGGAAGAGTGAGTCTCTTCCAAAAGAAACTTGGCTTCGGAAACAAGCTTTCCTTTTCTTAACACCTGAACCATATGATAAGGTCCAAATGTGAAACCCTCCTTGACTCCTTCTTTCTTAACATTGTTTGCATAATGTGTGCTTGCAGGATTGTAGTAACAATTTTTAGCCATGTGATTGTGCAGACCACACATTATGCACTTAATGTTATTCTTTATGGGGCCTGAGGACCGTTGCTTCTTGCACTTCATCTTTTCTGCAACATCCTTTGCCTTTGACTTTTGATCTTTCAGCTGGATAGGAGCGCTGGTACTACACTTCTTTCCTAGATCAGAGCTTCCTACCACTTGGAATTATGCTAAGATAAATACACCATTTTGCTTTGCATTCCCTTGAAAAATGACCAAGTTGATTGTAGTTGTAGCACTTGGCTTTTGATTTGTCTAATCCGAATTTGTTGTTGATTGGGTTCTGAGGGAACTGTCTTCCAGTTCTTTTAAAGAACTTCTTCACTCTATAGGTTAAAAGAGCCATTTGTTAGACAATGTCCATGTATTCAACGTCATCTGGGCTGAAGCATTCTAGATCATCAAAGCAAAACTAAAAGTCACTAGATTGCCTATTTCCTGAAACAAAGGCGCAACTATCCTGGAAGGGACTTGGTTGAGCCTGTTGAGACCGAGGTGTCTCAGGAAAGTGATGTATGGCCCAGAGGAAGATGATGGCTGTTGGGAATAAGTCAATTACTGCTGGGGCTTAGGAGTTCTTGAGCCTTCAACAACAAGTAAAGCATTTCTAGCAGGAAGGCTTGAAGTTCTGCTCATCTGGTGACCTCTCTGAGTTTCCATCAATACACGGTATCCATTATGGATGGCATATAGTGAGTCATGGTGAGAGTGTTTAGATTCTTAGTTCTCTTGTAGAGACACAATAGAAAGTCCATTCATGAGGAAGTGCGCTCATGAACTTTCTTACAAGGTCTCTCTTTTCAAGAGTCACTCCCATAGACTGAAGTGCTGAGATTAAGTCCAATTACCTGAAGTATTGTTGGCTCAGGGTCTCTCCAACAATATGGTTGAACCAGAATACATCAATATCAAAACGTCAAAGAGTTCTTTGGCAGACTGACAGTGCTCAAAGCCTACCATTATGGAGTTCGGTATGGCTATAAGTAGTACAGTCATCGCTTTGCTATTGATGTCCATCTTCTTAAAATCTTCATGTGTGTAGTCTTTGACAGCTTTCTCTATCATGGCACCATTACCAGCCGGAGACTCCACCTTTGGCTTGTATGGTCCATGAGTAATAGATCTCCACATTTTGTTGTTTTGATACTTGATGAAACCTTCGATATGTTTGCACCAAGATCAAAGTTATCTGGGGTGATGATAGGAGCCTTAGTCATGGTTCCCATTTCAGATTCAAAACATTTCTGGTTGAGGGACATTTTTAGTGTAATGATAAAATAAGGTGATTTGGGATTGTAAGATCTCACAGCGAAGAGCCTTAGAAGCTTTGATACCAATTGCAGGATCGGTTATGGTCACTCAACACAAAGATTATCTCTCAAACTCACTAAGACACACTCGAATGATGATGCAGAATCTTAAGAAGAGTTGATAATAATATGCTAAGTAAAAAAACACAACAAATGGGTTTTCAAGATACTTGTGTATATTACTTCTCAACTCAAAGTTTTACAAGACTCTTACAAGCATGCTAAGTGAGTTACAATGAGAAACTATATATACTACCATCTACAGCCGGTTATACTTAGATTACCAGCTGCAACTTACTATGTAAGGCCCCGTCCCCGGTAAACCTCACAGTTGGTCAATCATAGCATAAAATCATTTTTAATAACCAAGAGATTGCAGTGGGATTAGATAGACGTTCATTTAAAACTTGGAAACCATATTGTACTCATACATTTGTCCTTTAATTGTAAATAAAACATAGTACTTTTTCCTTTATATTACAATAAAAGATTTCCTAAACAGGAATGCCATCCATATCCATCCAAGTAGCATCCAACCGGTGCCATCCTCAGCCTCAACATTTACCTGCCAACTATTATGCATAAAAGTCAGCTTCGTTGAGCGAGTTCTAGTTTTAAATAATATAAGAAAATATAAACTTTATCCTTCATATAATGACCATGCATACAACATAGTACATAACATTACTTGCATCATAATAAGCATGTTCATTATCTTTCATTCTTTCATTATCTTTCACTTTCATCATAAACGAGATTGCACAAAGCAAGAGCTCCATGTTGATCGACAACAAATGCCAATCCCCGTCGATACACATGAAAACGGTAGCTAACCCCCGACAGTTGATTCACACTGCAAGGCACATAGCCCGCTTATGAATACGGATCCATCATCATACATCAGACTCACATAAGTGAAGTCTATCATAGTGCTTGCAAGACTTTTCATCATCAAACGGGCCCGGGGGTAACATTCATTAAGTTTCACTTTTCATTAATATCATCTTCCACTTTAATATATAATACTTAACTTAATAAGTACACAACATACCAAGTACTAGTCGTCATAAAACATAACTGACCCTACGCGGGACAGCGGGGGTTTGGGGGCGGCAGCACCTGACAGCGGGGTCCTAGGGGCAGCAACCCCTAGTGGGGTCCAAGGGGCAATGCCCCTGGCTGGGGCCAGGCTGCCAGGTCAGCGCAAAAAATTTTTATATTTAAACATTTATATAGCACATTTACTTATAGAAAAATTGTTCTTCCTGTTAAAACCACTTAAAATTTTGGTCATTTAAAAACGAATATTTAGTATGCATAATAGCCCCCAAAACATGGAAAAACTTATAAATAGGGGATCTAGAACTCACCTGGATGCAGCAAGTAACTTCTAGACTAAGCTTTCTAGGCTAGGATCACACTACACAGCCTGCAGATAAGTTAACACTTAGAGGGGTTAATTTCTGCCTAAATTCGCTACTAATTTCGCTGCCAGGTTTGCTGACAGTTTCACTGCCAGTTTCGCATGAAAGTTTCGCTGCCAGTTTCACTGCCAGTTTCTCATGGCAGTTTCGCCCAACTTTCATTGGAATTTCCATGGCTGCGAAATTACCTGCGAAACTATAGTTTTGCAGAAAACCCATAGTTTCGCAGCTTGAATATGCAATTTCGCTGGATGCATATACAGTTTCGTAGATCGAGCTAAAATGACGAACCAACCCATTTTTAACCCAAAATCGCAACTTTTTACGTCCAAACCCTTAGTTTATCATCCATGAGGCTAAATCTAAGCTTTATACATGTTTTCATACGTAAAAATGTGACCTTAATGCGATTCTTTGCAACTTTTCAAAACCCAAAACCTAGAATCCGGGTTTGATCTACAGAAGGGTTTAGAGGCCGATTCTTACCTGGATTTGTTGCTCCTTAATGATGGTTTGATGCTCCAACACCCAGATCTTCAATCCCTTAACCTTTGAAGCTCCAAATCTTGAGTTTTCTTCACTTTCTATCTCTACTTTATCTCTTTATGAATTTTGGTGGCTAGGGTTGTAAATGAGGAAGATGAAGGCTAATTTGGTTGCTTAAGGGCTGATTATAGGCCTTTAATCCCATAGGCTACTACCCAATAAGCCTAATTTAACCCATGGCCATTTCTTTACCTTATTAAATACCCAGTAATTAATCCCATTATCCTTAATGACTCGTTTTGACTTTTCGGGGTGTTACATACTACCAAACAAATACTAAATTTTTAGGAGTAAGGTATCTAGAATAAAATACTATCCTAGATTAGGTAGTCATGACAGTTCCATGACTTACCTTTTGTCACCAACTAAACGTGATAACTGTACTAACTAATAAAAGGTGAACAGTGAAATAATGTAGGTCAACTACATGGGCGTGAGAAAGCGTCATGCAGTATACTAGAGGTTGCAGCGTGTTGTCAGAAGGACCATACTTATGTCCACCGGTTCATAGTTGGTTCTTCCGAAGGTAAACTGGCTTCGAAAGAATAAGTGCTTCCGAAGCGAATTATACTTTGAAAGAATCAAGTTCTTTTGAGACTTCAACTGGTCTTCAAGACTTTGTTCTTCGGAAGTCTTTGTCTTGAAACGTCTAAGTGCTTGTCTTCGGAAGAGAATTTACTTAGTCGCGGAAGACTTTGTTTCTCTTCGGAAGTTCTTCTTTGTTTAAGCTTAGGAAGTTCTTCAACTTGACTTCGGAAGAGCAGATAAGCTTCGCAAGACTTTCTTCTATCGCACCAAAATTCTTCTAAGTGTTGTTTTGGTTGCACCAGCCTTATCTGACCCAACATTAAAGTTCCAAGGTCTTAAAGTTGAAGACCTCTTGCTACCCTTGAAACCTATGTAATATTAGGGCTCTTCTCTCAGCATCATACCTCCACCCTAGTATTTCATTTGTAGCTTCTTTGGGTGGGGATGGCATTGCTCTTAGAATACCTTCCTCAAAGAAGCTTTGAATGAGAGAGTTCACATCAATGTGAACTTGAGGAGGTTGCTGAGTATGGACAATTACAAGTGAGGGTGGTGAATCCTCAATGTCCATACTCTATGAAGAACTCTTAGGTTGTTAGGTCTAGAATCTGTAGATCTAGTCATTTTGTATAGGCTTAGTACTTGAATCAATATTTGTAATAAACCTTTATAATTCATTATTATGTATGCATTAAATATATAGGTTAACCCATTTATATATGTGTTGATGTATGTATGGCTGCAGGCACAAACATAATACTTGATCAATTTTGAAATTGACCGAGTGTAAGAAACATCTACGGATGAACAAATTAGTCTTCCGTAGATGTATATCTTACAAGTAACAATACATCCGAAGATCATCTGCGGATGAACAACAAGCCACCTTCAGAAGAACAAGATACCTTCGGAAGAATATTATCTACGGAAGAACAAAATTTCTACTGAAGACAATATTCCTGCGGAGACCAAACACTTGTGTTATCCAAGTGGTACAAGTCAACAAGTCAACAAGTCAACAAGGCGGTTATACGAATCCCGAGAAATCCGTTGATTCCTTATCAGAAACAAATCAAATCCCAAGAGATCCGGTGTTTCCTATAACTGAAACATCTGTCTATAAATATGGATCCTAGGTTTCGATTCAAAGACGATTGAAAACAGACGATTGATTGATTGAGAACAGCAACAGCATTACAGCAATCATCAAAAGTCATTCGATCATCATAACATATACAAACATCATAGCATTCATTGTTTCATTCTTTTGTAATCTTCAATACATTATAATAAAACATTAATTAATCTTTAATTGTGTTTTGTGTCGTGTGTTCTTGATATTTCATTAACATTGAATGTTGTTCAAATACAATTAAACCAAATCAAAGTTAATTCCGCTAACGTTGACTTGCAATCAATTCTCACTGATAATTCCTGTCGACGATCCTTGGATTCACAGGTGGTATCAGAGCCAAGTGCTCATTGATTTAGATCAATTGATCTATCAGTGTTAGTTGTGTTTAATTGTGTTTGTTTTCGTTTACCAATCTATATTCAAATCAATTGAATAGTAGATCCTGTAAGCATCATGAGCAACTTCAGTGGTTCATCTTACCAACCCCCGAAGTTGGAAACAAAAGCAGATTTTAAGTCATGGAAAATCAAGTTCAGGAATCATGTAAACTATACTGATTCTGACTTGTGGATTTCCATTACTGAAGGTCCTTATATTCCACCCACTCTTGGGCCGGATTATAATGACAAAAATCAACCAATCAGCACAAAAGATCTATCACCTGATGATGTCAAAAAGGTTAAAGTCGATATAAAAGCATACAGTCTGCTTAGTATGGCCTTACCTGAAGAGATATTAATCAGGTGTGAGAACTATAAAACAGCTCACTCCTTATGGAAGATTCTTCACACTCTCTGCGAAGGGAGTGATGAGATAAGAAGCATAAGGAGAGACACCCTCAGATCACAATATGAAACCTTTCATCATATTGAGGGTGAATCAATTCCTCAGCAACTTCATAGATTCATGCAGTTAGTCACTGAAATGAATATTCTAGAGTTGAAGTATACTAGTGAGGAATTAAACAAGAAAATGCTCCACACTTTGCCAGAAAGTTGGAAGCATACTGTGTCCATGTTCAAGAATACTATAGATCTGAAAGCAACTGGTTTAGATACTCTGGTTGCAAAAGTGGAAGCTCTTGAAATGGATGAAAAATCAAGAAACAAGAGTGTGAGAACTCATGTCTCACCCTATCACTTCAAAGAAACAAATAATGTTGGAAGTGCATTTATCTCAAATAATGAAAGTGATAGCTCTTGTGTTAGGAGTGATGATGAGGAGGAAGTTAGCTTTTATGCTTCAAAACCTCCAAGGAAATCATCTCAAGACAAACAGCAGAAGAATAAAGGGAGAACTACTGATAGACAAGATACATCTTCAGCAACAACTAAGTCTTCCTTTTCAGCAAATCAGTCAGAACCAATAACTGTGATATTGGATTCTGAAGAACAAAGAGCAGCCTTTGCAGCTTTTAGCTCAAGTTTTCAAGCATACCTGGGAAGCTCTCTAACATCAGCCAATATCTGTCAACAAGATTTAGAAGAACTACCACCAGATGTAGTGGAAGAGATGGATCTACAATGGCAGATGGCCATGATTGCTTATAGAGCTAAGCAATATCTCAGGAGAAACAAGAACTTGGCTTCAGCAAGCAGAACATCAAAGATTGGTGTTGACAAATCAAAAGTAAGGTGCTACAAATGCAATCTTATGGACACTTCTCAAGAGAATGCAATCAACAGTCTTATCCAGAGATGAGACAACATCAGCAGCATCAACAACATCAGATTCAAGCAAATCAACAATCTTCACAAAGACCTCTGCACAAGCAATCTCAACTGATGAATACTTCCCCACCAGCCACCAAAGAATCAGCAGGACCAAGTAACTCAAAGGAGTCAGGGCTGATCATACTTCAAGATGGAACGTGTGACTGGAGTCTTTATGAGAAGGAAGTTTTGGAAGAAAATCAAGCATTGATGGCTCATATGGATCAAACAGTGCCACCAATGGCAAAAGAGGTAAAAGAAAGATTGTGTTCATCAACTTGTGTTGAGGAAGTTGAACGATATAGAGTCCATGCTCAACAGTTGGCTGATAAAGTAAAAGAAACAATGATTTTGAATGAATCTCATGTTAGAGAACATAAACTATATCAAATAAAAATTAATTCTTTACAAAAGGATTTAGAAAAATTTGTTTCTGAAAATTATAGCCTGAAAGCCCAAGTTGAGCATTTGACCACTTCCTTAACAAAATCCATGGCTGATCATGCATCAACTGAAGTGAAACTTCAGAAGTTTCAATTATCATCTCAGCAATATGAGAAATTATTATCTTCTCATATTGAATCAAAGAAAAGGTCTGGGTTGGGTTATAATGCGGTTGCACCACCTATAAATGATAATTACACATCCTTACCTACAACAATGACAAACACTCTGTCAAATCATTTTGTGCCTAGCACCAAATTTGAAAAAGATTCAACTAAAACTAAAATTAATGATAAAGCTGAGGTGAGTGAAACTGAATCATCTGAATCAGAATCATTAGATCAAAATGATTCAGAATTTGATTATGATAAATGTGATGACTTGGATGATTCTGATGAACATGATGTTGATCAAACAAGCACTGGTAAAAATTGTCAATTGAAAGCCCATATTCCAAAAGTGCTTGAAGAAACAAAGTTGCCATATCCTCCTAAACAAAGAAACATGCTGAAGACCATCTGCAAGAGGATAGCTCAATTGAATGAAGGTCTTCAAGAACTAAGTATGCAAGAATCCTCCAAGAAATTAACTGATGAATCTGTCATCACTGAGGAAAGAGGAAAATTCAAAGGAAGGAACAAGGCATCAGCAGATCATCAACTGAACAAGAAAACTTCAGCAGCTGATCTACGGAAGAGAAATGTGCACAAAAATGAAAAAGCTGAAGCACATTCAAAGCTAAAGAAGAAAGAGCAACTACAAAAAACAGCAAACAAAAGGAATGATTCTGAGAAAGAATCAGAAGAAAAGTATTGCAAATGGTGTGACATGAAAAATCACAACACTGAAGATTGTTACTTCAGCAGTTATTGTTCTATTTGCAATATGAACAATCATATGACTGCTGATTGTTACTTCAACAAACATTGCTCTATTTGCAACAAAAATAATCATTCCACACAGGAATGTTATTTCAACAAAAAGAACAAGATAAAAGGATCAAAGAAGAAAGAATCAGACAAATCTGAATCAGATTCCCAATCCACAGATTCAGCAAAGGATGCAAAACTGAAGAAGCATGAACAAAAGTCAAAGGAAAAACCAAAGGACAAATCATCATCAAGTGTTAAGATACTGAAGAAAAGATCAACTTTTCAGCAGTCAAAAACACCACACAAAAGAGTGGATTTGTCTGACAAAGAATCAAAGGATGATGATTCATTCTTTGACAAATTTGAAAAAGGCATTCATATCCCTCTTTCAAAAACAAAAGATAGTGAAACATTTAAAGGTTCACTATCAAAACAAAAGAAACAAACAAATGAAGTTGATCTAAGTAAAGCAGACAATATGAATCATGAATCTACTTCATCAACATCCCATTCAGCAGAATCATCCTCATCCAAATTAAATCAGAATGAATCAATCAAATCTGAAACAGAAACTTCAAAAAATATTCTTGAAAGAGTAACTGTTTTAGATCCTGTTGATAAACCCAAGATCACTAAGGCTTGGGTTGTCACTTCTAACTGATTTTCTTTTCTGATTGCAGGAACAATATTGGAGAGCTGACAACATGTGGTATGTTGACAGTGGTTGTTCCAGGCATATGACAGGAAACTGTTCTCTTCTCCATGACTTCAAACATAAAAATGCTTCTTATGTGGCATTTGGTGGGGATAAAAAGGGAGGTAAAATTGTTGGTGAAGGAATGATAACAAATGGTGTACTTAAGTTTGATAAAGTAAATTACTGTAAAAACTTACAGTATAATTTACTAAGTGTATCTCAAATCTGTGATCAAAATTACACTACAATGTTTGATGACACTAACTGTTACATTCTTAAGCCAGGATTTATTGTCCCAGAAGATTGGATTCTCCTCAAAGCAGCAAGAAAAGGAAACACTTATGTGTTGGATATGAACAACACTTCTCTCACAAAACATGAAACTTGTCTTATTTCTAAACTTTCAGAAGATTTGTCACAATTATGGCATAGAAGACTTGTTCATTCTAACATGAAAAATATGAATAAATTGGTAAAACATGACCTGGTCATTGGGTTACCAAATAAAGAGTTCCATTGCTCAACTCATTGCTCTTCTTGTTACAAAGGAAAACAACACAGAGTGTCACATAAACCAAAAACAATTAATACTAATACTACACCACTCAAATTGCTTCACATGGATCTATTTGGTCCAACCAATGTAATGAGCATTGGAAAAAGGCAATATTGTTTGGTGATAGTTGATGATTTCACTAGATTTACATGGGTCTTTTTCTTAAAACAAAAGAGTGAAACATCAGAAACATTAATGGACTTTGTCATCAAGATTGAGAATCAACTTGATACAAAAGTTAAAATTTTCAGGAGTGATAATGGTACTGAATTTGTTAACTTTGAACTTGATTCTTTTTGCAGGAGCAAAGGAATTGCAAGACAATTCAGTGCACCAAGGACTCCACAACAAAATGGAGTTGCTGAACGAAGAAACAGAACTCTCATTGAAGCAGCAAGAACAATGCTAGCTGATTCACAACTGCCTATTACCTTTTGGGCTGAGGCTGTGAATACTGCATGCAATGTTCAAAATAGAACATTAATTGTCAAAGAACATAACAAAACTCCTTATGAACTCCTATTTAAAAGAAAACCTTACATAGGATATCTAAGAGTATTTGGGTGTCAAGTAACTGTTTTGAACATCAAAGAGTCATTAGGAAAATTTTCAGAAAAAGCATATGATGGTTTCTTTGTTGGATATTCTTCAACATCAAAATCATATAGAGTGTATATTCCACAGCATAACATTGTGGAAGAGACACCTAATGTATCTTTTGATGAAAATGTATTCGTTAAGTCAATTAAAGGATCATCATGGTTATTTGATATAGATGCCTTGTCTAAATCTTTTAACTATGATTATTTGACAAATACAGGTTCTGATGAAGTATGCTATCCATTTGTTCCACCAATTATGACTGAAGTACCTTTATCTGCTGATCCCCCAAGGATACATACATCTACAAGTGCCAACAATTCAACCGAAGCAGATACTACATGTGGAACTGAACACAATGCATCAGTAGAAGCTCCTACGGAAGCACAAAATGCATCAGTAGAAGCTACTACGGAAGAACAAAATGCTTCAGGAGAAGCTCCTTCAGAACAGCATGCATCAGGAGAAGCTCCTTCGGAAGAACAGCATGAATCAGAAGAAATTCTTTCGGAAGATCAACATGTATCCGGAGAACTTCCTTCGGAAGAACAAAATGGTTCCGGAGCAGCTCCTACGGAAGAACAAAATACTTCCGCAGAAGTTCCTGCGGAAGAGCAAATTCCAACTGCTGATACTTCTGAAGCTCAATCACCAGAGACTCAATTTGATTACTTCTTGAATTCTCAAATTGAGATGAATCAGTCAGAGGCAATGGAAATGACTAATCTGGAATCATCTATTCCAGTTGAGTCAACTCCCTCAATGAGAATTCATAAGTCTCATCCACTTAACAATATCATTGGCAATCCTGAAAAGAGAACTACAAGGAGCCAAAGTGGTACAGCCAACCTTTGTCTATTCAACTGTTTTCTTTCTCAAGTAGTGCCTCCAAACATTACAGCTGCTTTAAAAGACAATAGCTGGATTGAAGCTATGCAAGAAGAGCTTCAACAGTTCAGAAAGCAAAAAGTATGGTGTCTTGTTGACTTACCTGAAGGTCAACATCCTATTGGAACTAGATGGCTATACAAAAACAAACTGGATGATAGAGGTATTATTGTTCGAAACAAAGCAAGGTTAATAGCACAAGGTTACACTCAGGAAGAAGGCATAGATTATGATGAAGTTTTTGCACCAGTTGCAAGAATTGAGGCAATAAGAGTGTTCTTGGCATATGCATCATACAAGAAATTCACTGTGTATCAAATGGATGTCAAGTGTGCTTTCCTATATGGAAAAATAGATGAGGAAGTTTATGTGTCTCAACCCCCAGGATTTGAAGATCCTCATTATCCTCACAGGGTATACAAACTAGATAAAGCCTTGTATGGTCTTCATCAAGCACCAAGAAAATGGTATGAAACATTATCATCTTTCTTACTCAAGCATGGCTACAAAAGAGGAACAATTGACCAGACACTCTTTCTCAAACAAGAACATCAAGATCTCTTAGTAGTCCAAGTATATGTTGATGACATTATATTTGGATCCACTAATAAGAGATTGTGTGTGAATTTTGAAGAGCTGATGAAATCTGAATTTCAGATGAGCTCAATGGGTGAACTAACATTCTTCCTTGGCCTTCAAGTTCATCAAAAAGCAGATGGAATTTTCATCAATCAAGAAAAATATATACATCAAATTCTGAAGAAATACAATTTTGCTGAAGTCTCCTCTTGCAAAACACCAGCATCAACAATTGATAAGATTGCACCTGATCCCTCTGGAAAATCTATTGATCAAAAATTATTTAGATCTATGATAGGTTCACTTATGTACTTAACTGCCAGTAGACCTGATATTATGTTTGCTGTTTGTGTTTGTGCTAGGTACCAATCTGATCCAAAGGAGTCACATCTCAATGCTGTCAAAAGAATTTTCAGATATCTCAAGGGAAAACCAGGACTTGGTCTATGGTATCCCAAGGATGGAGACTTTACACTCTACTCATACTCAGACAGTGATTATGGTGGATGTAACAGCAATAGAAAATCAACAACCGGTGGATGTCAATTCATTGGACCCAGGCTAGTGTCATGGCAGTGCAAGAAACAAACAAATGTTTCTGTATCCACAGCTGAGGCTGAGTACATTGCTGCTTCAGCCGGGTGTTCTCAAGTGCTTTGGTTACAAAACCAATTGCTTGACTATGGTTACAACTTTCTTCAAACTTCAATCTATATAGACAATTCAGCTGCTATGTTTATAACTGCTAATCCTGTGCAACATAGTAAAACTAAACATATAGAGATCAGGTATCATTTTCTGAGAGATTGCTCAGAAAAAGGATTGATCAAGTTAGTCAAAGTGGATACATCAAATCAGCTTGCTGATTTATTCACTAAAGCCTTTGATTCAGTCAGATTTAATTTTCTGATTGAGTCTCTAGGTATGATTAACTTAGATTAAATAAAATTCAAACAAACAACATGCTGTGTGCTATAATGCATCAGTATGCCTTATGCATGGGAAATGATAGTAAACTATAGCTTTGCCTATTTCTGCATAAACAAATATCAATATATCTCAACAAGTTTCTTGATATGTGAGTAGGTTCAACTTGAGTGGAAACAAATCTTAGTGCTTGCATAACATAATATTATCATAATTGTCTGTGGGAAACTTCATTTTGAGAAAACAAAGTGAGTCTTATCCTAATGTGATCAAATCATTCATCTGCACACACTATGTAAAAGACTTTATACTATCTATCTTTGCAACTCATACTTCCTCTGTTTTGTGTGAACAAAGACCTGGATGTATGATCACCATACTGAATCTCAGTATCAAAGGTGAAAAGATCATGTTCATCATCATCCCTCTGTTTTGTGTGAACAAAGACCTGGGTTAAAGGCACCTCTGTTTTACGTGAGTAAAGACCTGGTGACCTGATGATGATCATATCTAAAGCTCTCAAAAGAATCATAAGTGATCAACTGTATAGTATCCTGAGCTTTATAAACATTGCATCAATGAGATGTCAAACACATCTCAAGATAGCTATTATAATTTAAAGTACATAGTCACAAGAGTGCAAGAATGATGATTTGACTTACAAAGGGAGGACAACACCTTTGTGAATCAACTGTGAAGTCCATGACAGTTATTGCTAAATCAATAAAACATGATAAACAGCAAGCCTAGTTGATACATGAGCTCTTGTATGGATTTATAAGGACAATATACTTGCAATCAGAACTTGTTCCAGTATCAACTATACAACATAACTAATCAGGAAGAGGCTTAGCAATGTAGTATGATCCCATCTTAAGTGCATCTGATCATTATCATATATTCAGTGTTTATGTTATTCCTCTTAAAGAAATTTATGATAAATGCTTAAGTTCATCATTAATCACAAATTTAGGGGGAGTAGTATTCATGAAATAACATCTATATCAGCAGCAGCAATGTCTATATCTTTATCAAGTTGAAGAGATTGAAACCTGAGCATCACATTAGCAGTTGGTTACATGAAATTTATTTTAAGTTTCCTTGTACTAAATTGTCATGTATACAAAGCCAACGAGGTCCTATAGCAATAATTGGTTCAACCAATGGAGTTGGGCCATACATACAACTGTGTGTAAATCAATATTAGTAGATTAATGTTTATCCGTAGATTGGTAAACTGCGGATAAACAAAAATCAATCAGTAGAAGTTGTTGATCCGTAGATATACTACGGAAGAGTAAGTTGTCGATTACACAAATATGATATTATTTCTACGGAAGAGTACAATGTGGGACCCACTGAATAAATCCGAGAAAATTAATATGTCTGAGGGTATAAATAAAGAGATTTGACTTGTCAAATGCATTATGCACTTTTTCAGCTCACTTTTTCAGACCTAGAAAATCTCGCAATAAATTTTTCCCACTTTCTCAACATTCAAAATTTATCAAATCAAACCTTAAGCAAACGTATATCTGAGTTCTTAATCAGCGTCTATTAAGGTAAAACATGTTGTAATCATCAAGAATGAACAAGTTGATTCTTGTTTTATCTCATAACTGTTCGTATTCTTATATCAATAACATGATTCTAATGAAGTCTTTTCTTATGAACAGATGGATCATCGATTTGCAAAAGAGCATAATGTATGTGCTTTCTTGAATCCTGACGATCCTGTGTCGGAAGGATGTCAAGAAATTATGAGATATTTGAGAAGATCAAGGGTTTTCTATGCATTATCTGCAGAGCCAACAATTTATCGATCGCACATCAGTGATTTCTGGAATTCTGCGCGTATAGAAGAAGATAATGAAGTAATTATTGCTGAAGTAAGGAATCGAAGGCTGAGAATAGACGAACAAACTATAAGAAGGGTACTAGAACTGGGAGATGTTGAAGCAGGACACCCTGATGTATTCGATAATGAATACATAGAAAAGGTGTTCCTTCTAATGGGATATGATGGAGACTTTGAGAAGGGAGAAATCAAGAAGGGAAGACTCTGCAAACCATACAGATTTTTGTGTCACACTTATCTGAAGTGTATGTCAAACAGAAAATCTGGGCTTGACAGATTTTCTAGACACATATCATCTGGTATTATTGGGATCTTTGAAGGAAGGACTTACAACTACTCAAAGTACATCTTTAACTGCTTGTGTGACCACATCAGAGTACAGAAGGCTGATAAGATGTATATGTTTCCAAGATTCATTCAGCTGATCATTAATGCAGACCTTCCTGGAACAAATGTGGAGGGTGGTGTGTTCATTCAAGCACACCTTGGCAGATCTGTGCTGAACAAAATCTCAGGGAGATATGAAGGAGAAGATGTAGACATGTTTGCACATGTGATTGATGCTAGTGCAGACATACCTCCAGAGTTAGTTTGGGAAGATGAGGAAGAGAGCTCTGCTACCAGCTCTGCTCAAGACACACCATCACCAGTAGCCTCACCACAGCAACAACAAACACCCCAAATACAATCACCAGCCAGCCAAACTACAGAACCCATCTCACCAATCCTCAATCTATCACCACAACAACAACCAACACCCCAAGCTCAATCACCTGCCAGTCAAAATACTGAACCAATCTCTCCCATCCAACCCCAATCACCAAATCAGCTTCAGATGCAACTCTACCAACAACCTCAAAACTCAGATACTGAGAGCATCTACACTGGAGAGACAGAATTAGTCTCAGATGCAAGTACAGTCAAACTGTCACTATCAAAGACTGAATCCCCTGTGCACTCAAATGAAACTGAACAAGTTTCTCCCATGATTGATCAGCAACAACAACAAACTCTTCAAGACCAGAAGATCAAGCCACTGAAGCAAAGTCTAGTTCAGCAAGTGTTGATCATGAGGAGGTAAAAGAAGAAGAGATTGAGTCTGAGCATCAGGAAAGAGATACAGAAGCAGATCAGGTTGATGTGATTGCCTACAATGAAGATGATCTGAGTGATGATGACATTCCTGTAAGCAAGAGTTATCTGGTGGCTGAGTACAACAAGTTGGTGCTCAAGTCAAATAAAAGAAAGGCAAGAATACAAGAGCTGAAGGGCATAATTAAAGAAAAAGATGAAGAATTGATAAATCAGCAAGAAAGGATAAAGAGACTGAGAGAAGATGCTCAAAGTGATAAAGAAGTGATTGATGCTCTGCTAGACAAAGAAGCTGAACTTATAGAGTCAGCAGAGAATGAGAAGAAAGATAAAGAAAAGATCATGAAGAAACTTGAACTAGCATCTGACACTATGACTGCTCAGTCAAACATAATAAAGACAAAAGAAGAAGAAATTGAGCAACTTAAACTGAAGATCAGCTCATTGGAATCCTATGCCAAAACTTCAACTACTCAAACAAAACAAAGTCCTAAGGCATCAAAGAAGTGATTTGGTACTCAAGGAAAAGAAAGTATCTTGGTACTACTGAGAAGAAGCCAACTGATGAAAGTAGTCCAAAGAAACAAAAGCTTTCTCCTGAACACACACCAATAATAGACTTATCTGCTGAGGAGCCCATCACTGAACAGAAAGATGAAAGTGACAAAGAATGGGAAGAGCTAATCAAAGAAGACACACCTCCAAAGCAAGAAGTCTCAAAGGCTGATGATCTTCTGACTACAAGTGACATACTTGAAGAGAGGCCTGAATCAACCATGTTCATGACACTCATAAATCATGGTTTCCCTTATGACATGGTTGAAAGACTGAACATGACAGAGATGAAGAATTTGTTGAAAGAGTTTGAGCTTGCCAGCTTCATGATTCCAAACTGTGACTATGAAGCATTCAATACCTTTCAATCAATTCAAAGATAAAGAAGGAGTTGGGACACTGTGACACAGCCAAGCTAAGCAAATACAACATGACTTGCTGGTTACAGGGACACAACTACAAGCCTCATGAGCTTAAAGGAAGAACAGTGGGAGAACTAAGAAGGATGATGGAGCATGTAATGAAAGTTGAACTAGATACTGGGGTAAAGTTCAGAACTGAAGCTCCACATCAATCTTATGAACAACAAAGCAAACTCCCTGCTGAACCCATAACTGTTGAACCCAAAGATCAGCATAAAGGGAAAGAGAAATTGATTAGAGAGCCAAGGGAAGTCATCCCCGGAAAGGTATGGCCACTTGGGACTGCAGTTAGAGAAATAACTGAGCAAAAGTCCACTCTAATACAACTGATAGATCACCTCACAACTCCCAGCTCTGCAGAAGAAAACAAGATCATGGCATGGAAATATGATCCAGAGTGGGATTGTGCTGTCATTAAAAGAACATCTGGAAGAGTTGAATACTTCCAAGATGTACTCTCAGTGGTGAGTCTGCCAGAGAATGACATCAGAGACCTTCAAAGCTTAAACATCAGCAACTATCCAATTCACCCTAGAGGAAGAGATTTCTCAACTCTAGTGGGAAAGTTAAAGACTAAGTTTAAAGATGATGTGCTGATTGAAGCTAAAAGAGAAGACATAGAACATCAGAAAAGAATCAAAGGGCTCAAAAGATACAAGTCCAATGCCTCAGAACATGTAGATGATGAATTCATGAAGAGGATTGGATATAACAACAGAAACAAAGCAGCTCTTAAATGTATTGAAGGGACTCAATTCACATACCCAATCACTGAATGGGGATATGTAGAAAAGACAAAAGAATTGGTCCTACTGAGGAATGCTGAAAACAAGAAAGCAGAAAAGATCAGAATCTTTGATCCTGTGGAAATCAAACTGCTTCATCCCAGCTACACTTCATACTTAAATGACAAATTCTTTCCAAAGCTGTCTGATGAACAAGCACAAAATGACTTATTTCTACATGTTCATGTGATTCAAGTAGTGACAAACTTCATGCAAAAGCATATAAAAGAAGAAGATTTAATGCTGGATTTCTGAAGGGAACAACATTTGAAGAAGTTACAGAACTAAGAATAACAGAACAAGATGAGCTAGAAGTGGTGAATAACAACAAGGTGTTAGACACACTCACTACAGAAGAAGATGTTCTGGGAATTAGTTATGAAACTTTGAAGATGATGAGCAAGATGAAGATCAAGTATAAGTATGATGATCAGAAGACTGCTGTCTCCTACTTCTACAACAAGATGATCGCAAGAATCAAGATCTTGCAGTTTTGAAGGAATGAATACAAGTAGCTAAGCCTAAGGGGGAGTATTGTTAGGTCTAGAATCTGTAGATCTAGTCATTTTGTATAGGCTTAGTACTTGAATCAATATTTGTAATGAACCTTTATAATTCATTATTATGTATGCATTAAATATATAGGTTAACCCATTTATATATGTGTTGATGTATGTATGGCTGCAGGCACAAACATAATACTTGATCAATTTTGAAATTGACCGAGTGTAAGAAACATCTACGGATAACAAATTAGTCTTCCGTAGATGTATATCTTACAAGTAACAATACATCCGAAGATCATCTTGCGGATGAACAACAAGCCACCTTCAGAAGAACAAGAATAAACCTTCGGAAGAAATATTATCTACGGAAGAACAAATTTCTACTGAAGACAATATTCCTGCGGAGACCAAACACTTTGTGTTATCCAAGTGGTACAAGTCAAAAAGTCAACAAGTCAACAAGGCGGTTATACGAATCCCGAGAAATCCGTTGATTCCTTATCAGAAACAAATCAAATCCCAAGAGATCCGTTGTTTCCTATAACTGAAACATCTGTCTATAAATATGGATCCTAGGTTTCGATTCAAACAAGATTGAAAACAGACGATTGATTGATTGAGACAGCAACAGCATTACAGCAATCATCAAAAGTCATTCGATCATCATAACATATACAAACATCATAGCATTCATTGTTTCATTCTTTTGTAATCTTCAATACTTATAATAAAACATAATTAATCTTTAATTGTGTTTTGTGTCGTGTGTTCTTGATATTTCATTAACATTGAATGTTGTTCAAATACAATTAAACCAAATCAACGTTAATTCCGCTAACGTTGACTTGCAATCAACTCACTGATAATCCTGTCGACGATCCTTGGATTCACATAGGTTTTGTGATTGCTTGGACTTTCTCGCCCTTTTTTTAGCATCACACCCTCTTGCACAAGGTAGCTAGGCGTAGGTCTATTACATCCACAGGTTCTCTGTGTTCCTGGTTGAGCCTCTTCTTAAAGGTCTCCGGCTAGTTTCTCCTTGAGATAAGAAATCTCAAGGTTGCTGATCATTGACCTTTTTTGTAAGGTATTCACTTGAGATTCTAAGTGACTTTTCTTAGAGATTAGGTAGGTGCATTTTTTAGAACATCTTTTGCACCTTTATTCTCATGTTCCCCTCATCTTCATCAAAAGAATCATGGGGGGATGAGAGAATTGGATTAAGTCTTCTTCCTTATCATCAGCATGATGTTCTTAGCTGCTGGATTTCCCCTACACAATGACAACTCTCAGGTGAAGTGTCATGGGTGAGTTGCCATGGTTGAGGTCTTAATAATTTAATCACTTTTAGAAGTAAGAGCCCCTCTTCATATGGACCTACTAACAGGTTCAGGGAGATCCACCTCAGTAATAGGTGAATGATGTGGGCTAGACAGGGGAGAAGCAGGAGTATTCATCTCTCCTTGAGTAGGGGAGGAGAAGAGAGACTCATGGTACTCACTGAATTCCATGTCTTCATTATTATAGAATTCAAGGTTAGGTATGGTTGGTTAAGATCAAGAGGCTGGGGATGGTAACTTCCCCTAAAGATTGTTCACACGAGAGTTTTTGAGACTCTGAGTGAAGGCTTAAGGCTGTTGGCTGGTGAGCTCATCAGGCTAAGCATGAGGAACCTCAGCACCTGATCATTGGTGAGATGGGAGTGGTTTTCCTCCTCAGGAGAAGTGGAGCTCCAGTGTCTACTTCGTCATGTCTGCTTGGTGATACGGGGGCCTGCACAAGCTTAGTAGCTTGTGTAGGGGTTCATTTGTATTTTCTTGGTAGGTGAGGATATTTGTGGCTGTTTTAGTGGTTGTGAAGTAGAAGGTGTGGGTTCAATACTAGTTTGTGTTGCTAGGTTGGCACCTTGAGCAATGAGCTCTAACATTTTTAGGACAAGGGTTGTTTCTACCCCAGAGAAGTCAATAGTTGGCTTCCTTATTGTTTTGGAGATGTCGGGCTTCATTTGTCCCAATTTAAGAACTTTACTGTTCCTCTCAACTGTGAGCCCAATCACAGTTTGAGAATGTGTTGGACATATCTAGGGAACATGTAATATTCTAAGGATTCTAAGTTTTGCAAGTAAGTTAGTATACACAAATTGGCGAGTACCTGAACTTGACCCCTTGAACCATTCCATGAACTATGAAGGAGAGATCCATAGGAATCTGGTCCCATCCTTCATGCTTTTTTGACAAGCTATGTATGACACATGGAGGAGGTACTTCCATTGAGAAGAAGACCATCCTTTTCCTGAAGGTCTTTACAGAGATTCCCCCTCTTAGCCCATCTGCTCAAAGGAGTGTAGTTTAGCAGCTTCTTAGAAAAGAACAAATCACCTTCTTCATCATCCCTGAAGATGTGTGTTTATGATGGCTGGAGTGATGAATATTGTCCTCCTCTGCACTGTGGTAGACAGTGTCTTCTCCCCATCCAAGATAATCTTTTGGCAGGTCCTCCAAAAGTCCAAAAGTTGATCCTCATAGAGAGGAGAATCAATGGTGGGAGAGGTGAAGTAGCTTGACAGAGAAAGAAAACCCCAAACCTCTGAGAAACTTGGCTCTTTCTCAGAGTCCAACAGAGCAACTTGATTATGTTGCATGTGGAGTTGCATGGAAAAACCAGGGTTGTTGTTTCTGTGATTAAGGTTGGCCATTTGAGTAAGCTTAAGAGTGAAGGAAGATAAGAACATGGTCGGTTGTGGATGAATTTAGGTTAGAAAAGATTTCAGATGAAAGAAGAAAGTGAAAGTGGGGGATTCGTTGGGTATATATATAAAATGGATCTGAACAAAGTTAATGAAAGAAGATAAACTTTAAATCGGATGTCAGTCCCACATCTGAATAAGTTCCCAAAAAGGTAGTTTGTTTGGAAGTCGAAAATCTTCCGATGGTATTCTCTCTTCAGAAGTTTTGATAAAAGCTTCCGAAGCTAAAATAACCTAGAAAGATATTTCTAAGATTTTTTTTAAACTTTGCTTCGGAAGAAAATTCGTGAAGGATTTTCACTTCTGAGACATGTCAAGTTCGGAAGAGATCAAGAGATGGTGATTTATACTAGAAAGAATAAACTTCTAAAACTTAATTGTTTTTGGAAAGAAATTTTTTTTCAAAAACATATAAGTACTTGTAAAGAAATTTAAGCTTTAGAAGATATTGAAGAATTTCTTCCGAAGGTAAATTGACATAAGTAGTTGTTTGATTTGATGACTTAATTTTCTTCTGAAGGTAAAAAATATCTTCCAAAAGAGAATATGATCAAAATTTCAAAGATCTAAGGAATAAGATTAAAGATTTTTTTTCCAAAGTAAACATGGGCTTATGAAGTTAATCATCCCAATCGCTACTCAAAGGTATGAGTGATATAATAGACAACTTAGGACACATAGGTTTTAGAAATAATATGCGTTAAGTTTTTTAAGAAAGCTACTCAAAGTTAATCATCCCAATCGTTGTACAATATATTTAAACTTGTGCTCATCAAAATCTTTGATAAACAAATCAGCATATTATTCATTGAGTTAACTTTGACTAGTTTGATTAATCCTTTTTTAAAGTTATCTATAATTAAATGATACCTGATGTAGATGTGTTTTGTTCCTTGAGTGTTATAGGCTTCTTTGTAATAGATATGGCACTATTGTTGTCTATGTGGATGGGAGTCTCCTTGAACTTGAATCCGTAGTCCAGCATCTGATTCTTAATCCAAAGCACTTGAGCACAGCAGCTAGCAGCAGCAATGTATTCAGCTTTAGCAGTTGATGCAGACACACAAGATTGTTTCTTGCATTGCCATGAGACAATCCTTCCACCAAGGAATTGACATCCCCTAGATGTAGACTTTGTAGTCATATTGCAGCCACCATAGTCACTATCTGTATATGCGTACAGATTGAAGTCAGAATTCTTTGGATACCAAAGGCCTAGTGTTGGAGCACCTTTGAGATATCTTAGAACTCTCTTGACAGTAACTAGGTGTGACATCTTTGGTTGGCTTGATTCTTGCATAAATGCATGTTGCAAACATGATATCAGGCCTGCTAGCTGTGAGGTACATAAGAGATCCAATCATAGCCCTGTAAAGATGTTCATCACACACATCCTCCTCAAGATCAGGTCCAAGAGAGTGGTTTCTGGTTATGGGTGTATTTGCAACCTTACATTCAGTCATGTTGAATGAGTATGTCTTGTACATACTTTGATTGAGTTATGAAGATGCCACTGTCAACTTGTTTCACTTGAATTCCTAGAAAGAAATTGAGTTCCCCATGGCACTCATTTCAAATCTATTCTTCATCAGCCTCTCAAAGTCTTTGCAGAGCTTTGGATTAGTTGACCCGAAGATAATGTCATCTACATATACTTGAACTAGCATTAAGTCATTCCCTGTTCCTTTGATGAAGAGAGTTCCATCTATAGTACCCCCCTTTTGTAGCCATGCTGACAGAGATACTGAGATAGTGTCTCATACCACTTCCTTGGAGCTTGGTGCAGCCCATAAAGAGCTTTATCAAGCCTACAGACATAATCAGGATGATCAGGATCTGCAAAGCCAGGTGGTTGTTTGACATACACCTCTTCATCAATCACCCCATATAGAAAAGCACACTTGACATCAAGTTGGTAGACCTTGAAATCCTTGGATGCAGCAAAAGCTAGAAATATCTTAACAGCTTCAAGTCTTGCCACAGGAGCAAAGACATCTATGTAATCAATTCCTTCTTCTTGTGTGTATCCTTGGATAACTAGTCTGGCCTTGTTTTTTATGACAAGTCCTCTATCATCCTTTTTGTTTCTAAACACCCACTTGGTTCCTATGGTAGTCTTCCCTTGAGGAAGAGGACATAGGTTCCAAACCTTTTGTCTTTTGAATTGAAGCAGCTCCTCTTGCATAGCTTCAACCCAACTTCCATCCTTTAAAGCCTCATCAACTTTCTTTGGCTCTATCTGGGATAGAAAACAAGAGTGGAGACAAACATTTGCATCATGGGTTTGTCCTCTTGTCCTTACCCCTGTATCAACATCTCCAATGATGTTTGTGGTGGGGTGGGACTTGTGGATCCTGAGTTGAGGGATCATAGCAAGTTGCTTGGAGAGATCTAATTAGAAATTTTAGATCAGGAAATGGAGTATCACCCACCACATCAGCACACTTATCAAGAGAGACTTGATCCAATGAGTGTGTGACATCATTGATGTTGTCTTCTATGGAGTGGTTATCAGCATCAAGAAACTCTTGATCACTGTCACCACATCTATTTCCTCCTATATTTGAAGCTCCTTTATTTGAGTTTTTTTGCCTCTGAGCTGGAATTTGAAGGCACCTCAAATGTATCAGCTGAATTTAACATGGTTGTGCTGATAGGAACTCCATCTGCAGGGTTGATTACCACTGGAGCTGAAGTAGTATGATTTGAAGGTCTTCTCAACTCAAATCTTGGGTCAGGATCTCCTGTTGATAAGATATATGTGGACCCTGAAACATTCTCACAAGATTTGTTAAAACAGTTGGTAACCAAATCAAGATCAAACAACCAATCAGGACCAGAACCTTTCACACTAGTAGTGTGCTCAATGAAAGTCACATTGGCTGACTCTTCAACTACTTTAGTTCTGAGATTGTATGCTCTATAAGCTTTAGCTTGAGAAGAGTATCCAATAAAATCTCCATCATCTGTTTTCTCATCAAATTTGGCTACTTGATCTATGGTATTCAAGATGGTGCAACGACATCCAAATGACGTGAGGAAACCAATGAAAGGTTTTCACTTGTGCCAAAGTTTATAAGGAGTCTTACCAGGAGTCTTGACTACTAAAACTCTATTTTGCACATAGCAAGCAGTGTTCACTGCCCCTACCCAAAAGGTAATGGGCAGTTTAGAGTAAGACAACATAGTTTTCTTGCAGCTTCAATTAGTGTCATGTTTCTCCTCTCAGCAGCACTATTTTGCTTTGAAGTCCTTGGAGCACTATATAAGACCCTTTTCTTCACCAAATGTATCAAGGATTTGGTTTTTGAATTCAGTTCCCTGATCACATCTTATGGTCTTGATCTTGTGATCACATTGATTCTCAATTTTCAAAATGAAATTCTTTAAGATCTCAGGAGTCTCATCCTTAGTTCTAAGGAAAGACCCAAGTGAATCTTGTAAAGTCATCTATGATTACTAAACAATATGAGGTCCTTCCTAGACTCATTACACTGGTGGGGCCAAAGAGATTAATATGTAACAAGTGTAGGGAAGTAGTGATGAAATTTTCTTTCCTTTGTCTTATGATATACCTTGTGTTGCTTCCCTTTGAGGCATGCAACACAATGGTCATCATTTGTAAACTCCTTCTTTGGTATTCTAATTACCAAATCATTCTTAATTAATTTATTCATTTTTTAAAGTTTACATGGCACATTCTTTTATGCCATGGAAAGATTCATCACTATTTGCTTTTGATAGAAAGCATGAAACTTCTCCTGAAGGAGATGTTTCTTGCAACTCCATCTTGTACATGTTCCCTTTCTTGGGGCCTCTAAGCAGGATATGCTCTTGAGAAATGAACACCTCGGGCTTGAAAACAATGCACTCATGCTCAGTGAAAAGCATGTTGTGTCTCTGAACATAAAATTGAGATACACTTAGTAGATTGTATCCAAGCTCCTTGACAAAGTTTACCTTCTCAATGCTGAGCTTACATTTGGACCCTGACCCTTCCTGTAATGTAACCTCCAGCATCTCCTCCAAAGCAACTGGCCCTTCATCAATCTTTTCAAAAAATTTAAGTAAATAGTCATTGCCTGTCAAGTGCTTGGAATAGCCACTGTCAATGATTCATACATTCCTATTGATCTTGAGTTGTTCCTTCATAAAAGAGATAGTTAGTTACATTTGGAAACTCAAGCCTATTGGTCTTAGGCTTGTCATAAAAGTTGAAGACAATGCAACAGTAATTGACCCTATTTTCAAGCTTTGAGGATCATTAGTAGTTACTGATGAAGAAATTTCAGCCACATGGTCTTTCTTTGTAAGGATCACAATTATGTTTAGATCGATCTCATAATTGTAAATGCAGAATGTAAACAGTTACGGATAAGAAGCAGAAGAATAGAAAGATTCAACACGTGTAAATAACTTCTTCTTTAGTACTACTCTCTGAATTCAGTGATTACACTTTGAGTACAAATTCAAGAATATGACAAAATCTACTTAATTACAAATGAAACTAAGTATTTATACTAAACAAAATTGTTCTCACGCGAAAACAACCTTTCGTGCGAGAACCTAGTTCTCACGCGACTAACACTTTTCGCGCGGAATGTCTACTTATCGCATGACTTTTTTACTCTATCTTGATCTTGATTCCCGAGCTTCTAGGTTCAACCCCTACAATCTCCCCCCTAGGCTCGGTAAATCAATCTTCTTTAAAAGTTCACGTCATTAACTTTGTAGCTGCCCCCATATGTGTACATCTTTTTATCCAGGGCCTTTGTAATCAACCACTCGAACTGTGTTGCTGGTAGATGAACAGATTCATCAGATGCAATTGGACATGCCTGCAACCTCATCAAATCTTCTTTCCCAAACTTTAGCAAATCCACAGGGTCGATGATACGGTACTCTTTGTCTACACACCTTATCAACGTGTGTCCCGTCTCCTTCTCACAACTCCACCCGATTAGCTTAGACAAGCTGTTAACTGGCACTGGAGCGTGTATAGGGATCTTTCTCAAATATCTCAGATGTCTATAAACCCGTATCTTCATCGGTTCTTTGTGTCTGGATCAATACAGTTCTCATCTTCAATGACTTTGGATTTAGCTGTCTTAAAGTCTTTGAAGTTGGTTTTGCTTTGTCTCCATATCATGTTCCTTATCCAATTGCCCTTCCCATAATTACTTGGATTAACAAAAGGTACACAACCCATAGCATATAAATCTAAAGCTTTTAGAGTATGAAAGTCATGCTTGTCTTGAAAATACTCAATCGCTCCCGCTTTCCTCTTGATTACATATAAATTCTTTTCTTCGTCAAAATCCCAACTGATAATCGGCTCTGAATTTCCGTACCTTGTAAAAGGATTGGAACGCCAAAGTGTATGAATGTATGATGGTGGTGGAGGTGCATCAACAGTAATATTACCAACGTGACGAACAACCATTTGACCAGTTTGGTCTAATGCCTCGTCAGTGGTCTCAGAAGTAATAGTCTCTCCATCAATCTCCCCTTCTTCTATCAAAATATTAGAAAATAAATCTTTTAGGTTTTTCCCAAAAATATCAGTATACTCTACATCTTCTTCTAAATCATCAAATGATCCATAATCCACACTCTCCTCTTCTTCCAAAAATGAGTACAATTCCTTCATATATTCAGCTTATGTGGCAGGATCTAATGGTGCATAATCAACTGTATCGTCAGGACTTGGTCCGGAGACATTAGCAGTTCCTGATGATCCAGAAGTACTAGTAGTAGCACCCGTATCACCTCCTTGATCATCATCATCATTTCCACTATCATCAATATCATCATCATTACCCTCATCACCATTATCACCATCATCATCATCATCCTCATCATCATCCTTCTTCATCATCCTCATCATTATCCTCATCATCAAAATCAAAATCTAAATGTTCCATGTCATCATCATCAGTAACTGGATTAGGAATAGGCATCATATGCTCAGGCTCTACAATGCCTCTCCAGTATAATGTACAGGTTGATCCTCAGTATCCTGAATAGGTGCATCAGAAATAGGCTCTTGATAAACAACAACAGTGTCTATTGTCCCTTTAGTAATAACTGGATCAACAACATGCTTTGTAGCAGCAACCGTCTCATCAACTAGTTTTGGACCAGCAGCTTGCTGTCCACTAGATTCTCCAACCTCTTGTATAGTAGTTGGTGTGTAAATGATGAATACACACGAGAGGTGAGATCTCTTAGATTCTGCTCCATGATCTAAACATATGTGAGCATAAACTGTTGTTGACTCTCCAGAGACTTAATCCTTTCATCTTTCTCATAAACATTCCTATATAGATCATCAATCACTTGAGACTTCTCTTACATCTCTCTCTCAAGAGTACTAACTCTCTGCTCCAACGTAACCCTCGTTGGTGATAAAGTAGATGACTCTGGTTGAGGTCTTGGTTCAAGAGTAGTATTGAAGAAATCTGTATCACCAAACAGATCATCATCAACAGGATTGCTTGATGGAGTCCTTAAACTGTCATCAGTAGTAGCAGTAGCAAGCATAGAAGTAGATGTCACAGTTGTTGACTCTTGACTATCACTGGTGTAGTGGCCTCACTAACTGTGACTAGAATATCATACACCAAAACATCTTCAGTAGTCACTGTGGTTATCGGAGTCTGACGCTTCCTCATAAACACCACGTCTTCTACCCCTCCCTCGTGAACTTTCACCAGCAACCCTTGCCATTATCTTCCTTCGGCCTCGAGTCGGTACAGAAGTATCATCACGATTAAAATCAGCATCACAATCCTCAGCAGTACGTTCTGTCGGTGTTTCTCGTACTCTGGGACGTTCTTGCAAAACGTAAGGCACATTCCCAATCTTATCACTATCAGTCTCACTGTCAACCTCTTCACTTCTTAACCACTCATCAACCTCTTCTTCTACAAAATTCTCACCAGTATGAGAACTCTCAGATGCTTCTTGAGCAGCACTAGAAGATGTACCAACTGTATCATCTCTATGTGTCTGAACTGTCTCAGCCTCATCAGCCTGTTCCTTAGCTTGGAAACCATCAACAAACCTACCAAGCTTGGCAAAATGAGATCCATCCCATGAGTTTCCTCTTGCTCCCATAAGATATGTAAAAATATCTTTCTTCATCATAATAACAGAATAGGTAGATGAATCAGATATAGCTAACTCAGGATGAGCAGCGTTCACTATCATTTATATGAACCGTGGGTACATGAAAAACTTCTTCCCTAGTGCAGCTATGACATTCTTCTGCATCTCTGAAAATATAGTCTTGGATATGCTGTAAGGAAGATCATCAACAATAGAAACCAGCAGTGATCCAAAGATGGCGCTCAAACTATACATGCCAGCCTTAAGATTGCTAAGGAAATGGATAACAACATTAAATAAATACTTCCAGAACAAAGGCAAGTAGTTCTTCTCCAAAGATGGGTATCGGAGATTATAACCCATACGGACTAAACAGTCCTTAGCAGCATCATCATCGATCTTCATTGGGGCTCGTGGAATGTCTTCTAACAGTAAGACACTGTTTATCATTCAGAAGTGATAACAACTTTTTTTCCCTTTACGGTGGCTATAATGCAGAGCTCACCTTCATCATCTATCTTGTTTGCTGCTATCTGCCAAAATGGTCAATCACATCAGTGTATATCTTTGGGTTAGCTGAGATAGCATGAAATATCCAGGAAGTCTTCAATCCTTCGATCAAGGATCTGAATAGGGCTTTGTCCTCCGGAACCTCTCCCAAATAAGAAATGGCATTGTGGTTTTTATTGAAAACCAAAGGTCGAGCCATCTGAAAATTTTAACATAATTTATAAGTACACAGTAAAAAATAAAAAAATCAAAACTTAAAAATTTCTAAAAATTTGAACCTTTCGTGCGAAAGGTTATATGATTCGCATGAATTAAAAATTCTGATAATTCATATATTCGCACGACAAGTTTAACCTTTCGCATGAATTTTAATTTCAAATTGGTTTCAACTTGTCGCGCGACAGGACAATTTTCCACGCGACAAGTTCAAATTAATTTGAAACGTTTCGCGTCAGTTCATCTTCCTAGAACTTTTTGCACGCGACAAGTCTGTTTAGATTTAGATTGTTCAATCCATCAATTTCATAGTGTTTTAATCAATTAAACAAGTTCATTAGATGTTGATTGAGTCATTATAAGATTCATTATGTTTAATTTGTTCATTTTAACATGTATTAGTCCAGTTAATTCTCGGATATGACTCAAATTCACACAAATCTTAAAAGTAAACATCAATATACCTTGTAACTCACTTCGCAATCACTATGCGACCTTATGAACTATGAATTCGATTAGACAGAGTTTCAACACTTAGAAATTTTTCAAAGAAAATTTTGAACTTTTTGTGCGAATGGTTACTTTTTGCACGACTAATCCTTTTAAAGATCTTGACTTCTCGCGCGAGAAGTCAAACTTCTCCTTTTCTGACCTTTTCGCATGTTATAAAACTTTCACACAAAAAGTTTCTTATTTGAAAAATTTATCACTTTGTTATTATCAGTTTCACCATTTTATCAAGCCTATTTAATTTGCTTATGAAAGATGATTTTATTTAACTAAGTGTTTACAATATTCTAACACCCTTAATTTTGAAAACATTGCAAAAACAAAAAAAACAAAACAAAAACAAAAACAGATTAAATGACACTAATGAAAACGAAGTAAAAACAAACTTATTGGCACACGTATTGTCTTAATAACTTAATTATTTTAATAAATTCTTAAGAATATGATCATATTCCTTAGAAATCAATCATTAACCATCTTCCAGCATTAGTTTTATACATGACTGTTTTATGTTGATTGTCAATATACTGTATCCTCTTAAACTTAGACTTAAGTTTACTTAGACACATAAGTTGTGATTTTATCATGTTTTGGTTAAGTTATATGATTTTAGTGGATCCCACAATCAAAAATCCTACATAACACTTATTTAGCATCAAGGGTCACCCCAATTTGACTTAAACGTTTCACTTTTATCAGCTTTCTCAGATGTAATTATTGTCTTACATAATATCTATATGAGCATAACTAGCACAAGAAAATGTTTCTGAACACAAATATTAACAAGTTATAGGATTATTAACAGCCATCCGAACTTATGTTTTGCCCTCACAAGACGTTTAGGGCTTACATGCCAAGACGGACTTACATGCCCCATCTTTTGATTTTGCCTCCTGTGTCATAACATATTCTCAAAGAGAGAAAATATTATCATATAGTTTGTATGTCTATGACATATATTTTATTAATATGCTTATTGGCATCGTTTATTCATATATGGCCTTTTGGCATCTTTTTGCTCCTTTTGCATGTTATTTTTCTTTTGTCTTTTGATTTTGATTTTGAATCTTCTTTTGCCTTTTTGATAATTTTTATGTATATTTATATAGTTGATATGAGCTGAGTCAGAAAGTAACTGGCTTGAGTATGACTAGACTGTAACTTAGTTTGTTTTAGCATGGAATCGATGTATTCACAAAACCTTGATGAGTTACCCACTTTAGTCATAGAAGTTTACTTTCAGTGTATCACAGTACATAGTGCTTTTCATTCTTGATCGTCAAGCCTATCAACATATCAAACATAATACAAGTCAATTTCTTGTATACCTTCAGATGTAATGAATCAAAATCAAGAAATGTACTATCATTTCCTATATAAACTTGAAAATTTAATTTTCTCAAATTTTGTAAACATAAAATCTTTTTTGTATTTTCTTCAAGTACTCCCCCTAAGAATAAAATCTTTTTCTTGGTTTTCCAATTTTCTCCCCTAAAATTGTAATTATCTAGACAGAAAATAATAATTTTAAACTAAATGTAAGAAGAAAAAAATATTTTGTAAAGGGTGTAAGAATAAGAGTTAACCAAAGTTAATCATTCCTAGAGATTTGACTAAAAAGTCAAATCTGGAATGATCAAACACCTCAGTAAACAATTTGAAGAAACAGATTCCAAATGAATAAGTTCCATTCAAACAATCTCGGATAAAGTGTATTCAGATGTCGATGTGTTTTGTCTTTGAATGTTGAATTGGATTCTTCACAATGTTAAGAATTGCAGTGTTATCACATAAGATTTGAGTGTCATAAATGTGAAGGCCATAATCAAGAAGTTGTTGTTGGATCCAAACAATCGGTGAACAACAACTTGAAGGAGCCACATATTCAGCTTCTGCAGTAGAAGTGGACACTGTCGGTTGTTTCTTGCACTGCCATGAATGAAAATCATCGGTTACCCAGAAATTGGCATCCACCAACTGTTGACTTCCTGCCCAAGTTACAACCTGCATAATCACTATCAACATAAGCAAACAAATTGAAATCAGAGTTTTCAGGATACCAAAGATCAAGTGTTGGTTGATCCTTGAGATACATAAATACCCGCTTGACAGCTTTCATGTGAGATTCCTTCGGATTAATTTGATAACATGCACAATGACAAACAGGGAACATGATATTCGGCATGCTAGCAGTAAGATACATCAAAGATCCGATCATTGATCTATACATTTGTTGATCAACATCTTCTCTCGTGAGATCTGGAGTCAAAGTGGGACGAGAAGACATAAGAGGAGCAATCCTGGAATCTTGAAACTTGTATTTGTCAAGAATACTATGAATATATTTTTCTTGATGAATTAGTATTTTTATCATCTTGTTTAACTTGGATACCCAATAAAAACAACATTTCTCCAAGAGACTCATCTCAAATTTCTTCTTCATGACCACCTCAAATTCCCTACACAACTCATCATTGTAGATCCAAAAAATAGTATCATCAACATAAACTTGAACAAGAATGAGATCATCACCAGTCTTCCTTAAAAATAAATTTTGATCAATAGCACCTCTTGAATACCATTTGCAAGCAAATGTTCAGTCAAAGTAGCATACCAAGCACGAGGTGCTTGATGTAAGCCATAAAGTGCTTTGTCTAACTTGTACACATATTCAAGATGATCTGGATCTTCAAAACCGGTGGTTGACAAACATAGTTTCTTCTTTCATCTCACCGTACAAAAAAGCAATTTTAAAATCCATCTGATAAACTATAACGTTCTTGTATGAAGCATAAGCCAGAAAAAATACGTATAGCTTCTAGTCTTGCAACAGGAGCATATACTTCTTCATAATCAATTCAATTTGATAGAAGCCTTGAACAACAAGTCTGTCCTTGTTGCGAACAATCACATATTTCTCATCCGTCTTGTTCTTGAATATCCATTTTGTTCCAATCGGCAACTTTTCTTTGGAAGTTCACACAGATGCCAGACATTCAGCTTTTTAATTGCATCAGTTCGTCTTGCATGTCCTTTACCCAATTGTTCTTTTTAAATGCCATCTCAACATTCTTGGGCACATTTGATAAATGAGACATGAATACAAACATGTATTAATTGTTCCAGATTTGCTCCGAGTTTGAACTCCTTGTGATAATGGACCGATATTACTTTAGTTGGATGATTTTTGTGAATTCTCAGCTGAGGAATAACATCTTCAGAAATAACCTCATTTGGATTAGAAATATGTCCCACAGTTTATTCAACAAGATTTTCGCCTTCTTGTTGATAAACTATATCCTCCTCTTGATGATTATCAATATCAGAAGATAAACCACCAAGGGAACTTGAATAGTATCAATTGGATCAACTCGAGTAGAAGAGGAACTTGATCAGAAACTTGTGAAGCTTGTTCAACAACAGGTTCAGAATATGCCTTAGCATATTAAGACACTTATGGAACAACTGAAGTGCTTGAAGAAGAAGGTATTTCTAAAGATATCTCTTTTGTTTGAAAAGATATAATGCCAACATCATCAGCTAAAATATCTTGAATTGATGAAGTGAAAGGAAGATTAGTTATGGAAATAATAGACTATCTATTATATGTTTCAAATAACGAAGCATAATCATAAATCCATGAAGGCGCAGAACCTGCATCTGTTTGTTAGTAGACTCATGCCAAGCAATATCAAATGACTCATTATTTTTTTGATCTTTTATTATAAACCTGTATGCAACTGTGTTGGTAGAATAATCAACAAAATAACACTCATCAGCTTTTTCATCAAATTTACATTTCAAATCTGATGTATTTAACAAAGTACAACAACATCCAAATGTTTTGAAATAATTTACTTTGGGTTTATGTTTGAAAAAGATTTATAAGGAGTCATATTTTCTTGTTTGTTGATTAACATATGATTCTGAACATAACATGCCGTGTTAACAGCTTCAGCCCAGAAAAATGATGGTAATTTGGCTGTTGATAACATTATTATGGCAGCTTCAATTAGAGAATTGTTTCGTCTCTCAGCAACTCCATTTTATTGTGGAGCTCCTGAAAAGCTAAATTGTCGAGCTATCCCCTTTGATTCATAGAATTCATTCAATGTATGATTGCAGAATTCAATCCATTGTCACTTCGGATGCACTTGATTGTTTTGCCCATCTGATTCTCTACCAGTGTCATGAATTTTATCAGCAAATGAGGTGTCTCATCTTTGGTGCTAAAAAAGAAACCCATGTAAATCTAGAGAAATCATCAGTATGACTAAACAATAAGCACGACGTCCGAAACTCAAAATACTCACTGGACCAAACTGATCCAGTGTAACAGTTGAAGAATAAAGTCAATTTTGTATAAGAAACTGGTTTATGAGGAAGTTTATGTTGTTTGACCTTTGAACATGACAGACAATGTTTAGAATTGAAATTGAAATTCAATGGTAGACCTACAAGATGATTTCCTCTAACCAGTTTATTCATATTTTAATGTGTACATGACCAAGACGATGATGCCATAGCAATGTGTCACTTTCAGAAGCTTTAGATAACAGACATGATGCAGTCACAAATGAATGAGATCCATCATATCCAACAAATATGTGTCTTTATCTCTTGGAGTTCTTAGTAGAACCCGTTCTTCAGGAATTACAATTCCTGGTTTTAAGATTAAGCATTTATTATCTATAAAGTGTGTTGAATAGTATTTGTCACAAATTATGAGAAACTCAACAAATTATGTTTAAGTTCCTCAACAAAGTTGACATCCTTAAAGCTTAGCACACCGTTTGACACTGTACCTTTCTTAGTGATCTACCACCTTTGTCTCTATCAAATATAACATAATCTCCGTTATATGGTTGATGTTATGTAATAGAGATATGTTACCAGTCATATGCCTTGAACATCCACTGTCAGCGTGCCAAACACTGTTGATGTTTGGTCTAGGATGTTCCTGCATGAATAATAATTATTCAGTCTTAGGAACCACAAGCCATTGTTGACCTAAGTACACCTTTTTCCAAATATGATACTGACTTCAATGTCATATCTCTTTTATCATTAAAGATATAATCTTCAACAATATCAGGTTCTGATGTAATTGTTTTCACCATTCTTGAATTGGTTTAATTAGTTTCTTGAAAATGTTTGTATGAACGATGAATTGTCATCATTGACATGTAAAGATTTCTTGATTAATTTATCTTTTCGCTAATTTATATATTTAATTTGAAAATTTCTGTTGTCGGTAAATGAGTTTGACTGACTTAGATTCCTTTTAATTTTAGCATTCAGAAAGAAGTGTTTTCTATTATTTGCAATAGAGTTGTGAAATCTTTGTTTACTTGTCAAAGAACATTGATGATGATAATTTCTAGCCATGTGATTTGGCTTTCCACACACATAACAATATTTATTATGATACACATTTTATGCTCGAATTGTTTTCTCAAACTGTTGATGATAACATCCATTGTTATCATAAAATCTGGCTTTAGTGTTTCTTTGGCCTATAGTTTCTCTAGCGGTCTCTCGTTTTTCTTTTTCATTTTGACTTGCAACAGGTACACATGAGGCTTTAAATGTTCCTTTATCCATGTATATGAATGCACTGGATGAGGACCAGTTTCTTTTGTACCTGAGCTACACACATCTTGTTTCATTTGATTAGAAATAATAGAAGACTTATATAGAAACTTGCATTTGTTTCTTTTAAAAATATTCTTTTATCAAGTTTCCTTTAGAAACAAATTTGTTCTTGAAATCAGTTTAAAGTCAAATATAGATGGTGAATTTCTTTTCTTTTCATTTGTCCTAAAATCTATTTTGCATTTTAATTTCCTTTCCTTGTTTGACATCATTGAACAATCATTTGAAACATTCAACTTTTCATTAATCAAATATGATGAATTACACTGAGACTTGTTATCACAATTTATATTATTTTCAAAATATCACTAATCCAATCTACAACCAACACGTCCTTCTTCACACTTTCTACAAAATAATTGTCATGATTAATTTTAATTTCAGCTTTTATGACAGGATCAATAGTCAATGGAACTGACTGAAGGTGTTAAGTCGGATTTGGTTGAAAACTCTAAACCGTAGTTCTCTTCATCACTGTTGTTAATTGATGAAGGTAAAGATGTATAATCATGATTAATCGGTGGTGCAATGTTAGAGTAACCAACTCCTCCTTTACCACCACTGATTTTCTGTGTCATTTGTGACTTGATTATACCTTCAACCATAGTTGAAGACAATTCAAACTTTTCAACAATTAGTTTTGAAGATAAGAGTTCACTATTTAATTTGTTAATTTCCAAAGAAAGTTCATTATTTCGATTTGTCAAATCCTTTATGTTACAGTCTTTATCATAAAGATTTAATTTTGACTGATAAATTGATTTGTTTAGACCATCTATCTTTTCTTTGAAAACTCTCTCATTGGTTTTATACTTTCGTGCTTGATATTGACGTTTTTCAACTTCCAAAATCAACCGTTCATTGTGAACTCTATATCTTTGAACCTTTTCAATACAATCAGTTGAACAAAGATTAAAATATACCTCTTCTGTTTCAGCTTTCTTCTCTGTCTCTCCATGGACCACATTTACCATGAAGGCCTTTTGTTTGATCTTGACTGCTTCATGTGCCGGAGTAATCTCAACAGCATTTTCTGGAATGTCACAAGCAGTAGCTGGAGTAGTCTCAACAGCTTTGATCTCTTCTTTCTTTTAGCTGAGTAAACTCAAAAACTTTGTCTTCATTCACCATCCCTTGAGCTGGAGTAATCTCAATAGCTTTGATCTCTACAAATTCTAGCATAGTTTCACCAATCACTTCATCCCCCTCTTTATCTCTATCATCCATCTTCTCAACCACAGATTCCTTTTCTTCAGCAAACACTCCATTTATCATGTCTTCGGAAACAAACTCAGCAAACAAATTTTCCTCAACAATTTCTTCCTCAGTTTGTATTCCTGCCAAAAGAGCAGTGGACATCTTAATATCCAAAGCTTCCATCTGTTCTGACCAATCATAGTCCTCATTTGTTTGAGACACAAGAGCCTTGGTCTTAGATGTACTAGCTTGGTCATTCTTTGTTTCAACTTCCACAGTTACCATCCTTTTACCTTGATCACTTTGATTGTTCCTTGCTTCTGTACACTCTCTTGCAAAATGACCTGGTTTATCATAGTTATAACACCTTAGATTTGACTTGTCAAAGCCTATCTTGCTGGAATTGTTTAAACCAAAAACCTTCCTCCTAGTTCTTCTGGCAAAAATTCTTTGCCCTATAAACCACCATTCCCATCTGATATTTTATGTCATTCTCTTCAACATCATCAGGATTGACTTGTTGCAAGTCATCAACCAAGATGTTAGGTGGGTTGATTCTTCCAGCAGAGAAAGCTTCATAGTTGTTCATGAATGAACTAAAAGAGCCAGATGCTCTTCAGCTATCTGAATTGTTTGCTTGTTTGGTTGAGAATTCACAACAAAAGCTTGTTGTATTGGTTGAGTGGTTTGGATTGGAGAGTAGGTTTGAGAATAAGGTTGGGCTTGAGTTTGGACATAAGGATTTTGGTGAGTGGTTGGATATTGAGGCAAGGATTGAGGTACTGCTTGGTCTTTTACATTGGATTGAGCAGAAGATGATGACTGTTGTAACTGGCACAGCTGAGAGTAGCTAAATAGTAATTCGGGTTGCTTTCCATTTTAGCATACATAGCTAATGCTTCTGCTCCCATGGTATTGATGGTTTGCAGCCCTTTGCTTATCATCCATGTCATAGGATTTGATGGTAGAAATAAGATCACTTAAAGACAAGGTAAACAAATCCTTTGTCCTTTTAATAGTAGTGCAGTTGTTGTTCCAGCTATAAGGTAGAGAATTTAACAGCTTTTTGTTGACTGTTATATTCTCCAGAGTTATCCCTGCACTCTTCATTTTGGTAATCAATTTCACAAACCTTGACATCTTAGCTTCTAAAGTCTCACCAACAATATGATTAAACATATTGAATTCTTGGTTGAGCATATCCCTCCTTCTCTCTCTCATATCCTTGTTCCCCGTAATCTGTTCTTCCATAGCATCCCACAAATCCTTTGCTTTAGTGTAGTCTTTAAACTTTTGTGCAATCTTAGTTGTGAGTGCCATTATGATAGCTGCATAAGCTTTATCATCAAGTTCCATTATCTTAAGATCATCTTCATCCTATAGATGTTTTGGTTTAGCAAACCATTCCTCTTTCTTATTCTTGTACAAAGGAATATACGGGCCCTGCTTGATCGACCTCATCATCTAAGGCTCAGTATATAAACATGATTCTGGAAACGATAGGCCCAATCCGAGTAATCTTCCTCATTCAGTAGTCGCGGAGGCTTGGTGCTTGTGCCTATCTCATTATCGAGATTCAGGGTTGTGTAGTATATTCTTTAGATTCGCCATTGAAATTCTTTAAACAAACTTAGAAATTTCTTCAAAAATCAAAGTTCTCGTGCAAAGTATCAGTATTTTTCGTGCGGTAAGTTTAGAAACTGAAACTTGCAAAAAGTTCAGTTTTTCGCGCAAATTTTATCCTTTTGTAACAAACTTTTAACTGCTTCGTCGCGAGAAGCAGTCTTGTCGCACGAAATGCAGATTTTCGCATAGAACACTGAAGTTTTTACCTGATTCAAATCGACCAATTTGAAACTTTACAGGTTCAAATTTAATCCAAATTGATTAATTTTTTATTAATCAATTGTTCAATTAGTGAATTAAGTTCAAATTTGATCCTAATTGTCTCTAATTGATTCAAAAACAGCTAGTTAATACGAAATCATCATCAATGCAACAATTGTCGACTGAGACATCTTCAAGTTCCTCCAATTTTGATCCAAAACAACAGAATTCAACTCGAATTTTAATGATTACAAGTGATTACCTCTTGAAACCTTCAATCAAACAACTTGTCAATCGATCTAGAGCAAAAAGGATCTGATACCAATTGTAAGGATCACAATTATGTTCAGATCGATCTCATAATTGTAAATGCGGAATGTACACAATTACGGATAAGAAGTAGAAGAATAGAAAGATTCAACACGATGTAAATAACTTCTTCTTTTCTATTGCTCTCTGAATTCAGTGATTACACTTTGAGTACAAATTCAGGAAATATGACAAAAGCTACTTAATTACAAATGAAACTAAGTATTTATACTATAAAAAATTGTTCTCGCGCGAAAACAACATTTCGTGCGAGAACCTAGTTCTCACGCGACTAACACTTTTCGCGCAGAATGTCTACTTATCGCATGACTTTTGACTTTCTTGATCTTGATTTGATTTCCCGAGCCTCTAGGTTCAACCCCTACATTTTTTGTCTTCCACACCACCTTAGAAAGCTTAGACTTGACCTTTATTACTACGGAAGTTTTGACAACGTCGGAAGTTTTGCATACTGCACCTTCAGAAGATCTTGCTAACACTCCAGCAGGTTTTAGTACTTCGGAAGTATTCCTTTCTTCCGAGACCATTTTTCTTCCGAAGGAAATTTTCACTTGTCTTCTTCTTCATTTTGGAGCTTTCGAAAGGAAAAGATTTTCCTTCTGAAATATCTTCTTCTTGATCTTATCAGAAGCTTCTTTCTTGTTCATATGAACAGTACTTTTGGATTGTAGAGGCAATCCTTGGCTAAATGAGAAGTACTACCACACATGACACAGTTCATTTGCTTTTTTTGAGAATCTTCCTTTGAGAGGAAGGCTGAACTTGATCACTTTCCTTCTCCATCTTCATCTTTGCAGATGATGTAGTAATTATTTTAGGGTGAGAACTGCTTTGGAGCTGGATGGGTCTAGTTGTGTAGCAGTGGTACACAACTGATCAGCCTTCTTCATGTTGTTGGGATGGTTTGAAAAGAACAATAACTCCTAGTACTAGAGTTCATGTTTGAGTCTTAAGCCTAACCACTTTAATCCTGCAGAGTAAACACTTGTTTTGCATAGAGTTAAAGGTGGCCTTGATCTCTTGAGCTTTCTTGGACTTTCGTTTGGTTTTATGATCAAGTTCTTCCTTCTAGACTTGGTTATCCCAACTCCTTTTCTCTCCTCAAGAGAATAGTGACGCTTCTTAGGATGCTCTTCTTCACTCTTCCCAGAGTGACCCTTCACTATCTTCTCTTCATCCTCTCATCTGTGGGGTCTATGGGGAAGCTCATCTTCACAAGTTTCACACCTTGGAGATCTTATGAAAAATATGTGTGTGGATGAGCTACCTCAGTAGATCCCAATCCTTGCTTATTCTGATAACAAAACTTTGCATGAAAGGATGAGGATATTATGTTCTTGAAGATCTCTTCTTCAAGAAATATTTTTCTTACTTGGCTTTGCTGATCACAAGCTCAGCCTGGCATTCAGTTAACTTAGTGACGAGATCTTGATATGAGTCCTGTGTGGTTGTGTCATGTTTAAGAGTGAGGGAAATGGTTTTTCTCTAAATCTTCTATTTTAGTTTGTAATCATTTTCAACTCTTTTGAAGTCAGATTTTAAGATGTTCAAGGATTCCATATCAGATATCATTTCTAAGTTATAGGAACTATATTTGTTAACTTAGCAATATATTCAGGTGTACAGAGATGTTCCAATACCTTGGATTCATCATGGTCAGCCATTAGTGCTTGATTTGGAGATGCATCCTCACCTGAAAAGCTCCAGTCAACCTTCTTCTTCAACAGCAACTACAGCTTGCTGCTTTGGTTTTTCATTCTGGTTGGCTTTGTCAGTGTGGGTTTGGTCGGGTTTGTGTTTGGCTACCATTTGTTTTTGGTGCCTTGCACTCTCTAGAAAAGTGTCACATTTGGTTACAGTTGTAACACTTCGCTTTGCTTTTGTCCTGTTCAAACTTCCACTGGCTGCATTGCTAGGAAACTTCCTTCATGTCCTCTTATAAAAATTCTTGGCTTGTGAGTGAGAAGAGCCATTGCTGAAACTATCTCCATGTACTCCAGATCATCCGGATGGATATAATCCAGGTCTCCAAGAATAAAGAGAAGTTGCATGTGCTTTCATTAGCAGGACAAAGGCTTGTGAAGAGCTTGTCTCTTGGAATGGGCTTTTTTGATTGTAGCTCTCCTTTGGTGTCTCTGAAAAGGTGATGAAAGGACCCTTTTGTGAGTTGTCAGGATAGCAGATAAGATGATGTTGTTGTGGTTCTCTGCAATCCCTTTCAACCACATGAAGAGCTGAACTTCGCTGATGCTGGGAGTTACCAGATGGATTTGCATTCATCTCCATATGGTATCCACTGAGGATACCATACGACTTTGTAAGAGTGAAGAGTCTTAAGGTTCTCAGTTCTCTTGATAACAACACAATAATGCGTTCATTGTCTATGAAGAGAGGAAATGAACTTCCTTACAATGTCCCAATTTTCAAGAATTACTCTATCCATTAGAGTATCCACAATCTCAACATACCGAAGTATTATTGAGTCATGGTTTCACCTGTCTTGTAGGTGAAGTTCTCAAATTGTTGCTTCAAGAGGTCCTTCTTGTTCTCTTTTGCTTCAGCGGGCCCCTTATACATAAGCTTCAGTGCATCCCACAGTTGCTTAGCAGTCTTGCACTTCTTGAAGCCCCTGTATATGGAGTTTGGAAGAGCAGTTTGAAGGGCAGTCATGGCTTTCTGATCTATGTCAATCTTCTTCTTGTCTTCTTCAGAAAAGTCAACTACCTCCTTTGGTATCATTCCACCCCCAGCAGCAGCTGAAAAGGTGCTTGGAATGTAAGGTCCTGAGACAACAGACTCCCACATCCTAAAGTCTGAGTCTTGATGAAGCCTTCCATTCTTTAGCACCAAGTATCAAAGTCTTCAGAATTGATCAGTGGGGACTTTGTCATGGTTTCGGTTTCCATATCCGCTTTTGTGAGAGCTGCCATTTGAGATATTAAGTGTTTTGTGAGACTGAGGGATCTAAGATGGTGAGATCTTACAATCAAGAGCCTGGAAAGCTCTGATACCAATTGCAGGACCGTTTAAGGGATGGTCAATACAATCAGTCTCACAATGAGGAGAGTGTTAGAACACTTAACAGATCAAATAGGGAAACCGAAACTATTATGATGCTAAGAACACAAGCAAACAATGAGACAGAAACTTAAGAGCAACAAAATATGGTTTTCGAGTATGCTATATATTGCTTCTCAAGTTCTTTTACAAGTGTTACAAAGCATAAAGGAAAGATACAAGGACTTGAGATACTTTATACTACATCCTACAGCCAGCCATACTTTGAAGGCCAGCTGGAAACACTAATCTAGACAACAAGATCAATGTAAAGTCAAAAGGAAGATTTGACTTTTAACTAAAAGTACATAAAGTAGAAAGTTACAGGACTCAAGACCTCAAGTACAGTTGCAAAAGCATGGACCTTTTCACCAACTTGTATAAGTAGGTGAGTCTTTAGAGTTGCAGCGAAAAGTGGGTCAGCTTTATGCAAAAAGTAAATCAGAGAAAGCATGTTGTTCTGTCTTAGAAAGAAATTTGTCTTCCTTTATTTGGCTTCAGAAGACTTTATATTTGGCTTCGGAAGATTTTGGTCTTGGCTTCGGAAGATTTTACACTTAGAATATTTTCTTGTGCAGAGTGTAAAACTTCCGAAGAACTTCTATAAGTACCAAGTGCATGCATGTAGAAACAAAATAGTTATGAACCTCTTACGTCAAGGAAGTTAATTTTATGCATAAGCAGTACTAGATTAAGGCTATGGAATAAGAGACGACTTCAATGATTTAAATGAAACTTGTGTCTTTATAGATAAACAAGAAAATTAAAATATCAAAGGCCGGTAGACTGCAAGTGGATTTCCAAAGTAAAAGAAGGAATACAAGGGTGGAGTTACCGAGGTTCATAGCTAAAATAGTTACAAAAGGATTACACAAACATCATGTATAGACTATAATGAGATCTTTCTCCTAAAGTTAAACATACTTCAAAAAGGTTAATTTTAGCACTCATTACAATAAAGGATATGTAACTAGAGTAGCTTGATGTTAACACTTTTCTACTATGCTTTGCTGTTGTGGGTAGCATGAAACGAAGCTCCAGAATGCATGACCCAGGAATTCACATTACTCTCCATGCTACATTTAAGGATCATCATCTGAGATGTTTGTTGTAGTGTTAACTTCTTTCTGATCATTTGAACATTGATAACTGAAGTGTCCCACATGTTTACAGTTCCAACCGGTCACATCCTTTCGAGCCCTAAACTGACTCCTCTTTTAGTTTTTGCTCCACTAATTATGTTATTCTTTCTTCCTCTACCAACATTCAATAATTCACTTGAAGATTCACTAAATTTTTTCATTGTCTTTGCCCAGAATATATCCCGAATCCCATCTAAAGTGAGCGCGCTTGTGAACTAGTAATCGCTATAAAAAGTACCAGCCCAGCTATGAGGCAATGATGATGTATTAAAGAGTGAACCTCATCCTCGAATTTTATGCCAACGACCCAGGTCATTACAAAATCGAGTTCAAGTTGTTAATGTGCATCATAACCGAACTTCCCTATTTCATCTTTGTATAAAAGGCTCTTGAATCAAGAAAACCTTTATTTCTACCGAATGCTTCTCATACATATTACGTAACACTTTATGATACCCTTGTTGTGTTTCCTTCAAAATGTTGAGCAACATCCTTTGTCAGCATAATCTAATAACTGCTTTGGCCTTTTATCCAAAATTCCCCACTCAATGGTTGCATATTTTCAAGTGTATCACCCAAAACAACATTCAAGTTCCTCTAAACAAGCAAATCCTCAATTGTATTTTCCACCAACCAAAGTCTTTTCTATTAAACTTATCAATTGAAGTCTTTCGCTCTCAGCCATATCTTAAACTATAATGTAGTTACTAATCGAGTCAAGACCGAAGTAGTGCCAAAGACAACTGTGGCCGGCCGCCTAACTTGAGTGTTGTTCTATTGAACACTAACCGTAGTCCTCAATATCAAAAAACAGTAAAGTGATGAGTTCAATAATACATCTGAGAATTTCTTGACTTTGAATTTGAAATTATATCAAGATACTTAGATAACAAACTCCCCCGACAATCACACAACGCTACGTGATTAATTGCCCGCAACTTGTATTGGTGGGATGAACAAACCATTAAAATAGTCTCTTCTTTTCTTCTTGACGTTGGCAAGAACAAGTAGCCCAAAGTTAAAAAAAGTTGCAATTTTTGACTTTTGATAACGACCCACAAACAACCAATGGTAGTGGCTAACTCCAAAAAAGACAACAAAATAAATATTCCTTCTTTCTGCTTCGTTGGAACAACCACCAAAAAATACCCTTTTTCTTTCCTTGTGGTACAGCAACTTCAAAATAAAGAATAATATTGATTTCTTTTTATTTGTATGTACGAACAAGTGTTTGACACATGTATGTCCCTAGATCATGATATGAATATAATAGATCTTGTTTATCTGATTTGATGTAATGTTTGGATGTTAATGAAATGATATTGATTGTTGTGATTTATAATGTTTAATATTTCATTTAATGAGTCGTTGTTGAATTGGTTAATTAGGTTTGTAGTTGTTTGAATGGTTACACATGATGTTATATTAATTAATACATTCAAACTTAACACAATGAAGTTCTCATGCGAATGGCCCATGCGAATGGACCACACGCATGGATAACTTCATACGATTGACTCAATCGCACGACTGAACCAGGAGACTGGATCAGTCGTATGATTGTAACATAAGATTGGCTCAGTCGCACGACTGAACACTCAGTCGTGCGGATGAATCAAACCGCATGGTTCAATCGCACGACTGAAAACATACTTATGGTCCAGTCGCACGAATGAACAATACTAACCTATAAATACAACCAATTCGTGGAAAAACTTAAGCATTCATTCTATTTCGATCCAGACGTACCCTAGCCGTCCAGAAGCCTCCCAATTCGTTCTCCAAGTTCATAGAACGCTGTAGATCGATTCTCAATCGATTCTTAACGTGAGATTCAATACTTTATTGATTCTTCGTGCGTTCTCACTGATTGGATCGCCAATCAAATAGGATTCGCACTATTTGGTTTGGTTTACACGCTAATCACTAGGTATTTGTTCAAATACCAGGTCCTAACAAGTGGTATCAGAGCTTTGGCTCTTGATTACATGTGATTCAATCAAGATTGATAAAAAGTTTGTGTTTTTACACTAAAAACGCAATCTTTTGTGTCAAAAGTGATCTTGGACGTTCCCTGCTCATCAAGTTTGGTTTCTACGTACTTAGGCGATTAGAGTTTGCGAAAATTTCGAATTTTTACGGCTAAAACACGTTTAACCTAGAAATTTTCGCAAAACAGCAGCTTCAGTCGCACGAGGTGAGCCATTCGCACGACTGGACTTCATTCGCATTGCCCAGACGCACGATTGGACTAGTCGCAACCCCATTCGCACGATTGAACCATTCGTTCGCAGTGTTCATATGCATCAGCTTCATTCGCACGACTGAACCAATCGCTTAGTTCAGCCGCACGATTGAACCAGTCGCATAGTTCATTCGCACGGATAGCCCAATCGCATCCTTCAGTCGCACCAGTTGACAGTTTGTTTTAGTAGACTTAAAGTTATTCGATATGGAGATCAAATGTCAGCCTTTACTGCTGGAAGGACTCAAGGATCCAGAATCTGCTGCTATAGAGAGTGAGGTGGGTAATCATAATAAACCACCAAAAGCTCTTACGTTAGATGAGTTTCCCCACTGGAAAACAACGTTTGAGATCTACCTCAATGGAGTGGATCCAAAATCTGTGGGAAGCTATCGAGATTGGGTACAGTACGCAGGGTGGGAGCCAATGGAGTAATGCTTACTTTAGGAGGGATGACAGACGCACAGAAAGTTAAGTATAATGCAGAGAAGAGAGTCTATGCATTGATCACACAGTTACCCCTAAAGACATTTTCCACCAGTACTCGAAGAATAAGCAGGCCAAGAAAACTATGGGATGAGCTGGAAAAGAGGTACGACGGGAATGCTTCGCTGAAGGCAATCAAGGCTAAGGAGTTAAAGAAGGAATTTGACAACTTCTCATCGATGGGAAACGAGAGTTTGGACGATGTCATTGATAGATTCTACCATCTGATGAGTGAACTGCACATACACATGGGGTTGCTACTACCATGGAAGAAAAAGTTACTAATTTTGCAGACGGATTGCCGGAAAAGGAAAAGTGGGCATCATTCATGTCTAACCTGAGACAGAATGAAATGCTGGCAAAGCTGGATATCAATGACTTCATTCTAAAGCTGCGAGAAGAAGCACTTAGGATGAAGTACAGAGCTCAGAAGTCTTCGTACACTCAGAATCCAGCTTTGTACAATGCCACGCCTCAAGCTAAGACATCTGGAGCACCTCTCCAGACTGCATTGTGTCTAGCTCATCGCGTCCTTCACATGCTTCTCCTTCAGGATCAGAAACACGTCGGGGTCTTCTTGTACCCATTATATTGGATCTGAAGCGAATGCTACTAGACTGAAGACCGAGAACCTCGGTATAATGTGAGGTGAAGTAGTAGCTCGAGAGCACATGGGATCTCTTGGCAGCAGTGGTTCATTCCTATGATGGACTTGTTGCTGAAAGATTGGAAACTGCCATCTGGCAGACGAGGACTTACGAGCAAGTAGATGAAATGGAGCTTGAGAGGATGGACATAATGTGGGCCTTAGCTAGTGCTATTCCGGGAGGCGAAGAAGTTGTGAAAACGCCGGCATAAATTTGTTGCTACTAAGGACCACGTTTGGCTTTGACAAGAGCAAAGTGACCTGCATTCAACTGTGGAGAGAAGGGGCACTTCAAGAGAGAATGTGTTAAGCCAAAGAAGACGGGTAACGGGGAACCCATTCTATCTTCAACTCGTCAAGACAAGCAAGCTACTAGTTCTACTTCATCAAGCAAAGATCCAAAAAGCCTTGACTGTCATGATGATGAGGGACAGGACTGGAGCTTTAGGTTTGTCTCTCCAGGGGAATCAAAAATTGCAAGTGTAGAAGACTTAGACGATGATTCCGCGAGTGAGGAGGAGATATTGCAGTGAGGATAGCGATGTCAAATATTGAAGAGACAACTGCAATGAGGTCAGCTACAAGCCTGAAGAAGGGACTTCCACAGCAAAGACAGAATCACCAGAACCAGAGACATCTGATGCTGCGTTGATGGCTAACTCTTCTGAACTCCTCAGGTAAGTACCACTAACCAACGTTTTAAAAAATCATGCTTGTTCTGATGTGATACTTTTAGAGATAGCATAGATGATAAATTTGCTAGGTTATTAGATCACAATGATAACTTAGTAAAGGATTTACAACTGTGCACTGAGGCTAATAGAGTATTAAAAAAAAGAGCATAGTTACAAAGAAAAAGATAGACCTTCTGACTAAACAGCTTAGGGAAACTGATAGTAGTTGCATTTAACCAAGCTAAGACATTAGGTACTATCTTAACTCCCTAGAAGACACTAAGAAGCAAAAGGCAGTTCTAGAAGTAGAAGTAACTCATTAAAACAGAAACTGCATAGTGGACAAGTTCATCACACATTGTCTAACACTAGTGAGAGAAAGAAACAAAGGGGAGGGTTTGGGTTATAAAGTGGTTCCACCACCACCTGAGGACCTTGATGAACACTAAGACTAGACCAATAATAAACCCCATCAAGGATCATGTGGAGTCTACTCCTCTTGTTAGTGAACCAGATTCTCTCATGTTCATCTATTGAATCTGGAAACCAAACAAACGGAGGCACTTCAAAGGCAAAGGGTAAAATGCTTGTGTGTTAATCGGATAAGGAATTCGAAAAGGTTATATTTAAGTCAGGGTCAAACAGAGTCAAATCAGAACCTAAAAAAATACTAATGTTAATTTCACAAAGTTCAAGTCAAAAACCAGTTAAACAAAAGGAAAAAGATGTTAAACATGTTAAAAAAGTAACTTTGTTAAAACAAGAGAAAAACATCAAAAGAACCAGAGTCAAAAACTAGATTATGTGATGTTACTAGAGTGTCAACTGTGAATCCAAGGATCGTCAACAGGAATTATCAGTGTGAATCGATGTCACAGTCAACATTAGCGGAATTAACGTTGATTTGGTTTAATTGTATTAAGCAACTTTAAATATCAATGAAATATCAAGAACACATGAAACAAAACACAATTAATGATAATCAATATTTTATTATAATGTGTTGGTGATTACAATAGAATGAATGTACGATATCAATGAATGCTATGATGTTGTATAGTTTTTGATGATCGAAAGACTTTTGATGATTGTTGTATGCTATTGCTGTTCTTCTCAATCAATCGTCTGACTCAATCGTCCTGAATCAAAAACCTAGGATCATATATTATAGACAAAGTGTTTCAGTTATAGGAAACACCGGATCTTGGATTGATTGTTTCTGTTAAGGAATCATCGGATTTCTCGGGATTCGTATAACCGCCTTGTTGACTTGGTGACTTGTTGACTTGTTGACTCGTAACACTTGTATTATACAAGTGTTTGGACTCCGCAGAAAAATATTGTCTTCCGTAGATGTTTTGTTCTTCCGCAGTATTCTTGTTCTTCCGCAGCATTTCTTGAACTCATTCACTTGGAACTCCAGTTGATTTGTTCATCCGTAGATGATCTTCGGATGTTTTGTTACTTGTAATATATATCTACGAAGAACGAAATGTTCATCCGTAGATGTTCTTACACTTGGTCATTTCAGTAATTGACCAAGTATTATGTTTGTACCTGCAACCATACATAAATCAACACATATATAAATGGGTTAACCTATATATTTAATGCATACACAATAATGAAGTACAAAAGTTCATTACAGATAATTCAAGTACTAAGCCTATACTAATGACTAGATCTACTGATTCTAGACCTAACAATACTCCCCTTAGGCTTAGCTACTTGCAATCAGTCCTTCAAAACTGCAAGATCCTTGATTCTGGCAATCATCTGTTGTAGAAGTAAGGAACAGCAGTCTTCTGATCATCATACTTATAGTGATCTTCATCTTGCTGATCTTCTTCAGAGTCTCATAACTGATTCCAGAAACATCTTCCTCTGTAGTGAGTGTGTCTAACACCTGTGTATTCACCACTTCTAGCTCATCTTGTTCTGTTATTCTGAGTTCTGTTACTTCATCAAAGTTGTTCCCTTCAGTAGTCAGCATTAAATCTTCTTCTTTTATATGCTTTGGCATGTAGTTTGTCTATTACTTGAATCACATGGACATGTAAGAACAGATCATTTGTGCTTTTTCATCAGACAGCTTGGGAAAGAATTTGTCATTTAGGTATGAGGTGTAGCTGGGATGGAGCAGTTTGATTTCCACAGGATCAAAGATTCTGATCTTTTCAGCTTTCTTGTTCTCAGCATTTCTCAGTAGGACCAACTCTTTTGTCTTCTCAACATATCTCTAATTTCTTGACATCCTTCTGACACAGGATCGTCAGGGTTCAAGAAAGCACACACATTATGCTTTTTGCAAATCGTTGATCCATCTGTTCATAAGAAAAGAATTCGTTTAGAATCACATTATTGATATGAGAATACGAACAGTTGTGAGATAAAACAAGAATCAACTTGTTCATTCTTGATGATTACGACATGTTTTACCTTAATAAACGTGATTAAGAACACAGATATATGTTTGCTTAAGGTTTGATTTGGTAAATTTTGAATGTGGAAAGTGGGAAAAATTTGTTGAGTGAGATTTTCTAGGTCTGAAAAACTGAGCTGAAAAAGTGAATAATGAATTTGACAAGTCAAATCTCTTTATTTATACCCTCAGGACATATTAATTTTCTCTGATTTATTCAGTGGGTCCCACATTGTAATCTTCCGTAGAAGTAATTTCATTAATTGTGTGATCCACAATTTACTCTTCCGTAGTACATCTACGGATCAACAACTTCTACTGATGTGAAATTGAATCATTAATTTATTGATTTTATTCATCCGTAGTTTACCAATCTACGGATAAACATTAATATACTAATATTGATTTACACACAGTTGTATGTATGGCTCAACTCCATTGGTTGAACCAATTATTGCTATAGGACCTCGTGGCTTTGTTTACATGACAATTTAGTACAAGAAAATTTAAAATAGAGATAAAAAAAATTTCATGTAACCAACGGCTAAGATGATGCTTAGATTTCAATTTCTTCAAATTGATAAAGATAGACATTGCTGCTGCTGATTTAGATGCTTTTCATGAATTCTACTCCCCCTAAATTTGTGATTAATGATGAACATAAGCATTTATCATAAATTTCTTTAAGATGAATAACATGAACTTTAAATATATGATAATGATCAGATACACATAAGATGGGATCATACTATAATGCTAAGCTCTTCCTGATTAGTTATGTTGTATAGTTGATACTAGAACAAGTTCTGATTGCAAGTATATTGTCCATATAAATCCATACAAGAGCTCATGTATCCAACTAGGCATGCTGTTTATTCATGTTTTTGTTTTAGAAATAACTGTCACGGGCTTCACATTTGATTCACAAAGGTGTTGTCCTCCCTTTGAAAGTCAAACATCACTTTTTCACACTTAAGACTATGTACTTTAAATTATAATAGCTATCTTGAGATGTATTAGGCATCTCATTGATGCGATGTTGATAAAGCTCAAGATGATATACAGTTGATCACTTAGGATTCTTTGAGAGCTTTAGATATGATCATCATCAGGTCACCAGGTCTTTACTCACGTAAAACAGAGGTGCCTTAACCCAGGTCTTTGTTTCACACAAACAGAGGGATGATGATGACCATGATTTTTCACCTTTGATACTGAAATTCAGTATGGTGATCATACACCCAGGTCTTTGTTCACACAAAACAGAGGGAGTATGATTTGCAAAGATAGATAGTATAAAGTGTTTACATAGTGTGTTCAGATGAATGATTGATCACATTAGGATAAACTCACTTTGTTCTCAAAATGAAGTTTCCCACAGACAATTATTATAGTATATGTTTTGCATGCACTAAGTTTTGTTTCCACTCAAGATGAACCTACTCACATATCAAGAAGAAACTTGTTGAGATATATGTTATTTGTTTATGCAGAAATAGGCAAAGCTATAGTTACTATCATTTCCCATGCATAAGTCATACTGATGCATTATTGCACACAGCATGTTGTTTGTTTGGACTTGATTTAATCTAAGTTAATCATACCTAGAGACTCAATCAGAAAATTAAATCTGACTGAATCAAAGGCTTTAGTGAATAAATCAGCAAGCTGATTTGATGTATCCACTTTGACTAACTTAATCAATCCCTTTTCTGAGCAATCTTCAGAAAATGATACCTAATCTCTATATGTTTTGTTTTACTATGTTGCACAGGATTAGCGGTGATAAACATAGCAGCAGAATTGTCTATATAGATTGAAGTTTGAAGAAAGTTGTAACCATAGTCAAGCAATTGGTTTGTAACCAAAGTACTTGAGAACACCCAGCTGAAGCAGCAATGTACTCAGCCTCAGCTGTGGATACAGAAAATTGTTTGTTTCTTGCACTGCCATGACACTAGCCTGGGTCCAATGAATTGACATCCACCGGTGTTGATTTTCTATTGCTGTTACATCCACCATAGTCACTATCTGAGTATGAGTAGAGTGTAAGTCTCCATCCTTGGGATACCATAGACCAAGTCCTGGTTTTCCTTGAGGTATCTGAAAATTCTTTTGACAGCATTGAGATGTGACTCCTTTGGATCAGATTGTACCTAGCACATACACACACAGCAAACATAATATCAGGTCTACTGGCAGTTAAGTACATAAGTGAACCTATCATGGATCTAAATAATTTTTGATCAATAGATTTTCCAGTGGGATCAGGAGCAATCTTATCAATTGTTGATGCTGGTGTTTTGCATGAGGATACTTCAGCAAGATTGTATTTCTTCAGTATTTGATGTATATATTTCTTGATTGATGAATATTCCATCTGCTCTTTGATGAACTTGAAGGCCAAGGAAGAATGTTAATTCACCCATTGAGCTCATCTTGAAAGTCAGATTCATCAGTTCTTCAAAATTCACACACAATCTCTTATTTGTTGATCCAAATATAATGTCATCAACATATACTTGAATACTAAAGAGATATCTTGATGTCTTGTTGAGAAAGAGTGTCTGATCAATAGTTCCTCTTTTGTAGCCATGCTTGAGTAAGAAAGATGATAGTGTTTCATACCATTTTCTTGGTGCTGATGAAGACCATATAAGGCTTTATCTAGTTTGTATACCTGTGAGGATAATGAGGATCTTCAAATCCGGGGGGTTGAGACACATAACTTCCTCATCAATTTTTCCATATAAGAATGCACACTTGACATCCATTTGATACACAGTGAATTTCTTGTATGATGCATATGCCAAGAACACTCTTATTGCCTCAATTCTTGCAACTGGTTGCAAAAACTTCATCATAATCTATGCCTTCTTCTTGAGTGTATCCTTGTGCTATCAACCTGCTTTGTTTCGGACAATAATCCCTCTATCATCCAGTTGTTTTTGTATAGCCATCTAGTTCCAATAGGATGTTGACCTTCAGGTAAATCAACAAGACACCATACTTTTGCTTTCTGAACTGTTGAAGCTCTTCTTGCATAGCTTCAATCCAGCTATTGTCTGTTAAAGCAGCTGTAATGTTTGGAGGCACCACTTGAGAAAGAAAACAGTTGAAAAGACAAAGGTGGCGTGTACCACTTTGGCTCCTTGTAGTTCTCTTGTCAGAATTTCCAATGATATTGTTAAGTGGATGAGACTTATGAATTCTCATGATGGAGTTGACTCAACTGGAAGGATGATTCCAGATTAGTCATTTCCATTGCTGATGATTCATCTTAATTTGAGAATTCAAGAAATAATCAAATTGAGCTACAGTAGTATCTTTAGTTGGATTTGCTCTTCCGTAGGAACTTCTGCGAAGTAGTTTGTTCTTCCGTAGGAGCTGCTCCGGATACATTTTGGTCTTCGAAGGAAGTTCTCCGGATACATGCTGATCTTCCGAAGGAACTCCGGATGCATTTTGTTCTTCCGAAGGAATTTCTCCGGATGCATGCTGTTCTTCCGAAGGAACTCCTGATGCATTTTGTTCTTCCGAAGGAATTTCTCCGGATGCATGCTGTTCTTCCGAAGGAACTCCTTATGCATTTTGTTCTTCCGAAGGAATTTCTCGGATGCATGCTGTTCTTCCGAAGGAACTCCTGATGCATTTTGTTCTTCCGAAGGAATTTCTCCGGATGCATGTTGTTCAGTTCCACATGTAATATCTGCTTTGCTGAAGTATTTTCACTTGAAGATGGATGTATCCTTGGGGGATCAGCAGATAAAGTTACTTCAGTCATAACAGGTGGAACAAATGGATAGCATACTTCATCAGATCCTGCATTTGTCAAATGATCATAGTTAAAAGATTTAGACAAAGCATCTATGTCAAATAACCATGATGAACCTTTAACTGACTTAGTAAAACACATTTTCATCAAAAGATACATTAGGGGTCTCTTCCACAATGTTATGCTGTGGAATATACACTCTATATGATTTTGATGTTGAAGAATATCCAACAAAGAAACCATCACATGTTTTTTCTGAAAATTTTCCTAATGACTCTTTATGTTCAAAACAGTTACTTGACATCCAAATACTTAGATATCCTATGTAAGGTTTTCTTTCAAATAGGAGCTCATAAGGAGTTTTGTTATGTTCTTTGACAATTAATGTTCTATTTGAACATTGCATGCAGTATCACAGCCTCAGCCCAAAAGGTAATAGGTAGTGTGAATCAGCTAGCATTGTTCTTGCTGCTTCAATGAGAGTTCGTTTCTTCTTTCAGCAACTCCATTTTGTTGTGGAGTCCTTGGTGCACTGAATTGTCTTGCAATACCTTTGCTCCTGCAAAAAGAATCTAGTTCAAAGTTAACAAATTCAGTACCATTATCACTCCTGAAAATTTTGACTTTTGTATCAAGTTGATTCTCAATCTGATGACAAAGTCCATTAATGTTTCTGATGTTTCACTCTTTTGTTAAGAAAAAAAGACCCATGTAAATCTAGTGAAATCATCAAACTATCACCAAACAATATTGCCTTTTTCCAATGCTCATTACATTGGTTGGACCAAAAAGATCCATGTGAAGCAATTTGAGTGGTTTGTAGTATTAGTATTGATTGTTTTTGGTTTATGTGACACTCTGTCACACCCCAACCTTGACGGCGGAAACGTCGAGATGTGAGGGTTAAGATTGTTCACAGCCACATAACGCTATTATTAAATCCAAATATGTTATACATAAGTTTCAAAATTACAATACAAGCATAAGTCTCAATAATGAAATAAGTTTCAACATGAAATAACAAACATAATCATTTTGTTTATTAACTAGGTCCAAGTCCTAGAATATGCCAGCAACATAAGTTCACTTCAAAACTTGGGGGTTTTCCTGAAACATGATAAAAATAAAAGGTCAACTATAAATAGTTGGTGAATTTCCAAGGTTTCATACATAATATGAAAAAGGTTACAAGTAGCAATTCATGTCATAGGTTATAAGCTAGTAAGGTTATAGAACACATATCGTTACAACCAAACCTCGACTTGATTACAAGTATAAAAGATTGGCTAAGTGTATTTGGTTCCCTAGTGCACAAGCGTACGGCCCCTAGGAGTCGGCAATACCTCGACTTTAGCACCAAATAGGCTTGTCAGGCCCAAAGATCTAAGACGTCGCCAGGCTAGCAATAGTTAATGATTGTAAACAAATTATGTATCTCATATAAACACTTACAATACACAAAAAACCATGACAAAAATAATAAGTTGAATTGCATGTGATTTACAAGTCTCAAACGTGTATAAGTGTATCATGTATAAGCTATCATGTCTCACCCCAAAATAGTGTGAAATAAAGTAAAAAGGGGACAAGGAAAACTCACATGGAAATAAGCATTTCAAGATGATATAAAAGATTACAAGATAAATCCCAAGTGTCCATTACAAGTACCTAAATATATAATTTACAAGATGAAGATTAAGATTAATATATTGATTAATGTTTAAATAAGAATTAGGGTTTCAATAGATTTAGGGTTTTGATGAGTAACTATGTTTATAATGATAATGATAATAATTTAAACGAGGTTCCAAATGATTCTTTTACAAGTTATTCAAACGTATGATTCCAAAATAAGGTTCAATAATAAGATATCAATTAGACATGAACTAGGGTTTCAATTTGGATTTGGGGTTTTAAATAATAAAATAATGAATCGTTTATGTTTTGGTTAATAATCAATTAAGTCCAAGAATGATTAAAAAAGGTCTCAATAATTTAAATTATTGATTAATAGAAATTAAGTATAATATGTAAAAAGAAATAATTAATTAATAATTAATTATTTGATGAAGAGAATTTATTAAATACTATTTAAGTAATCTTAAAATATTTAAATCATTTTATAAAATGATTTATTATAAAGATCTTATAATACAAGATAAAAATAAAGTCTAAGTATATTATTCTATTAGTTCCAAGAATTTAAGCAAAAAGTTTAATAATAAGTTTATTAAGTATAACATGGTTACATGATTAATTATTTAAAAACTATTGAATGGTTAATATGTAAATAAATAGGGTTTGAGATAATTCTAATTTGAACCATAATATATTTATATCATATAATGACTAAAATATAATTTTTATAATTTTTATTCTTTTAAAAAGAAGATAAAATGGATATTATAAGTTTAACAACCTTTAAAATTAACTTAATAATTTTAGAAATACTTAGTTAACAAAAAATATTTTAATTCCATTTAACAAGATATTAACTAATTATATTCTTTGTTTTAACAAGATAAAATAACATATTAGGTTATTATATAAAAATAATTCCAGAGAATAATTAGTTAGCCTTTAAAATAACTAGAATTTATAAAATAGATTTTTAGAATTTTAGAAATTTTTATATAATTGTATAGGCGTGAAAAGCCTTAAAAAAATACATGTAGGTCCCCGGGTTCGAACCCGGGACCTCATGTCCAAAGCACAACACCTTAACCATTGAACCAAAGGCCTCAGCCGCGAGATAAATTGGTTTCAAAAGTTTAAAAACATAAGCAAAGGAAATCCCCAAATTAACATAAACCCTAGAATTGATCTTCTCCAAATTAACCCGAAATTGATGTTGTTAATCAAATTAAACATAGGGCTTTGATTCCCCATGTGAATCGAGCATAATGATATGTATAACTTACATGCTTGTATTCGAATTGATGATGAACCATAAGTGATATAGTCGCGACTGATGGCTAGTCAGAATTCGTAATAGCAATGTTGATATGGTTCAATTAATGGATGATATAAAGCTTCCAGAGGTGATGAGGGACGAAAGCCCTTATCAATTGCATTCGAAATTGCTCCAAAGGTAGCCATCGACTAAGTGTCGAGCGAAGAAGATGATGATGATCGAGCTTGATGATGCGTTTACATTCTATGAAATTGAAGTTAGTATACGATTGAGTGTAGATAATCGATCGTTTGGGTGCTTTTAACTGAATTATTATGACGTGTTAATGCTCGAACGACTAAATGGTTAATGTATTTCGGTTATACATTCGATTAGGCTAAAAACGGATGTTTTAATGTGATTAATTGATGTTTACAGGTTCGAATCACGTTCTAGGAGGGATGGGAATCGGTTTGGGGCTTCAAAACCGTTTGTTTTGTGGTGTTATAGACTCGCCGGCGGCTGGCCGGAGGTTTGCCGGAGCCGGCACCGGAAAAGCGGGGAGAGAGAAAGGGTGGAGGTTTGGGTTTAATAAATTACACCATTGGTCCCTGCGGTTTGATTCTTAGTGTTTTTGAGCACTAACTTTGCATTAAGGTTTTTAAAATGCCAAACTAACCCTTAACTTGATTTTATATTTAAACATTTCAAGTTTAGTAATTCTTTACAAATTGTTATTATTATTATTATTATTATTATATTATTATTATTATTATTATTATTATTATTATTATTATTATTATTATTATTTATTATTATTATCATTATTATTATTATTGTTAATATTATTATTATAACCTTACACATTAAAGGATTAAAAGACCAATTAAAGTATTATGCATAAACAACCATAAGTTTCACAAATGTCATTTAGCCCATCCAAGGATATAACAGAGTTAATCATTAAATTAATCGAAAAATACGAGATGTACAGTCTCCCCAACTTAAAAGAATTTCGTCCCGAAATAAGAATGAACTTAAATGAACAATTGAATTGAAATGAAAGGTGAGTGTCAACGAGCGGTTTGACGTTTGATTACAGGTGAGACGCTTCACTTTGTGGAATCTTACAAGATTCCTAACATAATAAACGCAAGATGTTTTGAGATGAAACGTTGGAAAAACGATGACGAGTACCGTGGTACCTTAGATTTTAAGTCACAACTTCAAGAATCGTAGTAAAATGATGTCTAGAAATCAATAAAAGACTAGCTATGATAAGAAATGTTAACCGTCAGGATTTAAGAATCCCAACGTCACTATATGAAACGACCTTAACGCATATCTTGTGAATATGTATCTCTTCTTTGACCAATCATCGGTCTAAGAATAATACGATATGCGAAGATCTTGAAATAAGATGGTTGGGAACATTATTAAAGCAGAGAAAATGAATCGTTCATTCAAAATAACGATCGATGTTTTAACGCCATACCACGGTATACGAATTCTTGAGTTAGATACAAGTCAATTTATCGACCCATTATCTCACATAAGTCAATATGAGATTAGTCAATTGGTCTATAATGCACCAATTTTTATCATGACGGCTAAAAAATAAGGACACTTAATGAATGAAAAGTTAAACAGAAGATCCATAGGATCACGAATGTTAGGTCTTGTCATATATGAAGGTAAGACACACTTGGATACATACCAAGTTACGTCTTTCCCTTTATGCCAAATCCATGACTACTAGTTACGAAGGTTTATGAACCTTTATATCCGCGTCACAATGTAAATAATAACGAGTCTCGTTGATCGAAGGCAAGATAGTGTTTTAATGATTTTCAATGGTTAAGGATTAAAGACGATTTAAGAAATGACGTGTGAACAATAGAAAATGTACTTATATTGCGCAAGGTAGCAAATTTCAAGTATAGTTTGCATACACAGTTCATCAAACCCATGAGTACAGTCGAGAACATTCGTATGACTAGAAAGACATAACCACAAGTTGATAATGTCTTTATTTAGTAGAAAGATTGCTTAAGAAGACTACCATCCACAATCATGTGTTGATGATATCTCAAAAAAAAGTTGATATGTAGGGAATAAATGGTTCGATGTAGCTAGATCAAATCAAAACATAAGGATAAAGGGAAAGAAATCAGTTTAAGAATTTAAATGCTCCAAGCTCGGAATAAAATCAACCTAGAGTGATCGGGTCTCCTTTCAAGTTCAGAAATCATGCTTTGGCTTGATAGGTTCAAACACTAACATGGTTCACCCTTCAAGTTACTACATGTTTCTTGTCACTTGATTAAAACCTGGTAAGTTGGAGATCAAGAAATGAGAATAGTCATCAAGGTGTGTTTTCACTCCTAGCTTGAGGGTGTATTCCCAAGGTATGACCACTAACTTACCAATCAAAAAGTTCGATCCCAACTCCTTGTGAGGATCCACAGAAATAAGACGAGGTAACTCACCATTAAGGTAAGGGAGATCACTCCTATCTTAACGGGGTGAAGTTTTACAAAAATATAACAAAATGAACTTCTTCATCAAAATCCAGAATTCACTCCTACTTTGATGAAGTCGTCTCATTTGAACAAATACAATTCATAAAGATGATATTATCATCAAGGTATGGAATTCACGCCTATCTTGATGATTGAATTTCATCATAGCAAGAAAACAATCGAAGATTGACATTTGTCACCAAAGTACGGGTTTCAATCCTATTTGGTGAGATCATGTCATTTGTGAAATGTCATTCCAAAGAAATAATTGAATTCAATCCTCGGGATAAGGAAATCACCCCGATCCAGAGGATGAAATTTTATAAGTCACAATTGGAAACCATTTATCAAAACGAATAGGGAATCATCAAAAGTAGGGAATCACCCCTGTTTTGATGAGTTAGAATCATTTAGGAGATACGGGTGTTCTTAATCATAGGTGACTTGCAAACACTTGCATCTCTCACGGTGCAGACGGTAAGGGTTTGACTTAACAGCGAAAAGAAAAGAATATCAATTAGGAATTCAGAAAATTTCAAGTTACATTAATGTAACAGAAGGGAAATCATGCTTACAAAGTTTAAGGTCAAAGTTCGAGGTAACAGAATTAGTTATGTGGTGTTCAAAACTCGAATGGTTTAAATCAGGAAGACTAAATCAATGACAAGAGTGATTCAGCACCACGACGAGATGTGAACATTCGATTCACAATTGAAAGAAGTACATGAACCCCTCAAGTCATGAGGTCAACCATAACCTTATTAAAGACATGCGTACTTATAAGTGATCACTCATCTCAAGGGTTTCGAGTCAAGTAAATGGATTCAATGATTGAGTCAAATCACCATTTACACTTTGCCTAGACAAAGTATCTCGAGACGTAAGAATTCCACCTATAGCATTGCATGTTCTTAGTTATGGGACACATCCTTAAGGAGACTTGAGAACCATAAGTAGTGGTTTAAAGTTTTTTTGACGACCGTTCGGTTTAGATTCCTAATATCTTGGGTATATTAAGATTCATGTTTCACGTGGGTCAATATATAGAAATAGTTACATAATACGCTCGACGTGTAACAATGTTTAAAAGTTGAAATGTAAGATGGATTCAATATTAACAGGAACATTATGTATGATAAGAACGAGAAGATATTAAAACTTTGTGATAAACCAGATCAAAGAATCAAGGACTTTTAAGACACAAAGAGGATGGTTCCATTGGTAACGCATTACCATTTGGAATCGTTGACACGTCAAGGTAAATTGACCCATTTGCCTTAGAGACTTGTGTATGTTGACCATAGTTTATCACTCATCCCAGAAATCCCCAGGTAAGCATAACTAGTCTCACAATGAGATTTATACGATATGCTTGCCTTAGCCGAAGGCCTTTTGCCAGGAAATCCAGAATACAGGTGTCTATGTGTCACACAAATTTCTTTGGTTTATGAAATCAAAACCTTGATGAGATTTTCATAGATTAGACATAGAGTCTAAAGAATTAAACCCACGATGATAAGTGTAGATTCCACATGTCGTTGAGAATAGTTTAGGAAGTTCATTTGTCGGGGAGAGTCAAAGAGTCAAAGTTAAGTTTAGGGAGACAAGTAACTAAGTTTAAGCATACATAAGGCAATCCTATGCTAAGGCATCAAGTTGCACAAAAGGCATAGCATTATGTAGCATGCAAACAACATATAAACACTAAGGTATAAGAATCTTTCTATGAGGTTCATGCAACTATAGTCTAGGTCACCATTTCTAATAACCTAAATCCTATAGTTATGGGCTCTGATACCAATCTGTCACCCCCCAACCTTGACGGCGGAAACGTCGAGATGTGAGGGTTAAGATTGTTCACAGCCACATAACGCTATATTAAATCCAAATATGTTATACATAAGTTTCAAAATTACAATACAAGCATAAGTCTCAATAATGAAATAAGTTTCAACATGAAATAACAAACATAATCATTTTGTTTATTAACTAGGTCCAAGTCCTAGAATATGCCAGCAACATAAGTTCACTTCAAAACTGGGGGTTTTCCTGAAACATGATAAAAATAAAAGGTCAACTATAAATAGTTGGTGAATTTCCAAGGTTTCATACATAATATGAAAAAGGTTACAAGTAGCAATTCATGTCATAGGTTATAAGCTAGTAAGGTTATAGAACACATATCGTTACAACCAAACCTCGACTTGATTACAAGTATAAAAGATTGGCTAAGTGTATTTGGTTCCTAGTGCACAAGCGTACGGCCCCTAGGAGTCGGCAATACCTCGACTTTAGCACCAAATAGGCTTGTCAGGCCCAAAGATCTAAGACGTCGCCAGGCTAGCAATAGTTAATGATTGTAAACAAATTATGTATCTCATATAAACACTTACAATACACAAACAACCATGACAAAATAATAAGTTGAATTGCATGTGATTTACAAGTCTCAAACGTGTATAAGTGTATCATGTATAAGCTATCATGTCTCACCCCAAAATAGTGTGAAATAAAGTAAAAAGGGGACAAGGAAAACTCACATGGAAATAAGCATTCAAGATGATATAAAAGATTACAAGATAAATCCCAAGTGTCCATTACAAGTACCTAAATATATAATTTACAAGATGAAGATTAGATTAATATATTGATTAATGTTTAAATAAGAATTAGGGTTTCAATAGATTTAGGGTTTTGATGAGTAACTATGTTTATAATGATAATGATAATAATTTAAACGAGGTTCCAAATGATTTCTTTTACAAGTTATTCAAACGTATTGATTCCAAAATAAGGTTCAATAATAAGATTATCAATTAGACATGAACTAGGGTTTCAATTTGGATTTGGGGTTAAATAATAAAAATAATGAATCGTTTATGTTTTGGTTTAATAATCAATTAAGTCCAAGATGATTTAAAAAAGGTCTCAATAATTTAAATTATTGATTTAATAGAAATTAAGTATAATATGTAAAAAGAAATAATTATTAATAATTAATTATTTGATGAAGAGAATTTATAAATACTATTTAAGTAATCTTAAAATTTTAAATCATTTTATAAAATAATTATTATAAGATCTTATAATACAAGATAAAAAATAAAGTCTAATATATTATTCTATTAGTTCCAAGAATTTAAGCAAAAGTTTAATAATAATTATTAAGTATAACATGGTTACATGATTAATTATTAAAAAACTATTTGAATGGTTAATATGTAAATAAATAGGGTTTGAGATAATTCTAATTTGAACCATAATATATTTATATCATATAATGACTAAATATAATTTTTATAATCTTTTTATTCTTTTAAAAGAAGATAAATTGGATATTTAGTTTAACAACCTTTAAAAAATTAATACTAATTTTAGAAATACTTAGTTAACAAAATAATATTTTAATTCCATTTAACAAGATATTTAACTAATATATTCTTGTTTTACAAGATAAAATAACATATTAGGTATTATATAAAAAAAATTCCAGAGAATAATAGTTGTTAGCCTTTAAAATAACGAGGATTTATAAAATAGATTTTTAGAATTTTTAGAAATTTTTATATAATTTGTATAGGCTGAAAAGCCTTAAAAAAATACATGTAGGTCCCCGGGTTCGAACCCGGGACCTCATGTCCAAAGCACAACACCTTAACCATTGAACCAAAGGCCTCAGCCGCGAGATAAATTGGTTTCAAAAGTTTAAAAACATAAGCAAAGGAAATCCCCAAATTAACATAAACCCTAGAATTGATCTTCTCCAAATTAAACCCGAAATTGATGTTGTTAATCAAATTAAACATAGGGCTTTGATTCCCCATGTGAAATCGAGCATAATGATATGTATAACTTACATGCTTGTATTCGAATTGATGATGAACCATAAGTGATATAGTCGCGACTGATGGCTAGTCAGAATTCGTAATAGCAATGTTGATATGGTTCAATTAATGGATGATAAAGCTTCCAGAGGTGATGAGGGACGAAAGCCCCTTATCAATTGCATTCGAAATTGCTCCAAAGGTAGCCATCGACTAAGTGTCGAGCCGAAGAAGATGATGATGATCGAGCTTGATGATTGCGTTTACATTCTATGAAATTGAAGTTAGTATACGATTGAGTGTAGATAATCGATCGTTTGGGTGCTTTTAACTGAATTATTATGACGTGTTAATGCTCGAACGACTAAATGGTTTAATGTATTTCGGTTATACATTCGATTAGGCTAAAAACGGATGTTTTAATGTGATTAATTGATGTTTACAGGTTCGAATCACGTTCTAGGAGGGATGGGAATCGGTTTGGGGCTTCAAAACCGTTTGTTTTTGGTGTTATAGACTCGCCGGCGGCTTGGCCGGAGGTTTGCCGGAGCCGGCACCGGAAAAGCGGGGAGAGAGAAAGGGTGGGAGGTTTGGGTTTAATAAATTACACCATTGGTCCCTGCGGTTTGATTCTTAGTGTTTTATGCACATAACTTTGCATTTAAGGTTTTAAAAATGCCAAACTAACCCCCTTAACTTGATTTTATATTTAAACATTTCAAGTTTAGTAATTCTTTACAAATTGTTATTATTATTATTATTATTATTATTATTATTATTATTATTATTATTATTATTATTATTATTATTATTATTATTATTATTATTATTATTATTATTATTATTATTATCATTATTATTATTATTGTTAATATTATTATTATAACCTTACACATTAAAGGATTAAAAGACCAATTAAAGTATTATGCATAAACAACCCATAAGTTTCACAAATGTCATTTAGCCCATCCAAGGATATAACAGAGTTAATCATTAAATTAATCGAAAAATACGAGATGTTACACACTCTGTGTTGTTTTCCTTTGTAACAAGAAGAGCAATGAGTTGAGCAATAGAACTCTTTATTTGGTAATCCAATGACCAGGTCATGTTTTACCAATTTATTCATGTTTTTCATGTTAGAATGAACAAGCCTTCTATGCCATAATTGTGACAAATCTTCTGAAAGTTTAGTTATAAGACAAGTTTCATGTTTTGTGAGAGAAGTATTGTTCATATCCAAGACATAAGTGTTTCCTTTTCTTGCTGCTTTGAGGAGAATCCAATCTTCTGGGACAATAAATCCTGGCTTAAGAATGTAACAGTTAGTGTCATCAAACAATGTAGTGTAGTTTTGATCACAGATTTGAGATACACTAAGTAAATTATACTGTAAGTTTTTACAGTAATTTACTTTATCAAATTTAAGTACACCATTGGTTATCATTCCTTCACCAACAATTTTACCTCCCTTTTTATCCCCACCAAATGCCACATAAGAAGCATTTTTATGTTTGAAATCATGGAGAAGAGAACAGTTTCCTGTCATATGCCTGGAACAACCACTGTCAACATACCACATGTTGTCAGCTCTCCAATATTGTTCCTGCAATCAGAAAAGAAAATCAGTTAGAAGTGACAACCCAAGTCTTAGTGATCTTGGGTTTGTCAACAGGATCTAAAACAGTTACTCTTTCATGAATAATATTTGAAGTTTCAGTTTCAGATTTGATTGATTCATTCTGATTTGATTTAGATGAGGATGATTCTGCTGAATGGGATGTTGATGAAGTAGATTCATGATTCATATTTTCTGCTTTACTTAGATCAACTTCATTTGCTTGAGTCTTTTGTTTTGATAATGAACATTTAAATGTCTCACTATCTTTTGTTTTTGAAAGAGGTATATGAATGCCTTTTTCAAATTTATCAAAGAATGAATCATCATCCTTTGATTCCTTGTCTGACAAATTTACTCTTTTGTGTGGTGTTTTTGATTGCTGGAAAGATGGTCTTTTCCTCAGTATATGAACACTTGATGATGATTTGTCCTTTGGTTTTGCCTTTGATTTTTGTTCATGCTTCTTCAGTTTTGAACCCTTTGCAGAATCCGTAGATTGGGAATCTGATTCAGATTTGTCTGATTCTTTCTTCTTTGAGCCTTTTGTCTTGTTCTTTTTGTTGAAATAACATTCCTGTGTGGAATGATTATTTTTGTTGCAGATAGAACAATGTTTGTTGAAGTAACAATCAGCAGTCATATGATTGTTCATATTGCAAATAGAACAGTAGCTGCTGAAGTAACAATCTTCAGTGTTGTGATTTTTCATGTCACACCATTTGCAATACTTTTCTTCTGATTCTTTCTCAGAATCATTCCTTTTGTTTGCTGATCTTTGTTGTGGCTCTTTCTTCTTTAGCTTTGAATGTGCTTCACCTTTTTCAATTTTGTGCACATTTTGATCGTTTGGGGCTGAATTTCTCTTCCGTAGATCAACAGCTGAAGTTTTCTTGTTCAGTTGATGATCTACTGAAGCCTTTTTCTTTCCTTTGAATTTTCCTCTTTCCTCAGTGATGACAGATTCATCAGTCAATTTCTTGGAGGATTCTTGCATACTTAATTCTTGAAGGCCTTCATTCAATTGAGCTATCCTCTTGCAGATGGTCTTCAACATGTATCTTTGTTTAGGAGGATATGGCAACTTTGTTTCTTCAAGCACTTTTGGGATATGGGCTTTTAGTTAAACATTTTTACCAGTGCTTGTTTGATCAACATCATGTTCATCAGAATCATCCAAGTCATCACACTTATCATAATCAAATTCTGAATCATTTTGATCTAATGATTCTGATTCAGATGATTCAGTTTCACTCACCTCAGCTTTATCATCAATTTTAGTTTTAGTTGAATCTTTTTCAAACTTAGTGCTAGGCACAAAATGATTTGACAGAGTGTTTGTCATTGTTGTAGGTAAGGATGTGTAATTATCATTTATAGGTGGTGCAACCGCATTATAACCCAACCCAGACCTTTTCTTTGATTCAATATGAGAATTTAGTAATTTCTCATATTGCTGAGATGATAATTGAAACTTCTGAAGTTTCACTTCAGTTGATGCATGATCAGCCATGGATTTTGTTAAGGAAGTGGTCAAATGCTCAACTTGGGCTTTTAGGCTATAATTTTCAGAAACAAATTTTTCTAAATCCTTTTGCAAAGAATTAATTTTTATTTGATATAATTTATGTTCTCTAACATGAGATTCCTTCAAAATCATTGTTTCTTTTACTTTATCAGCCAACTGTTGAGCATGGACTCTATATCGTTCAACTTCCTCAACACAAGTTGATGAACACAATCTTTCTTTTACCTCTTTTGCCATTGGTGGAACTGTTTGATCCATATGGGCCATCAATGCTTGATTTTCTTCCAAAACTTCCTTCTCATACAAACTCTAGTCACACGTTCCATCTTGAAGTATGATCAGCCCTGACTCCTTTGAGTTACTTGGTCCTGCTGATTCTTTGGTGGCTGGTGGGGAAGCATTGATCAGTTGAGATTGCTTGTGCAGAGGTCTTTGAGAAGATTGTTGATTTGCTTGAATCTGATGTTGTTGATGCTGCTGATGTTGTCTCATCTCTGGATAGGACTGTTGATTGCATTCTCTTGAGAAATGTCCATAGAGATTGCATTTGTAGCATCTCACTTTTGATTTGTCAACACCAATCTTTGATGTTTTGCTTGCTGAAGCCAAGTTCTTATTTCTCCTGAGATATTGCTTAGCTCTATAAGCAATCATGGCCATCTGCCATTGTAGATCCATCTCTTCCACTACATCTGGAGGTAGTTCTTCTAAGTCTTGTTGGCAGATATTGGCTGATGTTAGAGAGCTTCCCAGATATGCTTGAAAACTTGAGCTAAAAGCTGCAAAGGCTGCTCTTTGTTCTTCAGAGTCCAATATCACAGTTATTGGTTCTGACTGATTTGCTGAAAGGAAGACTTAGTTGTTGCTGCAGTTGTATCTTGTCTATCAGTAGTTCTTCCTTTATTCTTCTGCTGCTTGTCTTGAGATGATTTCTTTGAGGGTTTTGAAACATAGAAGCTAACTTCCTCCTCATCATCACTCCTAGCACAAGAGTTATCACTTTCATTGTTTGAAATAAAAGCACTTCCTACATTATTTGTTTCTTTGAAGTGATAGGGTGAGACATGAGTTCTCACACTCTTGTTTCTTGATTTTTCGTCCATTTCAAGAGCTTCCACTTTTGCAACCAGAGTATCTAGTCCAGTAGCTTTCAGATCTATAGTGTTCTTGAACATGGACACAGTATGCTTCCAACTTTCTGGCAAAGTGTGGAGCATTTTCTTGTTTAATTCCTCACTAGTATACTTCAACTCTAGAATATTCATCTCAGTGACTAACTACATGAATCTATGAAGTTGCTGAGGAATTGATTCACCCTCAATATGATGAAAAGTTTCATATTGTGATCTAAGGGTGTCTCTCCTTATACTTCTTATCTCATCACTCCCTTCGCAGAGAGTGTGAAGTATCTTCCATAAGGAGTGAGTTGTTTTATAGTTCTCACACCTGATTAATATCTCTTCAGGTAAAGCCATACTAAGCAGACTGTATGCTTTTATATCGACTTTAACCTTTTGACATCATCAGGTGATAGATCTTTTGTACTGATTGGTTGATTTTTGTCATTATAATCCGGCCCAAGAGTGGGTGGAATATAAGGACCTTCAGTGATGGAAATCCACAAGTCAGAATCAGTATAGTTTACATGATTCCTGAACTTGATTTTCCAAGACTTGAAATCTGCTTTTGTTTCCAACTTCGGAGGTTGATAAGATGAACCACTGAAGTTGCTCATTATGTTAACAAGATCTACTATTCAATTGATTTGAATATAGAAACAAGTTAATTAAAAACGATTGCTGTTAAGCGAAATCAAACACAATTAAAACACAACTAACACTGATAGATCAATTGATCTAAATCAATGAGCACTTGGCTCTGATACCACCTGTGAATCCAAGGATCGTCAACAGGAATTATCAGTGTGAATCGATGTCAAGTCAACGTTAGCGGAATTAACGTTGATTTGATTTAATTGTATTTAAGCAACTTTAAATATCAATGAAATATCAAGAACACATAAAACAAAACACAATTAATGATTAATCAATATTTTATTATAATGTGTTGGTGATTACAATAGAATGAATGTACGATATCAATGAATGCTATGATGTTGTATATGTTGTTGATGATCGAAAGACTTTTGATGATTGTTGTATTGCTATAGCTGATCTCAATCAATCAATCGTCTGACTCAATCGTCCTTGAATCGAAACCTAGGATCTATATTTATAGACAAAGGTGTTTCAGTTATAGGAAACACCGGATCTCTTGGGATTTGATTTGTTTCTGTTAAGGAATCATCGGATTTCTCGGGATTCGTATAACCGCCTTGTTGACTTGTTGACTTGTTGACTTGTTGACTCGTAACACTTGTATTATACAAGTGTTTGGACTCCGCAGAAATATTGTCTTCCGTAGATGTTTTGTTCTTCCGCAGTATTCTTGTTCTTCCGCAGCATTTCTTACTTGAACTCATTCACTTGGAACTCCAGTTGATTTGTTCATCCGTAGATGATCTTCGGATGTTTTGTTACTTGTAATATATATATCTACGGAAGAACGAAATGTTCATCCGTAGATGTTTCTTACACTTGGTCAATTTCAGTAATTGACCAAGTATTATGTTTGTACCTGCAACCATACATAAATCAACACATATATAAATGGGTTAACCTATATATTTAATGCATACACAATAATGAAGTACAAAAGTTCATTACAGATTAATTCAAGTACTAAGCCTATACATAATGACTAGATCTACTGATTCTAGACCTAACACACACATATCTCCACAAAGAAAGTTTAATCATAAAGTTGATAGCAGGTCGTGCTACAACTGTGGAGAGTGTGGACACATTGCTTCCTATTGTCCTTATTATCAGACACCTAGGAAGAAGATTGAACTTCAGGATTCAAAGCCTAGGTCTTCTAAGAGGAGCTCTTTAACTCCACCTAGAAGAACTAGTGAACCTAAAGTTCAACCCATTAGCCAGTCGACTGTTTATCACAAACAGGCTTTGCACAAATCTGGCTTATGGAAAGAGAAGTCATCCTCTGTGTCTAATAATGATGACAAGAAGGAACCTGAGCTACCCTCACCCTCTAAGGGTCAATGGGTTGAATTCATGATGTGTGATCCCTCTGGGAAACCCAAGCCAGTAAAGGCTTGGGTTCCTAACCTAAACTAATCGTTTACATTGTATGTGCAGGGTGTTCACTACAGTGCTGAAACCAACACGTGGATTGTAGACAGTGGAGCATCCAGGCACATGACAAGAAACAGGGCTCTTTTATCAAACGTCAAGCAAATAAAAGGAGGGCATGTTTCGTTTGCTGGAAACAAGGGAGGCTATATCACACCTCAGGGAGAAGTAGGGAATCAGAAAGTTAAGTTTGATAAGGTGAACTACGTTCAACAACTTCAAACTAACTTACTTTCTGTTTCCCAAATCTGTGATAAGGGATTTAAAGTCATATTCGACAACAAGAAGTGTTACGTGCTAAAGAAAGACTACGTGATTCCGGAGGACCAAGTTCTGATGACAGCTTCGAGATATAAAGACCTTTATGTTTTGGATCTCTCAACAACTTCTACAACGGATCATGAGGTTCAGTGCTTTCTATCAAAAGCTACTGAGAAGGATTCCATCTCCTGGCATAGGAGGATGGGACACATAAATCAAAGGAAGATGAATCACTTGATCCAGAAGGATCTTGTGAGAGGAGTTAACATCAAGAATTTCCAACTTCTGATTTTTGTGTAGCTTGCAAGAAAGGCAAACAGACGAAGAAGTCTCATAAGGAAAAGAAAATTCATTCAATAGAACTTCCTCTTGAACTTCTTCACATGGATCTTTTTGGTCCAGTCAGTACAAAGAGCATTGCAGGCGACTTGTACTGTTTTGTGGTTACTGATGACTACTCAGATTCTCTTGGGTATGTTTCTGAAATCCAAATCAGAAACATTTGAGTCATTCAAGGAGTTAGTAACCACACTGGAATCTCTCTACAAGCTGAAAGTGAGACAAGTGCGCTCAGACAACGGGACCGAATTCAAGAATTAGTGGATGGAGGCTTACTGCAAGGAAAAGGGAATTGTGCATCAATTCACTTCTGCCTACACACCTCAGATGAATGGCGTTGCTGAGAGAAAGAACAGAAGCTTGATAGAGACAGCACGGACAATGCTGGCAGACTCGAAACTGTCTATCAAATTCTGGAATGAGGCAGTGGCGAATGCATGTTATACACTGAATCAAGTTCTGATAGTCAAGCGCCACGGAAAGACATGTTACGAGCTACTACAAAGACGCAACCGAATTTGGAGTATCTTGAACCATTTGGCGTGCCGTGCACACTTCTGAAGAAGACACAAGAAGGTAAATTCAGCGAAAAGACTGATGAAGGAATCTTTCTAGGATACAACATACCGAACAAGAGAGTTTACAACAACTCACGAGTCTAGTAGAAGTGTGGTGTAATGTTGACGTTCAGAGATATACCACACCACCTACTGGCAAAGGACCCGCCTACTTTTTCGACTATGATGGATTCTTCAAGTCCTTCAACATCCCTATCTCTCCCTCGGATGACGAGTTAGCTACACGGATGATGTATGATATCTTGAATACACCATCTCATGATTCAACATCATCTAGCTCACAGGGAGAATCATCTACTCAGTCAGAGGGAGTAGTCGACGACAGTGACTCCTCCTCAGAAGATGAAGCTGAAGAAGATGCCCAGAACAGTCAGGAGGAACAGGTTCCAGTTCCTGAAAGTCCACAAGCATCTAACAGTGATGCACCATCGACTTCGGAACCTCAAACTCCAACTACCTCAGATGCAGAACCAAATGTTCATAATCTTGGCTCTGAGATAGCTGTTTTTACTACTCCAGGATCACGTCTAAACGTCTATCATCCCCTAGACAATGTCATTGGGATGTCAGATCAGGAGTACAAACCTAAAATCAGCTGTACTCAGCTGATTATGCCTCTGTAATGGAAAAGGGATATATTCATGATGGTGCTTATCGGTGTTTTGTCTCGCAGTTTGAGCCAAAATACATCAGTGATGCACTAAATGATGAGGCGTGGTGAGTGCCATGCAAGAAGAACTTCTTCAGTTCAAGAAGTTAGGTGTATGGACTCTGGTAGATAGACCTAAAGGTGCTATGGTCATTGGCACTAAATGGGTCTTGAAATGCAAGAAGGATGACCAAGGGGTCATTATCAGGAACAAGGCTCGACTGGTGGTTCAGGTATTTCGCCAAGTCGAGGGGATTGACTACAATGAAGTGTTTGCACCCGTGGCAAGGATGGAATCCATTCGTATCTTCCTTGCCTATGCATCATACATGAAGATTAAAGTCTACCAATTAGATGTGAAGAGTGCATTCCTTCATGGGGAAATCAGAGAAACAGTCTATGTCAGTCAACCCGAGGGATTTGAAGATCCTTATCATCGGGACAGAGTTTACAAACTCGACAAGGCTTTATACGGGCTTCATCAAGCTCCAAGAGCCTGGTATGAGAAACTCTCGACTCATCTTGTGAAACACGGCTTTCGCAGGGGAGTCATTGACTGCACGTTGTTCATCAAAGAAAAGGATAGAGACCTACTGCTCGTACAGATCTATGTCGATGACATAATCTTCGGTTCAAAGAACGAAGACTTATGCAAAGAGTTTGAAGCAATTATGAAGAAAGAGTTTGAGATGAGTGCTATGGGGGAGATGAAGTTCTTTCTCGGGTTACAGGTGGATCAGACACCAAATGGGATATTTCTACATCAGACCAAGTATGTGGGAGACATTCTCAGTCGCTTTGACATGGAGAATGCTTCTGCTGCTGGGACTCCACTTGCTACTAATCATGATATGGCACCTGATGAAAATGGAGATCTGATAGATGCCACAATGTACCGAGGAATGATTGGATCCCTCATGTATCTCACTGCCTCAAGACCTGATATCATGTATGCTACATGTTTATGTTCTAGATATCAGGCTAAGCCTAAGGTCAATCATCTGATCGGGGTCAAGAGGATATTTCGTTATCTGAAGGGTACACCCACACTTGGGTTGTGGTATCCTCATGATGATGACTTTGAGCTTACAGCGTATAGTGACTCGGATTACGGGGGCTGCAAGATGAACTACAAGTCTACATCAGCAGGGTGTCAATTCTTTGGGAGGAGATTAGTTACCTGGTAGTGTAAGAAGCAGACCTCGGTTGCATTGTCAACCTGTGAAGCTGAATATGTTGTTGCTGCAAGTTGCTGTTCACAAATCATCTGGATCATGATATGTCAAAAATCCCAAACACCAATATCAGACAAACAACCAATATCATTTCATTAACAATCCAAACATTACATCAATATCAGACAAACAAGATCTATTACATTCATATCATGATCTAGGGACATACATGTATCAACAAACTCCCCCTTGGACCTAGATCTCTCTTTAGTCTGTAACTAAAAATCCGGTCCAACATCCAAAGACCAAACATATAGGTATTAAATACCATTTCATAAGAGACTGTTTTGAAAAGAACTTAATTGATGTGGTAAAAATTAATACTGATTTTCAACGCGCTGACCTCTACACTAAAGCCTTTGATAAACCACGTTTTCAATATTTGTTAGAGGTCAACGCGTTAAAAAGAAAAGTGATGTTATTCCAGATGATGATCATGTGTAGTCCGATGCAGTTTAGTTAATTTTTCTTTTTATTTTATTGTATTTTTTATTTATTTTAGTCTGTTTAAATTAAATTCATGTATTTCGCTGTTTATTAAAATCCTAAAATAATTAAACCAGTTATGATTTTAGTATTTTAGGGGGAGAATAAGTCAGCCAGTAACATTAAAAAAACGAGGGAGAAGGAGTGGACAGCTGATATAAGGTAGATCGTATCTGTGATACCGATTCAAAACCTTTGGAAAATGATAGTACACAGGAACAAATCAAAAGGGACTTTAAAAAAAATTAATTTAGAAAAGATGCAAATTCAAAGTATAAGTCCGTGCAGTCTAAGCAATATAAAAGAGAAGATGATAGAAAAACTGGTAACTACTAAGGTAACACAAAGAAAGTAGACCTAGAGCTTTCTAGACCACAAATGATATGTCGGTAGATTCAACATAATAGGATTAGACCTGACTGGTGATTTCAAGATCAAACTAAGTTGTTCAACTGACTGTGGGCTTTCATCTTATCACTGGTTAACACAATTAACAATATTCCAATAAGGGGTAATGAGCATGTAAACGTCAAGAATGTGTGCGGATGATCATAAATAGAGCAAAGCACGAAAAAAAATGAAGACAAATGCTATCAAGCTAATGACTTATGTTGTTGGTGCATTTTGTGCAAAATAAAATTAAGCTGCTCTAACAAGGAGATAGGTTGTGTGCCTCTCTGCTGTGCGATGGCACTGACCTGAGGATAAGCATAACCTAGATATTCTAGAATTCATTGTTGTTTGCCGCCTCTCTGTTGTGCGATGGCACTGACCTGAGGATTGGCTTCTCTTTGAAAGCTCTAAGAATAGTCTCTTCTTGTAATAATACCCGTAGACCGCTCAAAAGCTCCTGAGGAATGTTGATTACCATATAAGTGTGGGATCCACAAATGTTAGTTGAAATAATTAAACCTAAAACTATCACCAGTTTGTGTCTAAAGTCTGTGTATGGATTTAAGAGGACAAACATATCGACAATCATTATGGCTGCAATTCTTGAAAGTTCAAATCAATGTGGCAATCTAATAGTACCAGTGTGATTTCCTAGATTTGCTAACGACTCCAAGAATTGAGCATCAAAAAGTTTTGATAACAAGTCCCAAATGATTTGACTTGCCTGTATGATTCCAAAATTGAATTGGTCCAGGTGTGGTCAATCTAAGTTGAAGCTGCCTATTCCGGAACCAAATCCAGTAGATTTCTATCTTAGGATTTATCTCTCACAAAAAGCCAAAAACAAGTTTAATTTTTGTATTTTACTTTAACTTTCTAGTTAGTTAGTCATTTTAGTTTGTTTGTTTGTCGGACTACATCATGAAAATCAGTATGGGATCAACTCACTAAAAGGGTCATGTCTGAGATGACCACATGTGTCTTCAAAGTTTAAAAGGGTCACGTCTGAGGTGACAAAGTGTTTAAAAAGGTCACGTCTGAGGTGACAAAGTGTTTAAAAGGGTCACGTCTGAGGTGACTAAATTGTTTAAAAGGATCACGTCTGAGGTGATCAAAAAGTTTTCAAGTTAAAATGATCATGTCTGAGATGATCACATGCTCATAATGTTAATTTCAATAGTTAAAAGGTTTTAAATGTAAAATGGTAAAATGGCAGAAAAATTTCATAAGTCTAACCCATTCGCACGATTGGACCATAAGCATGGACCAACCATGCGAATGGGTCCCATTCGCACGACTGGACATGAGATTGAGCCATTCACCCGAATGGCTTATCAGACTGATCCATTCGACCGAATGAGAGGGTGCGAATGAGTCAGTCGACCGACTGAGACTCAGTCGGTCAACTGAAGGTGCGAATGAAAGGGTACGAATGAGTCAGTCGACCGACTGAACCTCAGTCGGCCAACTAAATGCGGCTGACTGGGCCAATCGCACGACTGAGCTTCAGTCGCCCGAATGAACTGGGCGAATGAGTCCAGTCGGCCGATTGAACTCAGCTTCAGTATTTAAAGGGCCACAGTCGATCGCATTTTACTCATCACCCTCAATCGCTCCTAAATCGCATTTCCTACCGTTACTCTGCCAAAATTCCTCTAGACCTTGTTTTCACATTGTTATTGATCTTCTGACGTTCGTCGACTTTTATACAGGTAGATGGCAATGAAATCTCACCGAAAATAGAAGAAATGGAACCCTAATTTGGTGATATTCGAATGAAACAAGAACGGACTGTTAATGACGTAGAAACCAACCTAAACTAAGACGTAATTAACCAACCTAAACTAAGCAAAATGTTAAAATTATTTAATAGGTATTAATGACTAGATGGCGAGACTATTGAACTGGTAACCCATGTTAAATCACTTGTTTTTGTCAAGATTCGAACAGCAAGCGACTGAACAGTAGGACAAGCGACTGGTCGTCCGGATGAACTCCAATCGCACGACTGAATCTTGCGATTGGGTCAATCGGCCGAATGTATCATGCGAATGAACTCAGTCGGCCGACTGAACCAATTGCAGACTCAGTCAGCAGATTGAACTCAGTCGCATGTCCCATTCACCCGAATGAGCTCAGTCGCATGAAAGGACAACCGACTGACTTCAGACGCATGATCCATTCGCACGAATGAATCAGACTGAATTTGAACTATACACTTAGAACTGAATTGTGATGTATTATTATCTAATGGTTCTGTGTCTTGTGTTTCAGGAAAATGGCTGATAGATGGTCCATTAACCCAAAGCACAATATTTGTGCTCATTTGGACCACACGACTCGGAATGGGGCCGAGTTTACAGAGATTATTGCGTTCCTTCGACGTTCTCGGATACATAAGGCCATATCTACACCGTGTACTCCTTACAGGTCGTTACACCAGGCATTCTGGGAGAATGCCTCCGTTGATCGTTCACGTGAGCCTTACAGTATACGGAGCTCCATTCATGGTCATGATATTGAGATTACAGCAGCAGACATTCAGAGAGTTCTTGAGTTTGGGGACGATACTGATCACCCCACCAGACTACATCCACTTATAGTTAGAGGATGCTTTCTCAGGATTAAGTATGCTGGGGACATAAACTCAGGTGTGCTCAACAAGAGCAACCTGTGCCCCCAGTACAAGTACTTGGCGCATGTGATCCTGAAGTGTATTGCTTCAAGGAGGGGTGGGTTCGATGACCTATCAGACCAGATTCAGAATGCCTACGTGGCACTGGTGCTTAATCACCCCTTCAGCTTCTCGAGCATGATCTTTTCATATCTGGTGGAGAATCTGGAGGCTAAGGGGAAGGAGGGTTTTTGTATGTACCCCAGGTTTCTGCAGCTGATCTTCAACGAGAAGCTGCCTTCACTTCCCAAGGAGAGCCATGATGTTGTGGCACTTGAGATTATGGATGACACGACTTTGGGTCGTATGAGAGTGTATAGGGGCAAGCAGGTAAAGCCCCAGGTGAAGAGGTTGATCGGCCATCTGGCCAACGAGAGATATGTGGCGCCAGGGAGACGCAAGTGGCGTCATGACGATAGTGATTCAGACGACGAGAGGCTATTGCTCCCAGAGCATGATTCAGACGATGATGACAGTGGGGACGCTGGGGATGATATACCTATTCCATCAAGGGGCACAGCTTCAGATGTTATACCTCCAGTGTCTGCCCCATCTGGTGACATAGCCGAGTCTGCTGGTTTCCATCAGGACTTTACTCCTGATGAGGAGGAAGAAGAGTCTGACGAGGAGCCCTTAACGAGGACTGTGGGAAGCAAGGTTGTTCCCACAGAGTATGGGCTAAGGGCGGTTGGTGAACGCCCAAGAGATTCAGGAGAGACAGCTACAGATCCCAGCTATGCACCTGAGTCAGCTAGCCGTGTTCCAGGGGGAGCATCCACCTCGACGGGAACGAGGAGGAAAAGGATGGCTCAGCCCCACGGCCAGAAGAAGAAGAAGAGACGACTGACCTTCGTTACCACCACAGCCACCACAGCTACCACCACCACTACCACCTCCACAGCCACACCATCCACCACCACAGCCACCACAGCTACCACTACCACCTCCACAGCCACACCATCCACCACCACAGCCACCACAGCTACCACTACCACCACCACACCTCCCACCACTGTACATATGCCAACCACCACCATATCTTTCACTCCCACATCACCTCCATCATCTCACAAACCCAGCCCCATCTTCACCACAGCCACCACCACCACCACTAGCCACCAAGCAGGACCCTCTTCACAGCCCTCACATACATATGGATCACCTCTACCTCCAATTGGGGTAGAGGAACAGCTTTCTGCGCTTAACCGGATGGTGATGCGTTTATTAGCTGCTGACGGGGAGAAGACGGCTCAGATCCGTCAGCTGGCTGATTTTACTGCTGTACAGTCTCAGCAGATCTCAGAGCAGGCTCGATTGATTGAGGAGCAGGCCCAACAAATGGCTGCTCAGAGCCATGAGATCGCCCAACTCCAGGAGCAAGCATCACATCTGCCAAGAAGATAGAGGAGTTGGAAGAGGCTAAGAAGAACATCATGCTAAAGCTAAAGGGATCTAAAGAGGAGCCCCTGAAGATTAAAGAGGGAGACGGAGACGATGGTGATGATGATGATGAGGATGATGATGAGGATGATGAAGATGAGACTGAGGATGATGAGGGGACTGAAGAAGAGAGGACAGAGGAGAAGGATGAGGATGATGATGCAGAAGGAGGAGATGCAACTGCATCGGCTCTACTCAAGGTCAGGAGAGGAGATCCAAGAATAGACAAGACCAACAAGCTTCCTCTTCTGCTCCACCAAGTGACGATCCAGTGATTCAAGAGAAAATTAATGATTAGATGTCTATGTATTAGATTACTTTTGTATTTGAATCATGTATTTAAACCTATGTATTCAATGTTTATATTAAGTTTAATGCATTTCTGTTTTGATTAATTACTAATGGTTGATGTGTTGAATGTTTAAATCAAACAGATCCAAACTACCAAAGGGATGAGTTCGATGTTGCTCCCCTTCAGCAGGTCAAGACTCAGTTAACTATGATTCTTGATCTGCAAGGGATCGTAAGGAGGTCGGTGAGTTATACCCCGGAAGAAGGGGAAATAATTCACGATCTATCAAACGAGCAACTAGCAGAGATCTTCAAGTTAAATCCAGATGAGATTGTGAAGGATGCTCCGACGTGTGACTCGACCAGTGACGAAGAGCTCAACGATGTTGATGAAATAGAGATTGAAGATGTCACTACAGAGCACCACCCTCAGTATGCTGACAATGAGGGAAATGTGGTCCCCAATCTGGGTGAATCCCTTGTTAGCGATACTTTTGAGGTGTTAGACAAAATGGAGCAAGAATCAGAGAAAACAGAGGGAACGGCCCAAGCCTCAAATGATGATGTCGATATCCGAAAGGCTGAGTGGGCTGCGTGTTTTGAAGAAGTTAGAGCCCAACGCGCTGCACCTAAACAGGACGCCTACACCAAACTCTACAGAGTCAAGAAACATCATAAGGTGTCGGGCAGGATCATAGCGTGGGCGTATTTTGAGGACCTTAACGTATATGCAGTTAAGAGGGAGAAGGGCATAGAGTACTTCAGATTCCCACATGATCTGAAGACTCTACCAGGTTTTGAGCTCAACCAGCTGGCCAAACTGAAGCTGTTGTATGCTGACCCGAGAAAGATGTCAGGCTGGTTTGAGGCTGCCCTAAGGAAGGAGTACCACACCAGGTGGGTTAACTTCAGACCCCAACAGCCTACAAGGTATATCAGAAGGTCTGAGGTTGATGACATTACTGGAAAGCCAAAGATAGTGCTGAAGTGGAGTCCTCCGCGCACGATGTCAAGAATCCCTCTAAGGGAAATGCCACAGGACTTCACTCCACACTTTAAGTGGTGGTACTACGATTGGAGGACAGGAAAAGCGGTCATAGTCCTAAACAAAGAGGGCCAAATGGATACTATCAGGGTATTCGACCCAATGTGGCTTACCAACTTGTCAGCTAATGATGTCTATACTCTATACAAGTGGCCACTGTTCTATGATACGCAGGATATTGTACAAGCCCTCCAGTTCCAGAACGTCATAAGACTCTGCTTCGCGTTTGAGATTCACGAGGGAGTCACAAAAGAGGATAAGTACAAGAAATATGAGGAGGTAATGAAGAAAACAAGACATTAGAGAGATCTAGGTCCAAGGGGGAGTTTGTTGACACATGTATGTCTCTAGATCATGATATGAATGTAATAGATCTTGTTTATCTGATTCTGATGTAATGTTTGGATTGTTAATGAAATGATATTGATTGTTTGTGATTTATAATGTTTAATATTTCATTAATGAGTCGATGTTGAATTGGTTAATTAGGTTTGTAGTTGTTTGAATGGTTACACATGATGTTATATTAATTAATACATTCAAACTTAACACAATGAAGTTCTCATGCGAATGGCCCATGCGAATGGACCACACGCATGGATAACTTCATACGATTGACTCAGTCGCACGACTGAACCAGGAGACTGGATCAGTCGTATGATTGTAACATAAGATTGGCTCAGTCGCACGACTGAACACTCAGTCGTGCGGATGAATCAACCGCATGGTTCAATCGCACGACTGAACCATACTTATGGTCCAGTCGCACGAATGAACAATACTAACCTATAAATACAACCCAATTCGTGGAAAAACGTAAGCATTCATTCTATTTCGACTCTAGACGGACCCTAGCCGTCCAGAAGCCTCCCAATTCGTTCTCCAAGTTCATAGAACGCAGTAGATCGATTCCCAATCGATTCTTAACGTTAGATTCAATACTTTATTGATTCTTCATGCGTTCTCACTGATTGGATCGCCAATCAAATAGGATTCCGCACTATTTGGTTTGGTTTACACGCTAATCACTCGGTATTTCGTTCAAATACCAGGTCCTAACAACAAGACAAAAAAATAAGGCGCTAACCTTATGGAACTTCCGGTCGATCGTTGGATAATGGGGGCTAGCTACTCTCAAATGACCCCTTCTCACAATGATAATGTATATAACTCTATTCTGGTCTGGTCCGGTATGAAATGAACTTATAATCATAGAATCGACTTGATCTCAGATAATAGATTGGGCGGAACATATCTACTAATTCTTTGATTCCAGTTAGTAAGAGGGATCTTGAACTAAGAAATAGACCCTAGAAACTAAAAAGGGTATCCTGAGCAATTGCAATAATCGGATTCATTGATATTCCTGGTATAGTAGATGCTATTACACATACAATCATACTCAATTCGATGGAATTGTTTGATCTTAAAGGGGATCTTCTATAATTTCGCACGTGAAAGGTTATTTCTTGGTTTCGTCCAGTCATTAATAACTTGATGATTTTTAGATAATAGTAGATAGAAACAACGCTTGTAAGGAGTCCTATTAAAACCAAGAAATATAGGCCTGTCTGCCATTCACACCAGAATAAATAAAGTTTTCCGAAAAAACCTGCTAGTGGAGGAAGACCTCCTAGGGATAAGAGACATAGAGCTAAAGAGAGAGCCAAAAAAGGATCTTTCGTGTATAATCCTGCATAATCTCGAATGTTCTCAGTTCCGGTACGTAGAGCAAATAAGACAATGCAAGCAAAAGTTCCTAGATTCATGGAGATATAAAACCCTACCCTATATCAACAACATTTTTTCTAGCGATGTGTATCTCATGTGAAACGAGCTGTAAATCTGATATCACTTGTTAGGGATTTAGTTATAGATCAAGACACACAACCACAACGAAAAGTGCGAGAAAAATAAAAACAAAGATGAACCACATTATATCTTGTGTTCTTTATTTTCTCGTTTTATAATCTTTTGTGTACGCATGTTGATTATCCATATTCCGTTGCGTTAATCCTAACAAACCTGATATAGGGTGTAGTGTCTGTGTGTGGTAAGCAGGTACGTTTACGTTTCTTATCCCGGCAGGTGTCCCTTCTCACTAGGAGGTAGTAAAAAGAATTCTTAGATGTTTATATGGCACAAGAGATTATGGGATGGTGTTTGGCAAAAAAAAAAAGAACCGGTTATGCTTGGTTATGTTGATGTTGGCTTTACCCAAGACAACGATAAAGGAACTATGACCAAGTATGCTTTTTAAGCCCTTGCGCTTGTAAACTGGAAGTCCACACTACAAGCCTTCAACAGAATCCGAGTATATTTCCCTTACGGCAGTAGTAAAAGAAGCAATCTCAAACATATTAATGTGAAGTTGCAGACATTGTTAATTCCAAAGAAGTTTAGTGAAGGAACAAAAGTTTTGTGGTACAAAGTTTATGAAGTGTCTAAATGAATTGGGCATTGAATGAGTTGAGATACACTAAGTTGAAGATTGTAAAGAAGTGGTGTTTGTGAATTTGGTTTATAGTAGTCAATGCAATTTTGGGCCATTTGTGCAATTTACAGAAGTTCAGTGTATGGAAGTAGTGTAATTAGGCTATTAAATAGATTGTAAACAGCTTTAAAAGGGTAGTTATGTAGTTGAATATAGAAACTCTTCGATTTACTTCTGCATTCTCTTTTCATTGAGTTCTTGTAGTTGTTTCTATTAACTGAATAAGAATTGTTTTTTATTGTGTTTTTGTTCTATTCTATAGTGTGATTTCTACACCATTATTGAGTAATCGTTATTGAACAAAAAATAAACAAACAGAAAACCCACTGCGTCCACAAACAAAATCTCCAACATATACATCTTCTGTGAACTTCATCTTCACTTTGTTCTATTGATAACTCTATGTGTCAATTCTTTAAGCGCCCGCCTGGACCTTTGAACATCCTCGTCATCATTCGCAGGCAAGGAATCAATTGCAGCTGACGCCAGGCTGGCATGCTTTGCTGCTAGTTCCCTTGTTCTTTGTATTCCATGACTTTTACCAAGATACTCTAGAGCCTGTATTACCACAAATCAATGGCGGTCAGTAGTTAAAAAATGTCAAGACTGAGAATGGTATACTTGGTTCACAATTATAGAGTCATGGGCGCATTAGACGTGGCAAAATAGCCGGGTTGAGAAACAGGTTTTCTTCAAAACACGTATCTTTTTGGTACGGTCAAAATGGGTAGGGTTGAGTTGACCCACAAATTATATCATCACAATAACAATATAAGTTTTTAAAAAAGACTTGGAAGGATGTATGTACTATAATAACAGTGTTCGGCCCATTCAACCAACTTGAGATAAGCTTTTAAACGGTTCTGTTTTAAAGTGAAAATTTTCTACTGGACCCTAAATTTATTGGTTAAAATTGCCACCTCCAATGCACATATTACTATATTAGGGTTAATAAAGACAGTTTATACAGGAACTTACAAGATCCATATTGTCAGGGTTGTCTAATCCCTTGTCAATAACTGACTGTAACTCTGGAAATTCCTCTATTGCGTATAATATTGGAGCTGTCACAATTCCCTGAAAAGTGAGTTATCATAAAGTTATCATTATTTGCACAACAATAATAGTTGTACATAACAAAATCAAAGATAAAAGCTTCTTCCCCTGTATGGTATTATGAATAAATCCTCGCTAAATACATGGTATGGTATGGTGCAGTTTATATGAGAGAGGTTAACTCTTTGCTTTGCATGAGTCATGGCTCTTTCGGGGTAGGTGCAATGGGTACAAAGGGGTAACTTTTCGTGGGTCAAAACAGATCGAGTTGACCGACAAAACTTTTCATATGATTTTCTTAGCTATTAAATGAATTTATTATTATGATTGTAGAAACTATCATATGACAATGATATCTAGCTTGTTCCAAAAGTCAATTTTGAAGGTTGGATGGACTTAGCAACACTTTCGGTGACTTTCCACAAGTTCGACACAATCAATCGTTTCATTCTTCAACTACTTAACCATACATGCAGAGGCTAATAACAGCACCTTCAATCATGAATCATCAATGTGAGAATCAGTTCCTAAGTGTAAATGGTTTTTGGACCAGAATCATTCATTACTGGTTCTACAATGCAAAGTTTCCAATAATAATCAAATTCAATTTCATGATTTCTTATCTTCTATGTCACTCCACTATGTCAAACAGAGCATAATGACTGGGGAATCAGGCTCTCCCTACATCTATAACAGATTCCTAACTAAACATATCCAAAATGTCAAAACCAGTTGGCAATTGAATGAAATGTATCATGCATATAAAAATAAAAGGATGAAATGAGAGGATTACATGGCGAATGTCAGATAATGAGCCTTTCCCGAGAGATGATGATGTTCCTGTGAAATCAAGAACATCATCAATCAACTGGAATGCTAAACCCTGCAAAAAAGCAACAAAGATGAGCTAGTCAGTTATTATCATACTTGTCAGTTAAAGTATTATGTCAGTAGACAGGGCACCAATAACCCACGGCTGTTAAAAAGTGATTTACTCTAGCCTTAACCATTCTTGAGTGCGTTAGGGTTGATACAGGTTATGGATCAGTTTAATAGGGAAAAACTCTATAAAATGGATGAAAGGGCGGAAGTCGGCCAAGGTGTATTTTCAATGCATTTGGGAATTAGTAATCATGTTCCAGGTCAACCTTCCATCTGTCACAAAAATTTACCTGTTTTGACCCGTTACCAAACCAGCTAGACCCACCAATTTTGCCATCTTTATCTAAAAGTTTCACAAAATAAGAAGGCAAACTTAAATGTACAGATATAAACTTTCAGTTGCAGCTACTTAAAAATACGTTCATCTGCTTAATAATTCGCTTTTCAAAAGCAAACAGACAAACACACATTAAACTTTGCCAGATTATTTATAATATATCATAAGACACCGCTGATTCTCACACACCAGATTTTTTCCGTACTCGTACGCCAACAAAGCGACCTCTGCAGTTTGGCCAGTAAGAAGAGCAATGGACTTGCAGCTATTGGAAATTAGTGATGCAGTCTTGTAGTACGTCTTCTGCAAATAGTAATCCATGCTGCCAAATACAAATTTAAACCTGCTGAAATATTGCTAATCTTCAAGCTTAGACACAAGAACCTGGCCATAAAACATAGCATACCTACTACGCTGCTCTGCTGATGAGCTCATTTGCATAGTCTCCCCAGTAACAAGATGCTCAACTGCTGTTGCTATTAATGATACGACCTGCATTTAACAACACAGCAGAATAAAGTGAGTACTTGTGACCAACCATGTGAGAATAAAGCATAAATATATAACAAAATACCTCTGTGTTTTTTAAGGAAGCAAGAGTAATACAAGCTCTAGAAAGCAAGAAATCCCCAGCCAATACTGAGATCTGCATCATGAAAAAGGTCAATTATTTCAGGCACGAGGAGGAGACTCTGGTTGAATGCATCATGAATGTATGTATGTATCTATATAATATATTGTTTTTTTTGTGTTTTTCCAGTCATGTTTAATAAATTATTATTCTAAACTCAGTCATATGAATATTAAAAATCACCTTATTTCCCATCACAAAGTTAAGAGAACCAACCCCACGTCGTGTATCAGCATCATCCAGTACATCATCATGAAGGAGGCTGGCAACCTGAGATGACAGGGTTATTTTTCTTTATGCAGCATTGATGAGTAATCATTTTGAACTTTGATATTTATTAAGTACCGACAAAGTTATCCTTCTTATATACAAATACAAATACCCCAAATAATTTTTTTTTGGAAAAACCATCGTGCACTATAAGCAACTCATTTGGATTTCAAGTAAAAACGGCTTCACGGCTGCAACTTTGTTCTAAAAATGCAGAAAGCAAAGATAAATAATTCATTAGCTACTTTACAACACAAGAAGAGAGTTTGTATCCCACTCTAGTTAGGTAGGCTCAAATGGGACCCAAAATAAACTGCTTTTGAGGAAGAATGTTGTTTCTTGACCATACATACGACTTTAAGATAATTGACCAAGTAGAAGAAAAAGCATAACAAATTGAAGTTGCAACCATAGCACTGTTCTTGAAGGACTATTCCATAACTAAAACAGAAAGTACCTACTGGAAAAGCTTCTAAAACTAGCTCTCTTAAATGTAAAAATGTCAAGTACAAACTGTAACTAAGGATTATTATAACCACGAATGGAAAAAGTGAGTAAAGGAAAGCGCATAACACTCACTTTAACAAATATAAGGGAAAAAACATTTCTATTACATTTTTTCCTGCTGAATCTCTAACCTAGTTATCACTTGATTAGAGTTTTATGCTCCAGTAGCATTTGATTCTAATGTTTTTCCTTTTCCTTAGTCCTATGATTCGTACCACCTTCATGCACTAATGATTTGAAAAGCAGGTCATATATGTAAAATTAATATTAAAAAACCTTACATGAATCATTTCTGTGATTTCGGCAATAGATTGTAGTCTCATACGCGACTCGGATGAGAACAAATCAACAACCCCTTCTGAAGCCGGTTTAGAGATTTGAACATTTAAAGCTGTTGCCATTAATAATAAAACCTGCGCAAAAGACAAAACATTTGAGTCTATATATGAGCACATAACATGTTCACAAGCGAAAGCAAGCACATGCATGAATATGCTATGGTGTTACTAAGTGGTTGTGTTTCAGATGATGAACAAAATGAAAATCCACGTTTCAGTTGGAACTTTATAGTTCAATGTAGAAAAGGGTTAACAAGTCACAAGAAGAATTCTAGTGAACCTCTAAATAGAGGTGGCAAGACCCATTTACTATGAACGACTCGATTTCGGTATGTTTGATCTCTAACATATCAATCAGGTAAACACTGGCCGAAAGGCGCCCACATAGTATGTTTAATGCATAAAACCTCTAAAATCTTTTTATTCAGAAAGAACTAATGATTACTAAAAAATATAATTTAGTAATTACATTTGACACACTTTACATGAAAACCTAAAAATTTTGGGAAACATTGTTTTGGATAAACCCTATCCCAACTGGCCAATTGTTCTGACACGTATTGAGAAAAATACCAGTATTGACTCGTAACTGTTCGACATGTTACCCAACCCACTTGACCTGCCCACTGTGCCCCCGCTACTTGTGTTGACTTCCTACTTCAAATATATTGGATGTGAACATGTGTTTAACCATAAAATACAGCATGGATACATATCATCATACGCTCTAAAGAGAACAAAAAGTTTAGAGGTGAGAAGTTATGTATTGTTGAATGGTAAGAGTGAAAAATTCACTCCCAACAAGATGATAGTTCTATCCTTTTGGGCAGTAATATCTCAATGACTTAATGTTATGCACATCAAACCTAATCACAATAAGCATCTTATGCATCAAAAAAATGAAAGCAATAAACCTACAGTGGGGCGAAATCTCTTCCCTTCAACACCCATCTTAAAGAAATACTCGGCCGCTGAGGCGAGTTTTGGCACCTGCAAAAGAGCATACATTTGAAGACAGTTTTCCAAAAGCACACCCAGAATGAAATAGATGCCAGCCATATCTGAAGACAAGGTTATTTCAGCCATACCTCAGTAACAACCATTGATCGCAGCCTATTAGCAACAATCGATAATTCATCAGCAACAAGAGAAAATGGGTCCACTTGATCCTGAATAAAAAGAAGAAAAATATTCAAATATGGGAAAAGGCTAGCTTATCCCTAGCAAGTACACTAGAGAAAAGCATACACAATGTAGAAGATAGGAGATATTACCAAGAATAAACTACATATATAACGTTTTGCAATGCCTTTTTGGAGTAAACAGTTAATTTGATTAAGGGAGACAAACAACTACCTTGATATGAGTGGAACAAAGTCATAAGAGACAGAAAAGTAAGACAGCAATTCTGCTTATTGGACATTTAACTATTAACAGAGATGCTTGAGAAAAAAAGTTACGAGTGTTATTTCCACTTCTTCGTATAGAAACAATGAAAATTCAATGCAGTGCTGAGCAACATGAACTGAAAAAGAGTCTATCCCCAATCAAACACTTATTACAAGCAAACCCCATATATTTTAAAGAACAACAAAGCAAATGAAGTTTTGTCGAATAGGATAATGTGATGAGCAACAAACAAGGTAGAATAGAGTATCCAAAATTGCATTCACCTCTTCATACTGGGGTTGTGGTCCACTGGAACTAAAAGCACGTGAACACCAAGGAGAGATTTCTCTGCAACCCAAAACCTACTAATTACCGAAAACAATAACAAGATATACATAAAAACCATGAGATTAAGCTAGGATCAACAACCAGTAAACAAAAGCAGGATAAAATAGATATGAGAATACTGTAAAAATTCATTATAAGATCAAGGTAATGATGTAGCAACCAGAATGATTCAATATAACAAAACAATGAAAAAACAAATATGTAAAAAATAGCAAGTCAATATATGAAATTTTCTACCTTTGAGTATGCTTTAGACTAGTCATGTCTGAAACCGTAAGTGATCCATAAGGCATTTTCTTTTCATTATGTTTTGATCATTTTCTTTTCTTAGTAAAACATATAAAACGATCCCAACGCTTCATAACACATCAATCCCTCCACAACCCAAAAAGATGCAACCTTTAAGTACACAAATACACATGGAGTTTAATGAAAGGGTGCTACTATACGCGCACAACCTCAAGCTCTATAGGAGCCGCATAGATAGCGAATTGTATGGACTTCGTCAGTGGCGTGTTTTATCACATAAATCGCTTTTGTGTGAGTCAGACGCATCATACAACATGTGTAATTTGTAACAACACCAACTCATACGGCCCGTATATAACCTTATGGTCTGTATGACTATTTGTTATAAAACCGATACAACCCTTATGACACCTTATACGGTCTGTATGACTCATACAGACCAGTGGTGTCCGGTTACCTAGTTGTTGGTTAGTATGACTCATACAACCCATATGACACCTTATACGGGCCCTATGACTCATAGGCCGGTATAATGTCCAGTGCTGTTATACGGGTCGTATATCTACACTAGAATATTTAGAATACCGTCCAATCAAGACAATGATGTTGACTAATAGCAATGCCAATAGTAACTTTTAATCATCACAGATCACTAACACAGATTCACAATCTGAGTTGAAAATTTTCCAAAAAGAAAAATGTTGCAGTAAACATTGAAACATACCCAAAAGGGCGTTTAGCAAAGTTCATAAAGCATAATCGTATCACTTTCATCAAACCAAAAACCCCAACACCCAGGCCCCGTTTGATTAACAGAATTCCCCACATTCATTGGAATTGAAACTGAAAATTTTCCATCCAAAATCCTATTCGATTGGTCACCAGACAGAATTTAAATTAGAAAATCTCCCCACATTCATTGGAATTCATATTGCTTCCACCTACCCATGAAATGTTCATAATTAATATTCTAATTCTACTAAATAAATTGTAAACAAATGTTGACGAAAGAAAAAAAAACAATGAATTGTAAACTGAAAACAAATGAATTGTAAACTGAAAACAAATGTTGACGAAAGGGTTTACCTGTTCAGAAGACTCCATTGGAGACCTGAAGTGGCTGTATTGTTGATGATGTGGTGTAGAGCTGTACAACCATCGACAACGGTTGTATCGTATCACTGCTCTTGAAATCCTATTGATTCCTCGATAAATTAACATCTTCTGATGTATGGATTTTAGTCAAGAGAGACGATGAATGAAATAAGATTGTGATTATGGAAGAAGGGGTTAATGGTGATGGCGGTGGAGTGGGGGAAATTGTAGGGGTTTTGGGGGTGACACGACAAATGTGTTTACTTTTACCACCGGATCAGGTTGGAACATCGAAAAACATACTTTACGTGACTTCATTTGGTTTTAATATGTTCAGGTTTACTATTATTAACAACTAACAAGGTATATAAAAACCAGTTATATATAGCTAACTGATTAAGCTAATATACTCGTTACATATAAATATAAGAAGATAATGATTTTAAAAAATTATGTAAATACATGGTATACGTATATAAAATGTAGCAATAAAATTATGTAAAAATATATGAAATAAGTTCAAAATCTAAATCTGTATATTTGTAGTAGTTAATCATGACTAACATAAGTTAAATATAAAATTTTATTATTTATAGATATATTTTATATTTTATAAAAAGTTCAAAAGCTTGGAGAAATATATATTATAAGAAAAATATCAAAAAGAGAGTTGGGGATTTAAATTAGCGAAATTTGAGGTTATTAAATATTATTTATCGTATAGGATTGAAAAATGTTTAGCATGTCAAAACCAAAACTTAATGGATACTTAGCGAGATAACCGGTAATCTAACAAAAATGTTAAAAATATAATATTTTAGAAAAAATAAAATTCTAGTAGACTAAGAATGATAAGAAATGACTAAAAATCAAATTTTATAATTTTTAGATTATTTACATGGTAAAGATAAATACAAAACTTAAATATGCTAAAATTATAAAAATTTAATAAAAATGAACTCTATTGCCAATATAGTGAAAACTCCATAACCCAAATAGTAATCTATAATGATGAATATATATATATATATATATATATATATATATATATATATATATATATATATATATATAGATAATCAAAGTCAGTATTGATTTTGATACATTCTCTAGTGCATTATTGATGCGGACCCAAGTGTGGATGAGCAAGCTTTAGCCTTTTTGGAGGCCCAAAATCGCTTATCCAAGAGGGCTTCACTAAAATGGCCATAAGTTGGGCTAGAAGTCTCCGTTTTGGGCCCACGACCAGTCAAAACGACCGTTGGACCAAGGAGCACGTTTTCACAAACAGTCGTAGGCGGTTTGGGTCATCGTTTCGGCCCAAAAACGGCTTATTTTAGGAGTTATTTCAATTTTTGTCTTATTTTTACATTTTGTTGGACTTTGCTTTTGGCCCAGTTTTCGGCCCACTTATGTTTTGTGGCCCATTAAAATTTGGTTTTGTTTCTTTATATGATTGTAAGAGATGAGAGAAATATTATTCAAGTTATCTAAAAATCTGTTTTTTCTCTCTATCACTGTGTGTGTTAGTGATCTACCCTGATTATCGGTATTCTTTGTGAATCAACGATAGTTAGAAGGATTGTTCCTGGTATTCTTGTTGAATCAACAGGTTCAATTATCTATCTCTCTATTTCCGACTGCATCAATTATTGTTATTATACAAAGTACACGTTTTGAGATAAATACAAAGTAAAACCAAAAAATGTTACAACAAAGTATTTGTTGTGTTAAAGTATTGCTAAATAAAGACAACTAGTGTTTTCTCCCGCGCTACATGAGCGGAAGTTTGGTTGTTTTCCCTATGTTTTACGCGACCTTGACTTTCTTCGTTGTCGGGTCGGATCATCAGAAACCACAAAAGTGTATATCGATACCGGTTCCGATAATACCGAATAACGATACCAATGTTTGACGCCAAAAACACATAAAAAAAATTTATGGTCGGTAATAAAAATATATAAAACTTTGATGTAGCACCTCACTTGCCTTCATTATAAAAAAAACTCACTAATAGCTCGGGAAAAAAACCAAAAGAATAATCCTAATTAGGATTTAGGTTTTAATATCAATTTGTAAAAGATGTGGCCAATATATTAAAAAGCAAACTTCACCCGCGCTATGCGCGCAGGAGTTTGGTTGTTTTCCCCTGTCTAACGCTACCGTTACTTTCTTCGTTGTCGGGTCGGCTCATCGAAAACCACAAAAGCATATACCGATACCGGTCTCGATAATATTGAATACCAATACCAATATTTGACACCGAAAACATAAAAATAAACTTTTGTGGTCAAAAAACAAATATAAAAAACTTTGTTGTTTGTTCTAGTTCGAATTTTGGTTTTAAATACATTTTGTAAAACTAAGTGGCCAATCTGTTAAAAAGCAAACTTCACTGTAGCAGTGAAGTTTGTTTTTTAATATATATTATAATTAAAGTTAAAATGACAATCGAAGTTAAAGTATGATTATGTGTATAATAAAGTATGATAAAACTTGATATGATGAATTATTTTGCTAAAGTTAAAATTAAAACTTACTCAACAATACTAACTTTTGTATGCATATTAGTTTAACAGACAATAAACGATAAAAATGATAACATTTGAGATGTTACCTGATATGGTCCAAGACTCGGGTCCTAGCTTGTTACTTTATGTTTAATTAAAGTACTTTGATGTAATGTTTAAAAACAAATGATTATGTAATGACTTTAAAAGTTTCACTTCTACGATAAATGAATATGTGAGGTATAAGAATTATGTTTCTAATATATAAATCTAAACTGTGAGCTCTCATATGAACAAGGCATTACACACTCTCTCCTCCATATCATGCTCGCTCTTATACAAAATGACAATTGACTGATGTAGATGCTCTAATATATCTTACGAATTTGGTCCTTCGATCAAATTGAATACAACGATTGGTAATGAACCCGTAGTGTTGTTGGCGTTGGACTAGTTTTAAAATCAAATTACATCAACAACTATATATATATATATAGTTACACACACATATATATATACACATATATATATAATAACGAAACATGAAACTATTTTATACTGATTAATTTACAATTCTATCAAAGTATAATTTGATGTAATCAAAATATAAAGTCAAGGATATTCATTAAAAAGTAAATAAATTTTAAAAACCTAGTCACTGATCCAATTTGCCAGTCATACTTGACCAACTTAAACGACGATTAAAAGGACACTGCCGGAGCAGAGAGGTTACAAGTCCCTCTAGTCCAATCTACGCCAGAACACTTATTAAGATGCTTTATTAAACTATAAATTTATCTATAATTTTTTATATACTAAGTTTAATAACACAATCAGTGGACTCCATTAGTCACTGTTTTGGAACCACCAAAAACATAACTTTCCTATCAAATTAAACCATGATACTAATAAAAAAAACCCAAAAACCAAAAAGTTACATGAAGTTAAAAAATACAACAACAAAAAATTTAAATTCCAAAATCAAATAATACTTAATATAACAAAATTCATAAAAAAAACATGAAAATACAGAATAATTAAAGAAACAAAAACATGAATTTCTAACTTCAACTCACTTTTCTAAATTAACAAAATGTGGGATGGATTTGAGGCTAAATAGAAGTTCAAACACTTCCAGCAGAAGCTAGAATCAATAGACTTCTAGGTTTGTTTTTCACTTTGTTATATTGATAACTCTATGAGCATATGGGCAACTTCATCTTCACTTTGTTCTGTTGATAACTATGCATGCCAACTCTTTAAGCGCCCGCCTGGACGTTTGAACATCCACATCATCATCCGCGGGCAAGGAATCAATTGCAGCCGACGCTAGGCTGGCATGCTTTGCTGCTAGTTCCCTTGTTCTTTGTATGCCATGACTTTTACCAAGATACTTGAGAGCCTGTATACCCCCATTGATTATTGTCAACATTAAAAATGAAAAAGTTTGCTAAAATTATCTATCTGTTTGAGACAGATCAAAGCTCATAACACAAATCAACCCATTCATATACAAATGGTTGAGGTTGCAACCTCCTATGTAGATATTAGTAGTACTGTTTATATAGAAACTTACAAGATCCATATTCGTAGGGTTGTCTAATCCTTTGTCAACAACTGAACGTAACTCTGGGAACTCCTCTATTGCATATATTACTGGAGCTGTTACAATTCCCTGCAAAACGACGTATTAGAAAGTTAAAAATATTTTGCACAGCATGCGAGCGTAGGTTCATCTGTTGACCTACCAACATTGTTTTTCCACTTTTCATTTTGATATTCGTAGCAATTTATTGTACTAAATATGATTTTAGAAACTATCATATCAAAATGATATCTAACTTGTTCCAATAATTGGATATTAAAGGTTGAAAGCACTTTAGTGACACTAAGATTGACTTTCACTGTGTTTGACACACAACTGTCTTATTTTTTGTTTTGTTTTTAGATTTTATCCATTTGACCCGTTAAAGATATATGCAGGATCGGGTTTTGTCACTTAACACTTATAATTCTCTCAAACTCACTTATGATATCACTCAAACAAGATGAAGCAATGCCTTTAACAAGAGTTGATAATAATATAATAAGTAGTCAAAGGAACAAGCAGGAGTATTTTCAAGGTACTTGTATATATTACTTCTCAACTCAAGATTACAAGACACTTACAAGCATACAACAAGAGTTACAATGAGAAACTATATATACTAGATCCTACAGCCGGTTATACTTGATACCAGCTGGAAACCTACGACTAAAGCATATACTACAATGCTATAGTTAAGGTATCTTAGATAAAGTATTATCTAAGATATGGTAGTCATGACATGTCCATGACTTACCTTTTGTCACCAACTAAAGATGGCAACTGTACTTAACATAAAAAGGTAAACAGTAGATTAAAGTATGGTCAACTACATGACGTTTGAGAAAACGCCATGCAGTATCTCAGAGATTTGCAGCGGGCTGTCAGACAGACCATACTTATGTCTACTGGATAATAGAAGTGTCTTCCGAAGGTTAACTGGCTTCGGAAGAACAAGTTCTTCCGAAGCCACTTATACTTCGGAAGATGCTTCTATGCTTCCGAGGCTTTGAGGACTTCTTTATACTTCGGAAGTTGACTTCAGAACTTTGTCTTCAAGTCTTGATTCTTCGGAGTAACTTCTTTATCTTCGAAAGTTGGAGTTTCCTTCGGAAGTGTATTTTACACTTAGACTTCGGAAGAGCTCCTTCTTCCTTCGGAAGTCCCACACTTGGCTTCGGAAGTCCTTTGTATGTTTTACTCAAAATTTTCTAAGTGACATGGTTTTGGTTGCAACAGCCTCTCTAGATCCAACAAACCCCCCCTAGGCTGATGCTACAAAAACTTCACTTATTTCTACTTCTCAAAGTTTTCAGCACCAGGGACAAAGATATTTGTCTGTCTCTTTGTTCTTCCCGGAATTGGTGCTGAGAAGCTTGTACAAGTCATTCGTGGATAGGAGATCCAGTCTATCACTTTGAATGACATGTACCCTTTGTTGTGACCCCCTGAAGAGAGTTAGTTGACGGGTTGTAGTCATACTTCCATCTAACTATGAACTCAAGTTCAGGACCTTCAACCATTTGAAGAAAGGCTTTGCCTTTGGTTGCTGATCCTTTCCTTTCCTCCTCTCTCAGTTTTGACTCCTCTTCGACCTTGCTTCTGGCAGTAAGCTCGGCCATGTGAAGGCTGCCTAAATGATTTCTGATGTGGGCAGCTACATCGGAGTTTGAAGGGTTGGACAATGGTTTCTCTGCTAACTCAGCAATATCAAATCTGCTTAAGTGTAGCAGAGATGAGGCATTCAGCCTGTTAATCTCACCATTCTCTCTCTCAACAACAAAGTTGTGAGAAGAGTCTTCGAACCTCCACTGGACTATCTTCTTTCTGGGTACAAGAGGTTGTCTTGGTACCCTATCTCCTTTCTTTGTGTCCAGCAGAGTCACCAGCTTTCTCCTCAGCTTCTTTTCTTCCTCATTCAATGTATCTGAATTGAGGCCAAGGAGTCTTGCAGCTTGGTCCAAAGTTCCTCTGGGCAGATCAAGAAACTCATCTCTTGTGAGGGAACTTGAGGATCCATCAACATAAGTCAGGTTGACTGAATCCTCCTCACAGGAGATGTCGCTCAGAGTAGTGCAGTTGATGAGCTTAGTTTTGATCGCCTTGAATTCCTCCATAGAGAGATGTTTGGAAGGCTGAGGGGATGGTTTGATTGGTTGTTGGGTAGGTTTAGGAGTTTGGGTTCTGGCTAAGGTTTTAGGTTGGATGATGGGTAGTTTAGGTGGTTGAGGTGAAGGGGTTGGTAGATGTGATGGTGTAGGTTCAGGGGTGAAGGGTTCAGGTTCAGTTTTGATTGGGAAGGGAAAGGGTATAGGTTCAGGTTGAGGTTGGGTTTGGATTTTGGGCTGAGAGGTGGCTTTGAAGGTCATCCCCTGTCCCCTTCTATACATCTCTTTTCTTCTCCCCGCATGAATGTCAGCCTTGATGTCACTGACATGTCGTTGGAGAGTCTTCTCAGACATTGGACCCACTTGCCTGCCAGAGAAGCCATGAGCTTTAAGATAGTTCTTCATCCAAGCTTTCTCACCTATCTTCTTGGCGGCAGACAGTCCAGCCTCTTCTTCTCTCTTCTTTTTCTCCACCAGCTTCTCCCTTGCAGCTCTCTTTCTCTCCTTCTCCATTTGATCTTGCTCTTTGTTGAAGAGCCATAAGATCGTATCACTATTGTGTGGAGACAACTCCTCTTGAGAGAATCCTCTGGAGAGTAGAAAGTGATCCTTTCTCTCTGAGCTGCAGATCAGCTTCTCTTTCTTTTCTCAGCCTTTCTTCTTCCAAGGCCAACCTTGCAGCCTCTTCTTTTTGCTGTCTTTGCAGCAAGGTTGCCTTTTCAAGCTCTATCAGCTCCTCTAATGGTAGCAGGAGTACATCTTCCGAAGCAGCCCCTAGACTGACAAGTCTATCAATTACCTCCACTCTTCTTCTATTGTTGACTGCCTCTTGGTTGGCTGCAGCTGCTTTTGTACTTGCAGCTAACAGTTTCCCAGTTGGCAGTCTTCCTTTCCTTCTGAGCTTCTCCAACCTTTCTTCTTCCTGAAGCTCTTCCGAAGTCATCTTCCTCTTGCCTTTTATGTCTTCGGAAGTGCTAGACTTTGGTGGTTCTTGGATAGAAGATCCAGGTTGGGTAGTGGAGGTAGGAGCTGAGGTCAATGCAGATGTTATAGCTAATGGTTGGCTGAGAAAGTCCTCCCTATTAACCTCAGATGCAAGTTCCAGAATTGCATCTGTGACTATTAGATCATCGGAAAGAGAAAATAGTCCTTCCGCAGCAGCAATCTCAGCTTCGGAAGTTTGTGTTGGTTCTTCCGAGGCTTCGAATTGTGCTTCGGAAGTCTGTGAAAACACACCTTCTGTCCCAACTGTTTCAGTTGCTGGGCCATCAGTCCTAGTTTCCCCTTCGAAATCAATCTCAGGTTCCACTTGGGCCTTAGGTTGACCAACTTCCTCAACAGTGGTAGGAGGTGCATTCAACCTCTGAAGCTCTTGAGCTCCAAAGTAAATCACAGACATATCTGGACTGGGTTGTTCAATCAGGGACTCTAAAAGGAACTTGTTGAAGATCCTATTTAGATCCTGAAGCATCCTTTGATCCACTTGAAACACAACTGGAGGAGGCTCAGGGAAGATGGCAGCTTGTTGTCTTGAGCTCAAAGAAGTAAGAGCTTGACTGATGGTATCCTGTCTTTGGCTTTGTCCCTCAACATTCTCCCCCTTTTTGGTAGCATCATCTTGAGAGGTAGATGAGCTAGAGGAAGAGGTCAAGGAGACCTGAACTGGTACATGCCTAACAGATCTCTCAATCTGTGTCTCAGCTAGTTTGGCCTTGAGACTTTCAATCTCAAGTTGCTGAGTGGCAGACCTATCCTCTAAAGTCTTAACCTTTGATTCAAGGTTTGAGACTTTAGAAAGTAGGTCTCTTATGGTGAGTTGCATACTTCCCTCATCTTCTTTTGAAGAATCACGGGGAGATGAGGTAACATACCTGGTATGTTCATCCTCACCACCAGATGTGGTTTCTTGGCACCCTGGTTTCCCTTGCACAATGATGTCTCTTTCAGAGGCATCATAGGGCATGGTTGCCGTAGATTCAGTCTGACTGTCGTTACCACTGTCCTGAGGATCCATTGAGGCTCCTTCAGTAGTGGCAGCTGAATCTACATGAGTCCCCTCCACATCAGTGGGACTCACCTCAGTAGGGCTTTGCTGGTGTGGGCTAGAGACAAGAGGTTTCTCTAGGCTCTGTTGATCCTTAATAGGGTGTAGTGGATCAACTTCATCGCCTTTGAGAGACATAGTCTCTTCACCAGCTCCGGTCAATAGGTCAGTGAAAGAAAAGGAATGAAGACCTAAGGACCCGGGACTTTGATCAATGTCAAAAGGCATTGAGCTGTCCCTTGGTGGCTGCTCAGGGGAGTATAGAGACTCACCCTGAGGGCTATCAGCTGGGGTTTTGGGCTCATGGGTCTGAGACTGAGGAGACTCAAGACCCATATTGAGGTCAATAGTGAAGGATTGGTGGACCTCTGGCTGAGTGGGAGCCCCTTGTTCCACTCTAGCCTTTTTGGTTTGAAGAGGAGGGGCTTGTTCAATCAGAGTAGATTGAACAAGGGTTCGTTTGGTACGTCTCTGGTAGGTGACAGTGATGGGAGGAGAAGGTAGATTTGGAATGGTGAGGGTAGTTGCTGGTGTGGGTTCATCACCTGTGGGGTTAACAGGGATGTCACCAGGAGCCGTTGGCTCAATCATACCTGGAAGTAGTGCGGTATCCCTTCCAGTGTAGTTGGTAGACACTCTCTTCAAGACTTTGAAGATGGTCGGCCTCATTTGGGGAGCAGACAGAGCAGCTGCACAGACAAGCTTACCCTGATCTAGCTCGCAGTTGATTATGTGCTGGAGAAATCTGGGATACATAAAGAATGTGTCCCTTTGCAGATTTCCCATAAGGTTAGTCAGCACAAACCTTGAGTAGTTGAAGCGAAGGCCTTGTACCAACCCATGAACTAAGCACCCGAGTTCATAGGGGATTTGATCCCATCCCCCGGATTTGTTAGATAGACAGTGAAGAACCACATGCAGCAGGAACTTCCACTTGTAGGAGAAGTTGAATTTGTAGACTGTTGACCTGCTTACATCTCCACCGTATCCCATTTGGAGATAAGAACTATCTAACTCAGATTTGGGGAATTCCGTCGGTGCGCCTTCATCATGGAGCTCAAGATGCTCCCTGATGATTTGTTCAGTGATGACCAACTCTTGGCCACAAACACTTGACCTAATAGCACGAACCCCATTTAGGGTTTCAATCCGACCATTTGCCCAAAATTCGGACATTTGAAGAAGAAGAAAGAAATGATATCAGAGAAGTCAGCATCCCTTGATGAGTCAAGGAGTGCGACCTGGTTGTGCTGAGGGTTTAAGGCCATTGAGAAAGATAGCAGTAAAATCTTTCTTCCGAGCATAAAGTATTTCCGAAGGTAATGTTCTTCCGAAGGCAAATGTAGTTCCGAAGGTAAATTACTTACTTCCGAAAACACATGTTGCTTTCAGGTGGAATGTATTGAGTGCTTCGGAAGTAGAACTGAGATGAACTCAATCGCTTCTTCCGAGACTTAGTACTCTTCCGAGAAGAAAATTATCCTATGAGAAATTTGCTTCGGAAGTTATGCTAGATATCTTCCGAGGGCAAATTTCTCTTCGGAAGAACTTATACTTAGATAAATAAGAAAGGATCTTTTGTAACAGGGCTTAGATTGTATTGACATAAGACTTTACACATTAAAAAGGTTTTCAATTGAGATTAACTAATCAATGTTTATCATCCCAATAGCTGTAATGAGATATTTAAATCTTTGTTCATCAAATGCTTTGGTGAACAAATCAGCATATTGTTCATTTGAATCAACTTTGATTAGTTTTATAAGATTTTTCTCATGAATATCTCTAATGAAATGATACCTGATATCAATGTGCTTTGTCTTAGAGTGCTTCACTGGATTTTCAGTGATGGATATAGCACTGTTGTTGTCAATGTGGATAGGAGTGCTCATGAAGTTGAATCCATAGTCAATCATCTGGTTTTGAATCCACAGCAGCTGAGCACAGCAACTTGCAGCAGCAATGTATTCAGCTTCAGCAGTTGATGTAGAGACACAGGATTGCTTTTTGCATTGCCATGAGATGATCCTTCCACCAAGAAATTGACATCCACCTGATGTTGATTTCTTGTTGATGTTGCAGCCACCATAATCACTATCAGAGTAACCATAGAGATTAAAATCACTATTTCTTGGATACCAGAGACCTAACTTAGGTGCTCCTTTGAGGTATCTGAGGATTCTCTTGACAGCAATTAGGTGAGACACCTTTGGAGCAGCCTGATATCTTGCACAAATGCAAGTTGCAAACATGATATCAGGTCTACTTGCTGTGAGATACATCAGAGAACCAATGATTGCTCTATACTGATGTTGATCAGTATCCTCCCCCTCAGAATCAGGGCATAAATCATGGTTTCTGGGTATGGGTGTCTTTGCTGCTTTACAATCCTTCATATCAAATCTTTCTAAGATATCATTGACATACTTAGATTGATTGATGAAGAACCCTTCCTTCAGTTGCTTTACCTGAATTCCAAGGAAAAAGTCCATTTTTCCCATAGAACTCATCTCGAACTTCTTTTTCATAATGCTCTCAAAGTCTTTGCACATTTGGTCATTTGAGGAACCAAATATGATGTCATCAACATAGACTTGAACTAGCAAAATGTCTTTCCCAGACTTTCTGATGAAGAGAGTCTTGTCAATGGTACCTCTAGTATAACCATTCTTCAGAAGAAATTGAGACAATGTCTCATACCACAGCCTAGGTGCTTGGTGCAGCCCATATAGAGCTTTATCCAACTTGCACACATAGTTTGGGTGCTGTGGGTCTTCAAATCCTGGAGGCTGGCATACGTAGACTTCCCTATCTATATCCCCATATAGAAAGGCACACTTGACATCAAGCTGGTAGACAGTGAAATTCTTGGATGCAGCATAAGCAAGGAAGATCCTAACTGCCTCAAGTCTTGCAACAGGTGCAAAGACATCAGTATAATCAATTCCTTCCTCTTGAGTGTATCCTTGAACCACCAGTCTTGCCTTGTTCTTGATAATCAAGCCTCTGTCATCTCTTTTGTTTCTGAATACCCACTTGGTGCCTATAGGTACTTGACCAGATGGTAGCGGACATAGGTTCCAAACCTTTTGTCTTTTGAATTGAAGCAGCTCCTCTTGCATTGATTCAACCCAGCTACTATCTTTCAAGGCATCTTCCACCTTCTTGGGTTCCATTTGGGATAAGAAGCATGAGTACAAGCAGACATTCCCATTATGAGTTTGTCCCCTTGTTCTCACACCCTCAGAGACTTCCCCTATGATGTTTTCAGCTGGATGAGTATTGTGAATTCTGAGTCTTGGAATCACCTCCAGTTGCAAAGATAGGTCCAAGTTGGACATATTTTGCTCAGGAGCTTGAATACTTGGTCCAGCTGTTGTTTCAATCTCATTCAATGAGGACTGATTGAATGAAAGAGAAACATCATCATTTCTTTGCTGTGAAGCATCATTAACAGTTGCCTGTTCCTTCAAAATGCTGCTTCCATCAGCTTGGTGTTGTGCAGGATCACCTGAGGAGACTTGAAGATCATCAGGTGAATCCCTTGTTGAAGTTCCACTATTTCTTGAAATGGTTATTCTGTCAGATCTTTCAATAGTGGGAACTTGATTTGTTGTAGCTCTTGGAGAACTTGGAGCAGGTCTGGGAAGCTCAAATTGATCTTCATCAGAATTGCTTTGAGCACCTGTTCCAGCTGAAACATTCTCACAAGATGGTTTAGAATAGTTTGGAAACAATTCTAAATCAAAAATATGATCAGGGCCATTCCCCCTAACACAAGGAGTGTGCTCATTAACTACAATGTTGGAGGATTCCTCAAATTGTTGGTTTTTAATATTATAAACCCTGTATGCTTTAGAATAGGAGGAATATCCAACAAAGATAGCATCATCTGACTTTTCAGCAAATTTTGCCAAATTGTCTTTTGTGTTAAGTATGGTACACCTGCTGCCAAAGGACCTTAGAAAGCCAATGAACGGTGGCCTCTTGTTCCATAACTCATAAGGGGTCTTTCCATGTGGCTTTACTACAAGAACTCTGTTCTGCACATAGCATGCAGTGCTGACTGCCTCTGCCCAGAATGTTAGAGGCAGCTTTGAATCAGCTAACATAGTCCGAGCAGCCTCAATAAGTGTCCTATTTCTCCTCTCAGCAACACCATTTTGTTGAGGAGTTCTAGGAGCACTGTATTGTCTGGCAATCCCTTTTGAGTTACAAAATGAGTCAAGAACAAAGTTCTTAAACTCAGTCCCTTGATCACTTCTAATTATTTTAACCTTGTGATCAACTTGATTTTCTATTTTAAGAATAAAAGATTTTAAAGTTTCAGCAGTTTCATCTTTAGTTCTTAAAAAGAATACCCATGTAAATCTAGTAAAATCATCAACTACCACAAGGCAATATGATTTCCTTCCAATGCTCATTATACTTGTGGGACCAAATAGATCCATGTGCAATAAGTGTAATGGAGTAGTGATAGAGTTAACAACTTTGGATTTATGAGAAGACCTGTGTTGTTTCCCTTTCAGGCAAGCAACACAGTTATCTTTGCAGAAAAATTCCTTTTTAGGCAAACCATGTACCAAGTTATTTTTAGCCAATTTATTCATTGTCTTAAAATTGACATGACACATTCGTTTATGCCATAGTGTTGACTCATCACTATCAGCTTTGGAAAGAAAGCATGATACTTCTCCCATTGGGGAAGCATTGTTCATATCAAGCTTGTACATATCCCCTCTCCTGGGAGATCTAAGAAGCACCAATTCCTGAGGAATTGTCATCCCAGGTTTGAGGATGATGCACTCATGTTCTGTGAAAAGCATTTGATGCTTTTGATCACAGAACTGAGAAACACTTAACAGGTTGTGTTCAAGCTGTTTGACAAAATTAACTTTGTCAACTTTTAACTTTCCGTTGGATATACTTCCTCTGCCAGAAATATATCCTCCGGCCTCACCTCCATCATAATGTTGAAATTGTTGAAGGAGAGATCTGTTCCCTGTCATGTGCCTGGAGCATCCACTATCTACAATCCAAATGTTGTTATTCTTGTCATATGGATGTCCCTGCACATAAGGTGAGATAATTAGTTTTGATTGGAAACCCAAGCCTTGTTGGTCTTGGGTTCTTCCAATGAGAGTGACATGATTGAACCAAAATTTATGCATGGGGGTTCAATAGATGTCTTTGAAGAAGAGGTTTGGGCTACAGCATCTTCCTTGATCTTCCATTCCATCCCTTGGTTGATCATAGAAGATGAGCTTGATGAAGCTTTTGTAGCTTGGCATTCTTCCGAAGCTTCTTTCTTTTCGGAAGAGACCTTCACCACCTTTTCTTCCGAAGCAGTCTTCTTCTGGGATGGTTTCAAGGGGACTCTTTTGTGAGTCTTTGCAGCTTTCACTTCCGAAGCCTTTTTCCTTTCGGAAGAAGAGTTTTCTTCCGAGAGAAGCCTTGCTTCGGAAACAAGCTTTCCCTTTTTCATCACTTGAACCATTTGATATGGTCCAAATGTGAAACCTTTCCTGACTCCTTCTCTTTTAACATTATTTGCATAATGTGTGCTAGCAGGATTGTAATAACAATCTTTAGCCATGTGGTTTTGCAGACCACACATTATGCATGCAATGTTAATTTTCTGGGAATTAGAGGGTTGCTGTTTCTTGTTCTTTTTCTCCTCATCAGCAACCTTTCCCTTTAACTTCTGATCCTTTGGTAGGATAGGAGTACTGGTACTATACTCCTTTCCTGAATCAGAAGGTCCAACCACCTGAAATCCTGCTGATATGAATACACCCTTTTGCTTTGGGTCTATCTTCAGCTTGGATTCAGCCACCTTCTTGGCAGTTTTTCTGGCTGCTTTAGCCCTGCTTCTTCTGGCTTTGGTGGTCAGGGTTTGATCATCATTGGCCGGGGAGGGCACAATTACCTGTTCCTTCCCTGTGATGGTCATGGTCTCCACAGTTGCATCACTCTTTGACTCTTTACAAGGTGGGTCAACAGATGGAACCTCTTGCTCTTCAGTACCACACCTTGGCTGTCTTATAGACTCATAAGAGTGTGGTGGAGCAATTTCATTGGTTCCCAACCCACTTTTGTTTTGATAGCAAAGTTTGGAGTGAGAGGATGATGCAAGTATGGCTTGGAAGTTTTGCTCAGAAATAGCATACTTCCTGGCTTGAGCCTCAGCTGTGACAAGCTGGGCTTGAGCCTCAGTCAATTTGGATATTAAATCCTTGATTTGAGTCTTGTAGTTGGTGTGTTCATGTTTTAAAAAGATACAGTTTTCTCTAACTCCTCAATTTTCTTTTGGTAGTCAGATTCAGCTCTTTTAAAGTCAGATTTTAGCACATTTAAAGACTCAATATCGGATTTAATTTCCATATTGTAGTCCTGGTACAATTTAACCTTAGCAATACAAGCAGGGGTACAGAGATGTTCATATACCTTGTTTTCATCTGTTCCTGCCATGAGTGCTTGAGCAGGAGTCACATCTTGAACCATAAAGCTCCAGTCAACTTCTTGAGTTTGGTGTAGAAGGATGTGTGGAGGCCTGTGAGGTTCCCGGGTTGGACTTGGGAGCCTTGCATTCCCTTGCAAAATGGCCAAGCTGGTTACAGTTGTAACATTTAGCCTTGCTTTTGTCAAACCCAAACTTGCTAGTGATTGGGTTTTGAGGGAATTGCCTTCCAGTTCTCTTAAAGAACTTCTTCGCTCTGTAGGTTAGGAGAGCCATTTGCTGGACAATGTCCACATACTCTATGTCATCTGGACTGAAGCACTCAAGATCATCAAAGCAGAATTGATGATCATTGGAGTGTCCACTCCCTGAGACAAACGCACAGCCCTCCTGAAAGGAGCTTTGCTGAGCTTGATGAGACCTTGGAGTCTCAGGGAATGTGATGTAAGGCCCAGATGAACAAGATGGCTGCTGGGTGTATGACAGGTACTGCTGAGACTGGGAGATACCTGAGCCTTCAGCAACCATTAAAGCGTTGCTAGCAGGAAGGCTCAAGGGTCTGCTTGCTTGGTGACCCTTCTTACTTTCCATTTCCAAACGGTATCCATCAAGGATCCCATAGAGTTTGGTCATGGTGAGTGTGTTTAAATTCTCTGTTCTCTTAATGGAGACACAGTAGAAAGTCCACTCATTGGGTAGAGCACTCATGAACTTTCTGGTAAGGTCTCTAAGTTCTTGAGTGATTCCCACAGATTGGAGGGAGGAGATAAGATCCATATACCTGAAATATTGTTGGCTAAAAGTTTCTCCAGCAACATAGGTGAAGTTCTCAAACTGCTGCTTCAGTGAGTCCTTCTTTGAATCATTAGAGCTTGAGTACATTTGAGCAAGTGCATCAAAGAGTTCTTTGGCTGACTTACAATGCTCAAACCCCACCATGATGGAGTTTGGGATTGCAGTCATGAGAACAGTCATAGCATTGCTGTCTATGTCAAGCTTCTTCTGTCTTCATCGGAGTAGTCTTCAACGGCCTTCTCGATCATGGCACCGTTTCCACCAGCAACTTTTGGCTTGTACGGGCCATTAACGATGGACTGCCACATCTTGCTATCCTGGTATCTGATGAAGCCTTCCATTCTTCTGCTCCAAGACCTGAAGTTTTCAGGGTCGATGATGGGAGCTTTGGTCATCGTTCCCATTTCAACTTCAGATTTGATGAGGGCCATTTTTGAGTGAGGTATAAGGAGGAGTGAAAAACTGGTTGATTAGGATGGTAAGATCTCACAATCAAGAGCCTAAAAAGCTCTGATACCAATTGCAGGATCGGGTTTTGTCACTTAACACTTGTAATTCTCTCAAACTCACTTATGATATCACTCAAACAAGATGAAGCAATGCCTTTAACAAGAGTTGATAATAATATAATAAGTAATCAAAGGAACAAGCAGGAGTATTTTCAAGGTACTTGTATATATTACTTCTCAACTCAAGATTACAAGACACTTACAAGCATACAACAAGAGTTACAATGAGAAACTATATATACTAGATCCTACAGCCGGTTATACTTGATACCAGCTGGAAACCTACGACTAAAGCATATACTACAATGCTATAGTTAAGGTATCTTAGATAAAGTATTATCTAAGATATGGTAGTCATGACATGTCCATGACTTACCTTTTGTCACCAACTAAAGATAGCAACTGTACTTAACATAAAAAGGTAAACAGTAGATTAAAGTATGGTCAACTACATGGCTTTTGAGAAAACGCCATGCAGTATCTCAGAGATTTGCAGCGGGCTGTTAGACAGACCATACTTATGTCTACTGGATAATAGAAGTGTCTTCCGAAGGTTAACTGGCTTCGGAAGAACAAGTTCTTCCGAAGCCACTTATACTTCGGAAGATGCTTCTATGCTTCCGAGGCTTTGAGGACTTCTTTATACTTCGGAAGTTGACTTCAGAACTTTGTCTTCAAGTCTTGATTCTTCGGAGGTAACTTCTTTATCTTCGGAAGTTGGAGTTTTCCTTCGGAAGTGTATTTTACACTTAGACTTCGGAAGAGCTCCTTCTTCCTTCGGAAGTCCCACACTTGGCTTCGGAAGTCCTTTGTATGTTGTACTCAAAATCTTCTAAGTGACATGGTTTTGGTTGCAACAGCCTCTCTAGATCCAACAAACTCCAACAATATAGTATGGCCAATTTTGAAACGGTTTGAAATTAACAGCTCTACTTGAACTCCTTACATGCAGACGCTGAATAACAACAGCTTTATTCATCAATGTCAGAATCAGTTCCCAAGTATAAGTAGTATTAGTTCATAACCCTTTATCACCGCTTCTACAAATGAGAAGTTTGCAAAAATAATCGAAATTCAATTTTTTGATTTTGTATCTTCTATTTTTTTTCATAATGTTAAACTGAACATAATGACAAGTAGATTCAGGATCTCCCTACAGAACACTTGACTCCTAACGTAGCATCAAAGCAAGTCACCAATCGAATGACATATGTTATGCATATCAAAATAAAAAGAAGAAACGAGTCGATTACATGGTGAATGTCAAACGAGCCCTTCCTGAGAGATGATGATGTGTCTGTGAAATCAACAACATCATCGGTCAATTGTATTGCCAAGCCCTGCAAGGAAGCAACAAAGATGAGTATAATCATATTAGTCAGTTAAAGTAATGTGTCAATACACAGTGCACAAAATAATAACCACATCTCTTGAGAAGTGATTTCTAATAGTCCTTGATAAGAAAAAAATCAATTTAATAAACTAGAGGTGACAATTCCGACCTATTTATAAATGGGTGGGTTCATGTTATGTTTTAATTCACGAGTAATACTAATATGTGTGTGTGTGTGTGTGTTAGTTAAAAAGAAAATGAACAAAAGATGGAAGTCGCCCAATGTGTATTTTTAGTGTATACTAGATCATTTATTCACAAATTTACCCGTTTTGACCCATCACCCAACAAGCCAGATCCACCCATGTTGTCGCCTTTATCTATTATGTTCACAAAATAAGAAGACAAACTTGAATGCAGAGAGACAGGCCTCTACTTGCAATTATTCAAAGTACATTCACGTCTGTTTGATATCTGGTTTTGGGTATTCAAAAGCAACCGCAAATTAGGCTTTAGCAGATTATTTTTAATATAGTATAATGACTTTGTTGACTCTTACATACCAGATTTTTCCCGTACTCGTATGCCAACAAAGCCACCTCTGCAGTTTGGCCAGTAAGAAGAGCAACGGATTTGCAGCTATTGGAAATTAGTGATGCACTCTTGTAGTATATCTTCTGCAAATAGTAATCCATGCTGCAATAGACAAAAATAAACCAGCTGAAATGTTGCTAATCTTCAAGTATATAAACAATGACATGACATTAACATTGGTTCAGGCCCCACAATACACACCCTCAAAACAACTCAAGTGCGCAATGTTTTGCTTTTGGATTTTGCTCGCGATGGGAAAAACGTAGATGCAGAAGTGAAGGAAACAATACGTTGATGTGCGGTTACTACGTTGATGTGCTGATGAGCTCATTTTCATTGCCTCCCCAGTAACAATATGCTCAGTTGTTGTTGCTATTAACGATAAAACCTGCAACCAACAATAGAATAGAATAAAGCGGGTACTCCTGAACGATGTGAGAATAAAAACATAAATATATAATAAACCTCAGTGTTTTCCAAGGAAGTAAGGGTAATATAAGCTTTAGAAAGCAGAAAATCCCCAGCTAATACTGAAATCTGCATCATGCAAAAGGTACTTAAGTAGGTATATTTTTCTTGTTTGTGTGGTATTATAGCAGTCATGTCTGATGAATATTATTCAGCTTCTAGAACTCAGTCCTATGGAAAAAATTAACATTACCTTATTTCCGATAAGGTTAAGAGAACCAATCCCACGTCGCATATCAGCAGCATCCCGTATATCACCATGGAGGAGGCAGGCAACCTAAGATGACAATGTTTTTTGCTTTCATACAACATACACATGCCCACCAGTAGGAACTAGGGAAAGACCCTTCTGCTCTATAAGGAACTCATTTGGGTATGAAGTCAATATTACTTCACTGACACAAATTTGTTCTAATATTACAGAAAACAAAGATACCTGATTTCATGAGCTAATTTAGTTGTAATATGGCACAAAGGAACACAATGAACTGTTATGAGGAAGAATATTGTTTCTTGACCACACATACGACTTGAAGATAATTAACCAAATAGAATGAACAGCTAAACAAATTAGAGTTGCAGCCATGGCACTGTTCTTAAAGGCTTATTTGTTTGGTTAGATGAATAATCTTCAACCTATTATTTAGAATTCAACTATCCTATTACTAAAGTTAAACGTAAAGCACCTGATGCAACAGTTTCTAAAATTAGCGCTATAGATTATTATACTTATGAGTCGATGAAGTAAAAAACAAAGGCGTCAATATTCGCTTTAACGAAATAAAGGGTAAAAAGCATTTCTTATATACTTTTTGTCTGCTGGTTTTTTCTACTTGGTATCTCCAACCATGTTGGCACTTGATTTGGAGTTTAAGCTCTTGTAGCATTTGCTTATGATGTTTTTTCCTTTTAGTTTCTCCTATCATATGTATCAACTTCATGCATTGCAGATTTCAAATTCAAAAAAAGATGGCATATGTAAACTATAATATCATAAAAACCTAACGTGGATCATTTCTGTGATTTCAGCAATAATTTGTAGTCTCGTACGCAACTCTGTTAAGAAAATATTAACAACCCCTTCAGAATGCGGTTTAGGTACTTTAACATCCAAAGCTGTTCCCATTAGTAAGAGAACCTGCAACAGACAAACATATGAGTCCACATATGAGTACAATAACATGATCACAAGCGAAAGCAGACACATACATGCATCAGCTTACATTGTTACAAAGTGGTATTAAGTTTCAGATGATGAACAAAATGGAAATCCACGTTTAGTTAGAACTTAATATACTTAGAGCTTAGTTTAAAAGGTAGTGCCTAAGATGCGTCTAATGCGTAAGGCGACCAATGCGATGGGAAAAAATGCCTTAGTATTAAATGACCAACTCTTGGTCTTTGTAACTTGTACATTTACTATTTCAATTATTGTATTGTAATTCTATATTATATATAGATCTCTCCACTTCCCAAGGAGAGTATTCGAGATCCCTTCTTTACATGGTATCAGCCTTCTTCATCTCCCCCACCTTCTTTTCTTAATCTCCCAACCTTTTTTCTCCTCCCTCCCTTCTTGCCGGCTGCCATGGCCTCCAGTTCCAACGACACTTCCATACCTTTAAATACTATCATTCACATGTTAACAATCAAGCTATCTACCACTAATTACCTGTTATGGAGGAATCAAATGACACCTATTCTATCTTATCAAAACCTCCTTTCACATGTTGATGGTTCAACTATTGCCCCAAATCAAACTATTGTTTCTGGTGACAAAACTATTCCCAATCCCGCTTATGCTGCTTGGCTTGCTGCCGATCAAAAAACAACCATTATTCTTCATGCCTCTCTTTCGGAAGAAGCGGTCACCGTAATCGTTGGCCTCTCCACCGCCCGTCAAATTTGGCTTGCTTTGGAATCCACCTATGGAAATACTTCAATTGAACGTGTTCACACTTTGCGTGATCAACTTCGGCTTACACAGAAAGGTTCCAAATCGGTTGCTGAGTATGGTCGACTTTTCAAAAGTTTGTGTGATCAGCTTACTGCCATTGACCATCCTGTTGAGGACGCTGATCAATTGCATTGGTTCTTATGCGGTCTTGGCCCCGCTTTTGAGACCTTCTCCACGGCTGTTAGATCCACCCGACCGGCTCCTTTGTTTACTGATTTGTTGAGTCGTGCAGAGAGCCATGAGCTCTTTCTTCGTGCTCTTCATGGTTCTAACACTCTTGCGGCTGCTTTCACTGCTCAAACACAGCCACATTCCTCTGGGTTTAGGGGTCGCGGGGGTCGTTCTTCTAGGAACTCTGGCTCAACCGGTGGCCGTGGGCGTGGTCGCCGACCACCGCATTGTCAATTGTGTCGCACAAGTGGCCATTTTGCAAACTCATGTCCTAAACTTTCCTCCTTTGCTTTACAAGCATCTCCACCCGATGATGATATGGCAAAAGCATTTCTTTCCCAGTGCCATGTAACCACATCCGGACCCGATTGGTATGTTGATTCTGGGGCCACCGATCACATGTCTACTTCATCTGAAACTGTCTCGAATCACTCGGCACATTCAGGTAATGGTTTTGTAACTTTTGGGAATGGTGACTCCCTACCTATATTACACAAAAGGTCCTCCATTGTGGGTTCTAACCTTCTGTTGAAGGATGTTTTGGTTGTTCCAAATCTCACTAAAAACTTATTATCTATAAGCAAGTTGACTCGGGACAATCCTGTGGATGTTTTATTATCTTATCCTGAATTTCGTGTACAGGATCGACAGACAAGCCAAGTTCTTGCCCAAGGAAGATGTGAGAATGGACTTTATGTTTTACATCAAGATCAAGTGGCACTTGTTGCTTCCAATAAAAGTCCCAAGGCGTCTTTTGAAATCTGGCACTCTCGCCTAGGCCATGTTTCTTATGATGTTATTAAAACTCTGAATAATTTGGGACATTTATCTATTACTGCTTTATTACCTAAACCTGTCACTTGTTCGTCATGTCGGATGGCTAAAAGCCAACGGTTACCGTTTGATATAAACCCAAAACGTGCAACTCACCCATTAGATCTTATTCATTGTGATGTTTGGGGGCCTTCACCTATTATGTCCACTGACAATTACCGATATTATATCATCTTCATTGATGATTACTCGAGGTTTTGTTGGCTCTATCCCTTAAAATTAAAATCGGAGGTGTTTACTGTTTTGGACAGGTTTATGAAATTCGTGCAAACACAATTTTCTAGAAAAATCAAAGTTTTCCAAAGTGACGGGGGTACCGAATTTGTTAACACTAAAGTTCGGACATTATTTGATGAAAATGGGACATTTCATAGGTTATCTTGCCCTTACACACCGGAACAAAATGGACGGGCGGAACGAAAGCATAGACATATTGTGGAAACGGGTTTAGCTATGCTATTTAATGCTCGGTTCCCACCATCCTTTTGGGTTGATGCTTTCTCCTCCGCGGTCTACATAATCAATCGGTTACCTACTCCGCTATTGGGTGGTAAGTCCCCGTTCGAGCTTCTATATGATCAAACACCCAATTATGACACCTTTCGGACTTTTGGGTGTCGAGTTTATCCCTATCTACGGGACTATTCGGCACACAAACTTGCTCCTCGCAGCTTGCCATGCATTTTTCTTGGTTATAGCCCTAAATTTAAGGGCTATCGGTGCCTTGATCCTGTCACGTCCCGTATATATATATCACGACATGCTCATTTTGATGAGTCTAGTTTTCCTTTTTATGAAACCTGCAATGAACAACCCTTAAATACTCTGCAATTGGCCACCTTTCTAGATATCCATAAACCTGCTGCCACTCATATTTCCCCTCCACCAACTACTCCCTCATCTACACTCAATGCCTCACCCACCTCACCTTGTCACCTTTGCATGGGTGATTTCTCTACATCCACCAGCACATCCCCACCAAACTCCCCATCCTATCCCTCTACATACCCTTCACCACAATCTCCAAACAGTTCATCTAGCCCTTCTACCGACAATGCCACTGCCGACCCCTCCTCCTCAACCGAACATCAACAAAGCTCACCCCCCACACCCATACCCTCACCACCTCCGCCTCCACCGCCCATTCCTACCCACCCGATGGTCACTCGGGCGAAAGCTGGGGTATTCAAACCTCGTCACGTGGTTGATCTTTCCATTGCCAAAACATATGCTCTTCATGTTGCTCTCATGGCAACCACCGACCCCAAAAGTGTCAAATCGGCACTCAAAGATCCCAAATGGGTTGCTGCCATGCATCAAGAACTTAATGCCTTAAACAAAAATAATACCTGGACATTGGTCCCTCGTCCAGCTAATCGCACGATTGTTGGATCAAAATGGTTGTACCGCACCAAGTATCATTCCGATGGTACCATTGAAAGACACAAAGCTAGGCTTGTTGCCCAGGGTTTTAGTCAAACACCCGGGCTAGATTACTCATATACCTTTAGCCCCGTGGTCAAAGCTTCTACGGTGCGAGTTATACTTTCCTTGCCTGTCATTAATAATTGGAAGTTGCATCAGCTTGACGTTAACAATGCGTTCCTTCATGGGCATCTTCAAGAATGCGTATATATGGAACAACCTCCAGGATTTCATAACCCTCAATTCCCTAATCATGTTTGCAAGCTAAATAAGGCATTATATGGCCTCAAACAGGCACCTCGAGCATGGTTTCATCGGTTGAGCACATTTCTACTTACTAATGGCTTCATTAGTAGTCGGGCTGACACGTCACTTTTCATATTCCAAAGAGACTCTTGCATAATGTACTTATTGGTTTATGTTGATGATTTGATCCTAGTTGGGAATCACGAGCATATTGTCACTGCGTTCGTTGATCGGTTAAATAAGGAATTTGCCATTAAGGATTTGGGGGAGCTTAACTACTTTCTTGGGCTTGAGGTTATTCATACTAATGATGGGCTCTTCCTAAGTCAATCCAAATACGCTCGTGAAATTCTTGAACGGTCCAAAATGTTAGATGCTAAGCCCGCTTCCACTCCTCTATCGACTCATGCTTCATTTACTACTAGTGGTGAAAAATATGCTGATACTACAAGCTACCGATCCATTGTTGGGGCTCTTCAGTACCTGACTATCACTCGCCCTAACATTTCTTATGCAGTGAATCAAGTCAGTCAATTTCTGCATGCGCCGACTACAGATCACTATCAGGCGGTCAAACGGATTCTTCGATACGTCAAGGGCACATTGACTTTTGGTCTATCATTCACCAAACGATCCAAGTCAGATCTCGTTGGCTATTCTGACGCGGACTGGGCTCGTTGTCTTGAGACCAGACGCTCCACTTACGGTTATTCTATATTCTTGGGTGGCAACCTTGTCTCTTGGAGTGCCAAAAAGCAACCTATAGTCTCTCGTTCCAGTTGTGAATCTGAATATCGAGCAATGGCGAATACAGCTGCTGAACTCATATGGGTAACCCATCTCCTACAGGAGCTTCGAGCTTTACCCAAGCAACGTCCTACGCTCTTATGTGATAATCGCAGTGCCATTTTTCTCACTCAGAATCCCATCTCTCATAAGCGAGTAAAGCACATTGAATTGGATTATCATTTCATTCGGGAACTTGTGACCTCCGGAAAACTTCACACCTGTTTTATTCCTTCCAAGCTTCAAGTGGCGGATATATTTACAAAAAGTCTTCCAAAACCACAATTTGAGCTTTTCCGTAAAATGCTTCGTCTTGGACCGCCACCCTCTAGCTTGCAAGGGGTATTAAATGACCAACTCTTGGTCTTTGTAACTTGTACATTTACTATTTCAATTATTGTATTGTAATTCTATATTATATATAGATCTCTCCACTTCCCAAGGAGAGTATTCGAGATCCCTTCTTTACACTTAGGCTATTACTTAGTGTATGTCTTCACTACACCACAACAAACGACAGTCCAACTCAACTACTCATCAACGCCACAATTCTCCTTTCCGCTCCTTTAGTGCTTTCACAACACCATATCACACTAGAATTTTAATTTTTTTAAACGAGTTTATCTACAAAAAGTTAATGGTTTTTGTGTAAAGAATGGAATACGTTTCATTTAAAGGTGTTTCGTAAATGTCATATATGGAGGTGTGTGGTTCCGTAAATGTTATTTACGGGAGTGCTTACGTGGCACAACCTGGTAGGCTTCTTTATTATAAAAGCATGTTTCATTATTGCCACACAAGTAGGGGTGTGCACTTTGCGGGTTGACCTGGTTAAGACCTGCGAACCGACCCGTGTAAACTGAGACTGATGTGGGCCAAAGTGTGGATGAGCAAGCTTTAACCTTTTTGGAGGCCCAAGATCGCTTATCAAAAGGGGCTTCACTGAAATGGCCCTAACTTGGGCTAGAAGTCTCCGTTTTGAGCCCACGACCAGTCAAAACGACCGTTGGACCGAGGAGCACGTTTTCACAAACTGCCGTAGGTGGTTTGGGTCATCGTTTCGGCCGAAAAACGGCTTATTTTAGGAGTTATTTCAATTTTTGTCTTTTTTTTTTTACATTTTGTTGGACTTTGCTTTTGGCCCAGTTTTCGGCCCGTTTATGTTTTGTGGCCCATTCGAATTTGGTTTTGTTTCTTTATATGATTGTAAGAGATGAGAGAAATTATTATTGAAGTTTGATAAAAATCTGTTTTTCTCTCTATCACTGTGTGTTAGTGAAAACCCTTATTATCGGTATTCTTTGTGAATCAACGATAGTTAGAAGGATTGTTCCTGGTATTCTTGTTGAATCAACAGGTTCAATTATCTATCTCTCTGTTTCCGACTGCATTAGAGACCGACCCATGTATGGGTTAGCGGTTCCGGTCCGTGGTTCGCCTTTTCTTGTGTAAACGGTTATGGGTCGATTTTCGGTCCAAACCCGCGGGTATGAACTCGAACCGATTACAATTAGGCAAAAAAATACTTTGTTTTTGCTTTTTAGATGTTAGATGGGTTGCCTTTGAACAACAAAAATATAAAAATGTTTTACTACCATATAATAGAAGTGTTTAGATTAATAAACTTCTAGTCGGTTATAAATAAATATTATTGCACGCTACACCTAAATTAGCTTATAAAGAGATTATGACGACAACTAATGTATGGTTTATATTTTAATATCGTACTAATTTGTCTATATTACAATAACGAGTCTAAGAAACAAATCATTGATGGTTTTGTTTATATTTTTAAGTTTTATTTTTCTCCCGGCAAAAAGCATGAGCCTAAAAAACAGTTGTGGTCCGTACCACTATATTATGCTGAATTGAACCGTATGTAAATGGTCCGGTTCTCGGTTCTTTATATAATCCACTTATCGGTTTCGGGTCAAGGACGGGTCGGTCCGGTTCGGTTCGGTTCCGACCCGTTGCTCACCCCTCCTGACACAAGCCCTTCTATAAATAGCATTTATGGAACCACTAACTTTTATAAATGGCTTTACGAAATAGCCAAAACAAAAAATATTTTTCAAAACATACCAACAAACCATGACATAAGGCAAAATATACTTATTTTAAAAACAAATTCGCCACGCTAGGGGTAGGATTGTTCGCGAGCCTAGCCTAGCGGAGCCGAGCTAGGTTTGGCTTGTCTCAACTTGGTTTGTACAAGCCGAACCAACCCGGCTTAGCTTGTAAACGAGTCAAGCCAAGTTTATAATCGATCTTACACTTAAGCCGAGATTCAAGCTACGAGATATTGGAACATCCATAAACTCTGTTTTGGCAAGCAAGAAGTGTATATTATTTTGTATTTTGGCTAAATTTAGAGTATAAATTGAAACTTGTAAATAACTATTATTATTACAAAGTAACATGTAGACTGCCCTACAAGCATTCACCAATCACAACCAATTATATGTATTATATATAATTGAAAATAAATAATTCAAGCCAAAATTAAGCTGAGTCGAGTTTCAAGGACCCGAGCTTGCTTGGTTGTGAAAACATTTCGAGCTGAGCCGGGGTGGGTAAAGGAACTAGCTGCTTTCGAGCAAACTTTTTGAACTTTTTCCAAGCAAGCTATAAGCTACCTGGACAACCCTAATTAGGGATGTGTGAAAAGATCCAAATCTAAAACCAAACCTGAATTATCAGAATTTCCAAATCCTAACTGTTCGAAAATTAAGATATGCGAAAATTTGGATGTTCGAAATTTTAAGATTTCGATAGTGTTTTTGAAAAATTCAGATATTTTGTAATTTTTAGATTATTCAAAATGTTTTTCTAAAACTTATAAATAATTTTATAAAAATTTCTAATTTTTTAGATATTTTGGATATTTTTATATAAAAAATTCGACGGTCCAAAAGAATTTTTAGTAAAACATATTAAATATTTTTACAACTAATAAACAATACATAACTTTTTAGCACTGCTTTCAAAATCAAACCGGACAACAAACCGCCGCATTAGCAGTTCATTGGCCGGATCTTTCAGCCAGATTTAAAAACCGTATGACGTCATATATAAAAAATATTATTTATATATATTCAGTTTAAAAGAAGTATGAAAAAACTATATGTTTAGGTGTGATTTTGCACTCTTAACATAATATGAACGCTTAAATAACTAATATATATACACATATATAATGAAAAAAAGAGATATTAAGAATAAAAATGTTGGGAAATCCACTTGATTTAGTCCGGTTCAACCGGTTCACTGGTCCAATTGGTAACCGACCTGAAAAATAAAAATAAAAAAAATCAAAATACACACAATATACTGGTTCTATAACCGGTTCTAGATCCAACTTATCCGTTCGGTTGGTCCGGTCGAGCTTTGGAAACATGACTATCTAGAAATAAGATATATGCAGCTGAAATTTTAAAGAAATTTTATATACGGATTTAGATATTATAATCTACCATCTGAAATTTACAGATATTTAAGAATCCGGATATCTAAATTTTAATCCACAGCCCCACGCCATACCAAGTTATTTTCTTTCTTTTTTTCTTAAAAAACATTAAAAACAAAAAAAATGGTAATATATGAAAATAATATTAAGAATACAAAACATTTATATAATACTAATTATCAACTTTCTATGCATTTAGATTTGTACCTTATGTTTTTAAATTGTATATCACTTTGTTTTTTTCTTTACTTTTTTATTTTTAACCTTATAGTTTCTGTCTTTTACATTTAACCATAATACTTTTTTCATTTTCAACTTTTATCTCATATACTTTTCATCTTTTACCATTTTTTGGTTTACGTCTTGGTCTTAAAATTTTCGAGTTAACATACTAGCAAATGCGTATGTGGTTTAACATTTTTACATCTATTTTTTTCTGTTTCACAATTGCGTTGTATAATACACTCTATTCTAATTTATACACATTAACACGCCGCAGTGCACATGTATGGCTTAAAGTTTTATGTCTATTTTTCATTCAATTTTATTTCTTTTTGTTTTATGAGTTTGACACAGTTTTACACCTCCACCGCAACACGTGGGGTTAAATACTAGGTATTAAATGCATGGGTTAAATTTTCAAATGATTATAGTTTACTAACGACTCATTTTAACTCTATTTAATACCACAACATTCACAACGTTATTCATGTAACATTATTTTTTCAATAGCTTCTCTACATAACCATATTTTTTCAATTACAAAATCTGTTATGGAAGTGGAAAATCATCCGCATGTTCAAGCTCCAAACACTCCGATGGTTGAAGTTCCATAAAGTGAAGATCACGACTTTGATTGGAACTTGACCATCGCTCGACTCTTCAACTAACTACAGCCGTAACTCCACCAGCGATGGTTGAACCTCCAAACACACTGGTGGTGGTTGAACCTCATTCGGAAGAGGAGTTTGCACCATGGAACAAAGTACAACTAGAAGATGTGTATGTACAACAAGATCCATAGGCAGTCAAAGACGGTGTGGATGAGAAAGTACCATATAATTGGCTGAACCATTACCCATGGGAGAACGAGCGGATTCGAATTCCTCGTAATAAGGGGATTCACCGGGGTGATTAGTTATGTTCTAGTTATGTGTTAGTTGTGTTTTAAATTTTATTTTAGTTATGCTTTATTTATGTTTTACTTCTACAAATGCCAAATTGTTTAAAAAAATAACGGTAAACTACAATAATAAAAAAAACCAAAATTAATTGTTGATGACTGCTATGATATTAAGCATGTTCAAGGTTAAAATTAGTGAAAGCATGTGCTAACTCAATCTCAAAAAACCAATGAGTTGATGATGTGTACAAGATTTTTTGAAACCTCAAAGCAAGATTTTTGTTTAAGCGATAACCTCTTCGGTTGTCCATGGGAGTGGGTTTCGAACTTTTGTGAATTGTTTGAATATATTTTTTGAAAGTGTGTGAAAGATGGGATATTATAGAAACTAGATGATTCCACATGCGCATTGTACCATGGTAGTTCCGTTGTGATCTATTGTTCAATCATTAAAAAGATATTTTCCTTGTGATCTTTTATTTAGTGTTAAAAGGATAAAATATCACGCATCAATTCATGACAAAAATACTAATTCCAAAAATAAAGTATTACTATAATAAATCTTCAAAAGAATAAACAGACATGGTTAATGGATATCTATTTATGTGTAGTGTTATTGGAGTAACGTTTTATGTTCTCTTTATGTAACAAAGGTAAACACAAAACAACACTCGAGGCCCAGAAACTGATTAATCGATATGGCTACACACCGTAAATGTAATCAATGAATACCAAAGCAAATTTAGGTTGACATCATGGTAGCCACGCAAAGAAACGTGTAATAGTTATCTTAGAGGCTGATGGTAACCAAAGATCTCTCAGTATACAACTGAAGTATAAGGAAGTTACTTCGGAAGATTTGACCGTGCACAAAGAAAATTTACAAAGTGTAAAATCTTCCGAAGCCAAAGACAAAAATCTTTCGAAGCCAAAAGTGAAGTTTTTCGAAGCCTTAAGACAAAGTATTCCGAAGCATGAAGACTAACTTTTTTCGAAGACAGAGAAGACATGCTTCTCTGATGTAACACCCAGATATTTTCTTTGAAGCCGACGAAAGAAGAAAAAGAAATAAAGTCCAAAGTCGAGGGACCAAACTTGCCAAAACGGGAGAAAGATTGAAAGAGTGGGGGGATTAATAGGGGAGAGCAGCCCACACCCTCCCCCACACTCACAAATTCAGCCAAGAGAGAAGACAAGGAGAAAAAGTGGTCTCAAGCTCGGTTATCGTGGATTCGAGCGTGAAAGTTGAAGTGTAGCGGGTTGGATTGAAGCTCTACTCGACGGGGTCGTTTGTATGAGTTCTAGGACCCCTCCTTTACACGTTTTCAACTGATTTGGGGCTGGAGCACATAGTAAAACCCGTTTTTTGAAGTGTGTGTGTTGAACCCGTGTGCATGTGTTTGTGTGTGATTCGAATGGGTTTTGTTTTCGGGCTTGTGTGTGCTTGAATGGTGTTGTGGTATGTGTTTCTAAGGCTTAGGATGGTTGATTTGGGCTTAGAACGAGTTTGGGAGAGCTTGGAGGCTGAAAATGGCAGATTGAGTTCGGGATGAACTGCATTCTGCACCAGCTAGGGCTAGGCGACCGACTGGCATGCGACTGGAGGCCATACGACCGAAAGGCATGCGACTGAGGTCCATGCGCACGAATGCCATGCGACTGAGGTCCATACGCATGGAAGTCATACGACTGAAGTTCATGCGCCAGCAAGGTATGCAATTGAAGGTTATATGACTGAGGTCCATGCGCCTGGAGGCCATGCGACTGAGGTTCATTCGCACGAAGGGTATGCGACTGAAGCCCATGCGCCTGAAGTCATGCGACTGAAGGCCATACGCATGCAAGTCGTGCGACTGAGGGTCATTCGCATGGGGGGTCATGCGACTGAGGTCCATACGCCTAGGTCCATCCGCATTAGGTCCATTCGCACAGGTGTCCATCTGCATTATGTCCATTCGCACAGGTGTTCATCCGCATTAGGTCCATTCGCATAGGGTCCATTCGCATTGTGTCCATCCGCATGGGTTCAGTCTCCTGGGGAGGCCATGCGACTGAAGGGTGCCCATACACCCAAGTAGGGTTGGTGTACCCGAGGGAACATAGTTTATTTACTAACTTTCGGGGGAAAGTGCAGATGTAAGTTTTGACGTCGAAGGTTCCCGGTAGTTCATGTAAGTGACTTTTGAGACCATAGAGGTTATGTTGTGTAACATCTTGTATTTTTAGGTTAAATTAAAGTTAACCTTGTTAAATTTGTTTAAGGATCATAATTGTCATTCATGAAACTTATGGGTTGCTTATGCATATTACTTTAAATTGGGCTTTTAATTCTTTAATTTGTAAGTTATATTGATAATTATTATATAATAATAAAAGTTATAATAATAATAATAATAATAATAATAATAATAATAATAATAATAATAATAATAATAATAATAATAATAATAATAATAATAATAACAATAGGTTATAAAAGTTAAGGGGGCCTAATTGTCCTTTTATAAACTTTAAATAAAGAGTTTGTAAATAAAATGATAGGGATTGAAGGTTGAGGGACCAAAGATGTACAAGAGAGAAACCCAAACCAAAGCCCCCCCCCTATTCGATTTTCCGGCCGCAACTCCGGCCACCTTCCGGCCGGAGTCCGGCGACCTTAAAAACGGTCAATTACGCCCAATTGTAACCCCCAAACCAGCCTAGATCATTCTGGAACTCGATTCGAATACAATAAACGATCTTAATTAAGCTCTAACATCGGTTACCAACCAAAACGATGTCAAACCGAAATCGTAATTAAACTCATAGCCGTTCGAAGCATTAAACCCAAATAATAACCTAATTAAACGAACCTAATCAATTACCTTGTCATTCCTAAACGATTGTTGGTTTCAATTTCTCCTGAAAACACATAAGCAACTCGAACCAAACAACTCGCTCATCGTGAACCTGCAACTGTTCGAACCTTATTTTCTGCGTTTCAAAACTCGAAATCAACATAGGGCTTTTCATTCTTAGAGCCCTTGGGAGCTTTCTGTAGAAGGAATTTGGTTTTCATCAACAATTGCAACCTGAACGAGCTTGAGCCCTAGCCGCGATCGCTTCTATCGGTTCTTCATCGATTTGTTTACAAAACGGGTAAATTAATACATACACACACTCGGTTTCCTGTGGGAAATGAAAGCCCTAAGCTTAATCCTATTAACAATAACGACTTGAGGATCAATTTGATCCATCTTGTTCTAGGGTTCTTCGCGAATTGGGGGAAACTTTCTTGAAATGGGTTATAAAAATAAGAAACCAGTAAGAACCGCGGCTGGAAGCCTTGGTCCACTGGTTAAGACAGAACCCCCCTTAACATGAGGTCCCGGGTTCGAAACCCAGGAACCTCATGTTTTCTTTTTTAAGGCTTTTAGCCTTCAAAACCCATTTTTAAAATCTTTTAAAAACTATATAAAAAAAAAACTCATTTATAAAAGCCGCATTTTTTCTAAAAAGTTTTTTGATTGTTTTCTGAGAATTATTTCTTTAAAAATAAATATTTTTTTTTACTTTGGATAAATAATCCAGAAATAATATAATTAGTTTAATTGTTATATAAAAAAAAGGGACACATACTATATTTCACAAATATGGTTATTTCAAATGTAGTCTTTAAATTATTGTTTAAACTATGTTTATAGACCTTATTTAAAAATTGTTATCAATGTTATATTTATATATAAAACTTTATATAGAATGTAGCAAATTTCTTTGAATTTAATAAATATAATGGATTTCATATTGTTGAAATATAATCATTTGATAAGCACTAAATACCAAATCGCTACCCTAGACCTCAAAATTAAATCGTTAAATATATCATCAAACTTAAAATCTTGTAAATATATATAGGTATCTTGTGACGGATTACGTTGGAACAACGACTTTTATTCCTTATTAATCATCCATTTACATTTATTGAAACAAGTGAGTATTCCATACCCCCTTTTCATTTTATTTCACACTTTGGGGTGAGACATGTTAACCTATACTTTGCTTTGTAAACTTATTTGAGGCTTGTAAACTTTATGGCAATTTCATCATGTTAAGTTGTGGTTAGTTGAATTTATGTGGTTACCATGTTATGGCGTTATATGTACAATCATTAACTATTGCTAGCCCAGCGAAGTCATAGATCTATGGGTAAGACAAGCCTGCTTGGTTGATCCAAGTACACTTAGCTGATCGTATATACTTTTAACGTTTGAGACTTGTAAAACATTGTCAAGGTTTGATTGTTGCATTGTTCATAGCATCCCTAATCACAATATATTCACTAACTTATGACTTGAATTGCCATCTTTTATATGTACTTATGTATTAAAAACTATGGAATGCTCACCAACATTATTGTTGACCATTTATTTTAAACATGTTTCAGGAAACGCCCAAGTTTGATTTTCTACAATTTGAAGCTTGCAACTAGGAATGGACCTAGACTAATAAATAAGATAGAATGATTTATTGCATTCTACGTTATGTTTTTGTTTCCTTGAAAACTTATGATTGTAATGTGACAATTTAAAATTTATGTTTAAACTTTATTTGGTTTATTAATAGCGTTATGTGGCTATGAACGATCTTAACTCTCACTCCTCGACGTTTCCGCCGTCAAGGTTGGGGTGTGACAGATTGGTATCAGAGCCCATAACTATAGGGATCTAGGTTATTAGAAATGGTGACCTAGGCTATAGTATGCATGAACCTTATAGAATTATATTTCTATCTTGTAAATTATATACTTTTCATGCTACATAATGCTATGCCCCTTATGTGCAATTTGATGCCTTAGCATAGGATTGCCTAAACATTGTTACTTGTCTCCCTAAACTTAACTTTGACTCTTTGACTCTCCCCGAACATGAACTCTCTTAATCTTATTCTCGTCGACACGTGGAATCTCATGCTTATGTTATGACTTGGATCTTTAGACGTTATGTCTAATCTATATAAATCTCATCAAGGTTTTGATTCTATGAACCTAAGAAATATTGTGTGACACATGGACACCTGTATCCTGGTTTTCCTGGCAAAAGGCCCTCGGGCTAAGGCAAGCATATCGCATAAATCCTACGGGACTAGTTATGCTTACCTGGGGATTTCTGGGATGAGTGATAAACTATGGTCAACATACACAAGTTTCTAAGGTAAATGGGTCAATTCACCTTGACGTGTCGACGTTTTCAAATGGTAATGCGTTACCAAATGGAAACATCCCGTGTACCTTATAACCCTTAGCTTATCTTTGTTAAACTACTATCCTTTGTTATCCCCGCTCCTATACTAACTCATTTTTGTATATCCAGCATGTCTCGTCACCATGGAAAGCGTGGAAGTTCCGACCGTAAGCTGGCTGCCATGATTGCCCGACAAATGGCTGCCGTTCTCCCGACTATGGTTGCTGAACTCAATAGCACACTAATGGCTAATAGCAACAACAACAACACCAATGGGAACAATGGTGGTGCTAATGGAGACAATAGCAACAATCAAAATGGGAACAATCAACAAGAGAACAACCGTACTTGCACCTTCAAACACTTCAACTCGTGCAAACCCACTAGCTTTAGTGGAAAAGAAGGAGCCACTGGACTTCTCGAGTGGTTTGAAAGCATGGAGAACACATTCATTGTTAGTGAGTGCCCCAACGAGTTCAAGGTTCGCTATGCCACAAGTGTTCTTCAACAACGAGCACTCACATGGTGGAATAGTGAAAAGAGAAACCGTGGAACCGAGGTTGCTTTGACCTTATCTTGGGAGGAATTTAAGGAGATCATGATCCAAAAGTTTTGTCCAAGGAGCGAGCTGCAAAAATTAGAGGAGGAATTCTGGAACCTTAAACAGGATGGTGGGAATCATTTGGCTTATTCTACCCGGCATCATGAGTTGAGTATGCTCCTACCACACATGGTGGACACCGTGCCCCGTAACATCGAGAAATTTATCAAGGGGGTGCCACCTCAAATTCAAGATGCCGTGGTGGGTAGTAGGCCCACAACTTTGGAGGAAGCAATTACCATTACTGCACAGCTCACTGAGAATCATATAAGAGCTGGTACTATGTCGGCAAAGGGTTCCAAGTCTGTTGCGAAGGTGATACCCGAGGCAACAAAGGAGGTAAGGGCCGAGTCATCTTCTCAAAACAAGAAGCGTAAGTTCATCCCGACACGCAACTACGCCGTGACCGCTCCTAATGCTCCTCAAAAACAAATGGTGGTTGCAAATCAAGCTCCCATGGCTAAGGTTTATGCTGGTCCACATCCTATGTGTAACACGTGCAAGTACCACCATGCAAACAACATTCCATGCCGAGTCTGCTCTCTGTGTGGAAAGTATGGTCATTTAGTGGCTACTTGTCTCCGTGCGCCAAACAACACTGCCATGCTTACCAACCGAACCTGCTACAACTGTGGCGAGGCTGGCCATATTCGTCCTCAATGTCCTCGCAACGTGGGAAATGTGCCACCGGCTCGTGGAAGGGCTTTCAACATCAATGCCAACCAAGCACAAGCCAACAACGACGTGGTGAATGGTACGCCGTTGAATTTCTTCTAGTCTTTTCTTGTCTTGTGAAATTTTCTATCTATGTTCATCATACCAATAATAGGTTGTTACCAAACAGGTATGTATCTTGTAAATAAACATTATGCATCTGTATTGTTTGATTCGGGTGCCGATAGGAGTTTCGTGTCCCTGGAATTCGAGTCTTTACTTTCTAAACCGCGCGTCAATCTGGAAAGATCTTTCACTGTCGAAATCGCCGATGGAAAATCTATCGTCGTGGACATCGTAATACGTGACTGCACTTTAAGCCTTAACGAACACGAGTTCTTCGTCGACCTTATTCCTATGCAATTGGGAAGCTTTGACGTTATCATTGGTATGGATTGGTTAGCCAAGCATCGTGCGGAAATTCTATGTTTCGAGAAGTGTATCCGAATTCCTTTACCGACTGGAGATACCTTGAAAGTCTTTGGGGAGAAATCATCCCAAAGACTCAAACTCATGTCTTGCATCAAGGCCCGCAAGTGCTTAAGTAAAAACTATATGGCTTTCATGGCATATGTAGTTAATACGAAGGCCAAGGCTAAGGAGTTGAAAGACATTCCTGTCGTGCGAGACTTTCCCGAGGTTTTTCCCGAGGATCTTAAAGGGTTACCTCCTGTACGAGAAGTTGAGTTCAAGATTGACTTAATTCCTGGCGCAAACCCTGTGGCTAAATCACCTTATCGTCTTGCACCGTCTGAAATGCAAGAATTAGCTAGTCAATTGCAAGAGTTGACCGATAAGGGTTTCATTCGTCCTAGTTCATCACCGTGGGGTGCACCTGTACTGTTTGTGAAGAAGAAGGATGGTTCATTTCGTATGTGCATCGACTACCGGGAACTCAACAAGCTTACTATCAAAAACCGATACCCTCTTCCTCGAATCGACGATCTCTTCGACCAACTTCAAGGAGCAACTCAATTTTCAAAGATCGATCTACGTTCTGGGTATCATCAACTACGTGTTCACGATGATGACATTCCAAAGACCGCTTTTCGTACTCGATATGGACACTACGAGTTCATGGTTATGCCTTTTGGCTTGACCAATGCGCCTGCCGTGTTCATGGATCTCATGAATCGAGTATGTAAACCGTATTTGGATAAGTTCGTGATCGTGTTCATTGATGACATTCTTATCTACTCCAAGACGAAAGTCGATCACGAGACACACTTGCGACAAGTTCTTGAACTTTTGAAGAAGGAGAAATTGTACGCTAAGTTTTCCAAGTGTGAATTTTGGTTGGAAGAAGTTCAATTCCTAGGACATGTGGTGAATAGCCAAGGAATTCACGTTGATCCTGCTAAAATTGAAGCCGTGAAGAATTGGTGTGCTCCCACAACCCCAACCGAGGTTCGTTCTTTTCTGGGTTTAGCGGGATATTACCGTAGGTTCATAGCAAATTTCTCGAAGATTGCTAAACCATTAACGGCGCTAACCCAAAAGAATCGACTTTTTGAATGGGGACCCGAGCAAGAAGAGGCTTTCGAGACATTGAAACGCAAGTTGTGTAACGCTCCTATTCTCACACTTCCCGATGGAAACGACGACTTTACCGTATACTGCGATGCCTCTAATCAAGGTCTTGGTTGTGTTCTCATGCAACGAGGCAAAGTTATAGCATACGCGTCGAGGCAATTAAAGGTTCATGAAGTGAACTACACAACTCATGATCTCGAACTTGGTGCTGTGGTTTTCGCATTGAAGATTTGGCGACACTATTTATATGGGACGCAATGCATAGTCTACACCGATCATAAAAGTCTCCAACACGTGTTTAACCAAAAGGATCTCAATATGAGACAAAGACGATGGATCGAGCTAATTAGCGACTACGACTGCGACATTCGCTACCATCCTGGAAAGGCGAATGTTGTAGCCGACGCGCTAAGTCGCAAGGTTCACAATAAGACTGTCTCGCTTCAAGAGTTTCGAGATCGAAGGCAATGGTTTGATACGCTAGGAGAATTTGATACCGAGATCCATGTGGATGTCAACGAGGCTACTATCATGCTCCAAAACATAAGAATCGATAGTGACCTCGAGTTATGCATTCGCGAGGCTCAACAAGCGGCATTAACCGACGAAGGGAAGGATGAAGATTTGATGGCTAACGTACGATCGCAATTGGAGACAAAATCGAATGGCATGTGGTACTTCTTGAATCGACTTTGGATCCCAAATCGTGATAATCTTCGACACTTCATTATGAACGAAGCTCATCAAACCCGATATTCCATTCATCCTGGCTCTGATAAGATGTACATGGATTTGCGTGGTCAATATTGGTGGCCTGGAATGAAGAAAGATATCGCGTCTTATGTTTCTAAGTGTCTCACGTGTGCAAGGGTCAAAGCCGAGCATCAACGACCAAGTGGTTTACTTGAGCAACCTGAAATCCCTATGTGGAAATGGGAGCATATATCCATGGATTTCATAACCAAGTTACCTCGTACACCTCGTGGTCATGATAGTATATGGGTCATCGTTGACCGTTTGACCAAGACAGCACATTTCATACCTATACGAGATACATATAAGGTTTCAAAGCTGGCTCGAATCTACATTGACGAAATTGTGAGTCGTCATGGCGTGCCTTTACACATTATTTCCGATCGAGATGCTCGTTTCACATCGCACTTTTGGTCTTCGATGCAAGAACTCTTGGGTACTCAATTGGATTTAAGTACGGCTTACCATCCTCAAACCGATGGTCAAACCGAACGAACAATCCAAACTCTCGAGGATCTACTGCGTCTTTGTGTCCTTGATTTTGGTGGTGATTGGGATACGCACTTACCGCTTGCGGAATTTTCGTATAACAATAGTTATCACTCAAGTATCAAGATGGCACCATTCGAGGCCTTGTATGGTCGTAAATGTCGTTCTCCGATCTGTTGGACTGACATTGGAGAAAATCTTATCACTGGTCCGGAACTTATTCAAGAAACGACTGACAAAGTTTCTAAGATCCGAAATAACCTTGAGGTGGCTAGAAGTCGCCAAAAGAGTTATGCCGATAAAAGACGCAAACCGTTGGAGTTTCAAGTTGGCGATATGGTTCTTCTTAAGGTCTCTCCATGGAAGGGTGTTGTACGTTTTGGGAAGAAGGGTAAGTTAGCCCCACGCTTTGTAGGACCTTTCAAGATTTTGAAAAGAATTGGGAAAGTGGCTTACAAACTGGAGTTACCTTCTGAACTTAGCGGAGTTCATCCTGTCTTTCATGTCTCAAACTTGAGGAAGTGCCTGGCTGATAAAAATTTGCATGTTCCACTAGAGGAAATTCAAATTGATGAGTCATTGCATTTCGTTGAGAAGCCTGTTGAGATTATGGATCGAACCCTGAAGAAGACCCGAACAACTACTACACCTATCGTCAAAGTCCGTTGGGAAAACAAACGTGGAGCTGAGTTCACTTGGGAGCGTGAGGATCATATGAAGGAGAGATACCCGCATTTGTTCTCTTAGCTTTATTCTTAATTTCGGGACGAAATTCTTTTAAGTTGGGGAGACTGTAACATCTTGTATTTTTAGGTTAAATTAAAGTTAACCTTGTTAAATTTGTTTAAGGATCATAATTGTCATTCATGAAACTTATGGGTTGCTTATGCATATTACTTTAAATTGGGCTTTTAATTCTTTAATTTGTAAGTTATATTGATAATTATTATATAATAATAAAAGTTATAATAATAATAATAATAATAATAATAATAATAATAATAATAATAATAATAATAATAATAATAATAATAATAATAATAATAATAACAATAGGTTATAAAAGTTAAGGGGGCCTAATTGTCCTTTTATAAACTTTAAATAAAGAGTTTGTAAATAAAATGATAGGGATTGAAGGTTGAGGGACCAAAGATGTACAAGAGAGAAACCCAAACCAAAGCCCCCCCCCTATTCGATTTTCCGGCCGCAACTCCGGCCACCTTCCGGCCGGAGTCCGGCGACCTTAAAAACGGTCAATTACGCCCAATTGTAACCCCCAAACCAGCCTAGATCATTCTGGAACTCGATTCGAATACAATAAACGATCTTAATTAAGCTCTAACATCGGTTACCAACCAAAACGATGTCAAACCGAAATCGTAATTAAACTCATAGCCGTTCGAAGCATTAAACCCAAATAATAACCTAATTAAACGAACCTAATCAATTACCTTGTCATTCCTAAACGATTGTTGGTTTCAATTTCTCCTGAAAACACATAAGCAACTCGAACCAAACAACTCGCTCATCGTGAACCTGCAACTGTTCGAACCTTATTTTCTGCGTTTCAAAACTCGAAATCAACATAGGGCTTTTCATTCTTAGAGCCCTTGGGAGCTTTCTGTAGAAGGAATTTGGTTTTCATCAACAATTGCAACCTGAACGAGCTTGAGCCCTAGCCGCGATCGCTTCTATCGGTTCTTCATCGATTTGTTTACAAAACGGGTAAATTAATACATACACACACTCGGTTTCCTGTGGGAAATGAAAGCCCTAAGCTTAATCCTATTAACAATAACGACTTGAGGATCAATTTGATCCATCTTGTTCTAGGGTTCTTCGCGAATTGGGGGAAACTTTCTTGAAATGGGTTATAATAATAAGAAACCAGTAAGAACCGCGGCTGGAAGCCTTGGTCCACTGGTTAAGACAGAACCCCCCTTAACATGAGGTCCCGGGTTCGAAACCCAGGAACCTCATGTTTTCTTTTTTAAGGCTTTTAGCCTTCAAAACCCATTTTTAAAATCTTTTAAAAACTATATAAAAAAAAAAAACTCATTTATAAAAGCCGCATTTTTTCTAAAAAGTTTTTTAATTGTTTTCTGAGAATTATTTCTTTAAAAATAAATATTTTTTTTTTACTTTTGATAAATAATCCAGAAATAATATAATTAGTTTAATTGTTATATAAAAAAAGGGGACACATATTATATTTCACAAATATGGTTATTTCAAATGTAGTCTTTAAATTATTGTTTAAACTATGTTTATAGACCTTATTTAAAAATTGTTATCAATGTTATATTTATATATAAAACTTTATATAGAATGTAGCAAATTTCTTTGAATTTAATAAATATAATGGATTTCATATTGTTGAAATATAATCATTTGATAAGCACTAAATACCAAATCGCTACCCTAGACCTCAAAATTAAATCGTTAAATATATCATCAAACTTAAAATCTTGTAAATATATATAGGTATCTTGTGACGGATTACGTTGGAACAACGACTTTTATTCCTTATTAATCATCCATTTACATTTATTGAAACAAGTGAGTATTCCATACCCCCTTTTCATTTTATTTCATACTTTGGGGTGAGACATGTTAACCTATACTTTGCTTTGTAAACTTATTTGAGGCTTGTAAACTTTATGGCAATTTCATCATGTTAAGTTGTGGTTAGTTGAATTTATGTGGTTACCATGTTATGGCGTTATATGTACAATCATTAACTATTGCTAGCCCAGCGAAGTCATAGATCTATGGGTAAGACAAGCCTGCTTGGTTGATCCAAGTACACTTAGCTGATCGTATATACTTTTAACGTTTGAGACTTGTAAAACATTGTCAAGGTTTGATTGTTGCATTGTTCATAGCATCCCTAATCACAATATATTCACTAACTTATGACTTGAATTGCCATCTTTTATATGTACTTATGTATTAAAAACTATGGAATGCTCACCAACATTATTGTTGACCATTTATTTTAAACATGTTTCAGGAAACGCCCAAGTTTGATTTTCTACAATTTGAAGCTTGCAACTAGGAATGGACCTAGACTAATAAATAAGATAGAATGATTTATTGCATTCTACGTTATGTTTTTGTTTCCTTGAAAACTTATGATTGTAATGTGACAATTTAAAATTTATGTTTAAACTTTATTTGGTTTATTAATAGCGTTATGTGGCTATGAACGATCTTAACTCTCACTCCTCGACGTTTCCGCCGTCAAGGTTGGGGTGTGACATGTTGGGCATGATGTTGATGATGTATGATGTTGTATGATTATGCATGATGTATGTTCTGTATGTATGATGATGATCTGTATGATGATGTTGACCGTGTATGTTGATCTTCCTTATTACTATGTATGACTATTTTCCCTTGGCTTTACGTGGAATGTTAATGAACGAAATGAAAGTATTATGTAACGTAAAGTGGAAGATAATGAAAGAGGAACATGATGAATGAATGCATGCATTAATGAACGATGGAAAGTAACGAAAGTCTTGCAAGCCTTGTATGTCAGGACACGCCCCAATGTAGGGTGTTAGCCCAACGGTATGTGGGTTAGCTACCCCAGAAGGATGCACATTGGGGTCCTTCTTTGTGATTGACCATTTGTATAGAACCATTGTTGCTTACCTTCGGTACTGTGGCCAGGGTGCTGTGCATCATGATGGAAGGTCTATGATAGGCTTCGGCCCAGTACCAACTTTATGCATGACGGAAGGGTATAGCGCAAGACAATGGTACACCTGAATTTTACCTTCGGTACTGCGGCCAGGGTGTGTGCACCATGATGGAAGGTCTATGATAGGCTTCGGCCCAGTACCATCTTTATGCATGACGGAAGGGTAAAGTTCATGGTTTTGACGGAAAGAAAAGATGTAATGATGAACGAACGAATGAAAGTAAGAAATTATGAATGAATGGAAGTTAATGGATGAATGATGAAGATAATGATTTTATTATTTATGTGTACGTATGACGTATGATCACATGCAAAAGTAAAGAACGGTTTTAATGAAAGAAAAGTATGTTTTATTATAAAACTAGAACTCACTCAGCAACGCTGACTTTTATGTGTTTCCAGTTGGCAGGTAATGTTGCTGAGGATGGCACGGGGCAGCTACTCGGCTCTTTTTTGGATGGCATCCATTTTTATAATGCTTTTGTGATGCAATGCAACAAGTATTTTGTAACTTGATAACGATGTATTGTTTCGCAAAAGCTTTTATAATGAATGAGATGTTTATTTTGATGATTCCGTTGCATTGTTTATGAAAGTTAAATGTAATTATAAGTTATATGAGCAATGATTAACCAGCTGTGAGCGTCCCGGGAACGGGGCCTTACATCTGACTTACTTTTGACAAAAGCAGACCTACTTACTGCTATCAACTCTGAAGACTCACCAACTTATATAAGTTGGTGATTACCTTTTACTTTTGTCAACCGTTCAGTATGGTGTCTTTTTTTATAACTTTTCACTCTTGTACTTTTATCCTTTTTGTAATACAATAGTATGTGAGCTATGGCATGTCATAGTCATTTGTCAAAAGGCAATATGCCTTTTAACTTTACATTGATCTTGTTGTCTAGATTAGTGTCCAGCTGGCCTTCAAAGTATGGCCGGCTGTAGGATGTAGTATAAAGTATCTCATGTAACCAATCTTAGGACTAAGCCTTGTAAAAATCGTAAAAAAATCAAGAGAAATACACATCATCCTTGAAAACCAATCTCTTTTTACCTGAGTGTTCTTATCTTTGGTTCATTCTTTCTTTGCGTGGTTCCTCATTTGTTCTAGTAAGTGTGTCCTCTCCAACTATGGGACTATTATAGAACAAACCATAACCGCACCTGCAATTGGTTCAGAGCTTCTTAGGCTCTTGATTTTAAGATCTTACCATCTTAAATCACTCTTCAGTTTCACAAACACTTACTTGCTCAAATGACAACTCTCACTAAAGCTGATAAGGAAACCAACACCATGACTAAGTCTGACCACTCCTGATGACTTTGACACTTGGTTCATAAGGATGGAAGGCTTTATCAAGTCTCAAGACACTAGAATATGGAAATCTATAGTCTTAGGTTAGGCCCTCACATCCCAAGTACTACTTCAACAACAGCTGGAGGTGGGATGATACCAAAGGAAGTGGCTGACTATTCTGAAGAAGAATGAAAAAAGATTGATATTGATCAAAAGGCCATGATCGCTCTTCAAACTGTTATTCCTAACTCTATCTAAAGAGGCTTCAAGAAGTGCATGACTGAAAAAGAACTCTAGGATACACTGAAGCTGATGTATGAAGGATCTATGGGAGGTAAAGAGAACAAGAAAGACATCATGAAGTAGCAGTTTAAAATTTTCACCTTCAAGACAGGTGAAACTATGACTCTATAATACTTCAGGTATGTTGAGACTCTAGATACTCTGGTGGATGTTGGAGGGAAATTTGAGAACATGGACATAGTGAGGAAGTTCATGTTCTCTCTTCCTAGAGAATGGACACACTATTGTGTGGCCATTAAGAGAACTAAGAACCTCACTACCCTCACTCTCACTGAGCTGTATGGTATTCTGAGTGGTTACCAAATAGAGATGAACAAGAAAAATCCTTCTCACAGCTCATCCAGACGCACCCAAAAGAGTTCAACCCTTCACGTGGTTATAAAGGTAACAGAGAACCATAACATAATCTCATATGCTACCCTGACAACTCACCAAAGGGTTCTTTCATCAACTTTTCGGAGACACCAAGGGAGAGCTACACTCAAGGAAGCCCATTCTAAGAGCCTAGCTCTTCTCAAGCCTTTGTGTCTTTAGATGAAATTTGTGGCAACTTTGTCTTCACCCTTGAAAACCTAGACTACATCCATTCAGATGATCTGGAGTACATGGAGATAGTCCAGTAGATAGATCTTCTCACTCATAAAGCCAAGAAGTTCTACAAGAGGATAGGGAGAAAGTTTCCTAGCAATATGTCCTGTGGAAAGTTTGGACAAGAGCAAAGTAAAGTGTTACAACTGTAACCAAATGGGCCACTTTGATAGGGAGTGTAAGGCACCAAGAACAAATGGTGGCCAAACACAGTCCAGCCCAAACTACAATGATGCAACTCCAAGAACTGAGAAGCCCAACCAACCAAAGCGGCAAGCTGTAGTTGCCATTAAAGAAGGAGGCTTTGACTAGAGGTTTCAGGTAGAAGATGTCTCTCCAAACCAAGCCTTGATGGCAGATCATGATGAAACTATGGTACTGGAACATCTGTACTTTCGAATGCATTGCTAAAGTAAACATATACAGGTCCTACAACTTGAAAGTAAGATCTGATCTTGAGTCCTTGAATATTTCAAAAGATGATTTTAAAAGAGCAGAAAATTACTTTAAGCTTAAAATAGAAGACTTAGAGAAAACAGTTTCTACTCTAAAATATAAGCACACAAACTAAAGGACTGAAATCAAAGATCTTGTTACCAAGTTGACTGAATGCCAGGCTGAGCTTGTGATTAGTAAAACCAAAGTAGAAAAATATGTTGTTGAAGAGGAAACATTCAAGAATATCATATCTTAATCCTTGCATGCATAAGTTTGTTATTAGAATAGGCAGGGACTTGGATCAAGTGAAATAACTCCTCCACACACAATACTATCAGTCAGAGAACCATGGTGTGGAACTTGTGAATATGACCAGCCTCTCATTGATCCTATTCAAGAAGAAGATGAAGCTGAAGAGGATATAGTGGAGGGTGAACTAGAAGTGAGTGAACAGGTTCACTCTAAGAAGGGTTACTATATCCCTGGAGAGAAAAAGAGATCTGGGATGGCTAAGTCTGCAAGAAAGAACTTGATCAGGTCTGCAAGAAGAAGATCAAAGAAAGTGTAGGAGATCAAGCCTACCTTCAACCCCAGGAAAAAAGCAAGTTTTCATCTTTATTGGGATTGATGTGAGAAAGACTGAAGACCTAACAAAGGACTCTAGTACCAGAGGTCCTAGTTTAAGTCTAAGCCATCTTGGTTAGGAGAAGAAGGTTGAACAAATATGCACCACTGCTGCATAGGCTGGACCATCCAACTCCAAAGGCAAGCTTCACCCTCAAAAGCATGTTGCATCATCCAAGAAGATGAAAAAAGAGCTAAAAAGAGATCAAGATCAACAGTCTCCTCAGGAAAAGACTCTTAGAAGTAAGCACATGGAATGTATCATGTGTGGTGGTATAACTCATTATGCTAAGGATTGCATTTACAATCCTAAGAGTACCATCTACATGAACATGAAGAAGACTTTTAAGAAGAAAAAGAAAATAGCTTCAGAAGAAAAATCACTTTCCTTCAGAAGCTCCAAGGTGAACAAAAAGAAGATAGATGGAAAACTATATTCGAAAGCAACTTTGGTCTCAGAAGAAAGAAATGCTTCTGAAGCACTGAAGTCTGCTGCAGTGGATAAGCTTCCGAAGGTTCAGTCTTCAAAACTTTCGAAGTCATAAAAACTTTCAAAGTTTTGAAAGCCAAGTCTAATATTCCAAAGATGTTATGGAAGATGAAGGAATGCCATATGACTGAAGTTTCTTCATCAACAACAACCAATGATCCTCAAAGCTTGCATATATCTTCAATTCATTTTGATAAGCCCAAAGACCAGCAAGGCTTGGGTTTCCAAATGCAACTAATCATCTATTTTCATGTGCAAGAACAATTGAAGACCAAAAGAAATGTATGGATCATTGATAGTGGTTGTTCCAAGCACATGATTGGCAATGGCTCTTTGCTTTAAGACTTTTAGAAATTTGACGTAGGTCTAGTTTCATTTGGAGGTGAATCAGGTGGTTACATTACCGGAAGGGGCATGGCCATAAATGGTAAGCTCAACATTAAGAAGGTAAACTTTGTCAAAGAGATTGAGTACAATCTTTGAGTGTATCTTTATTTTATGACCAGAGACATAACATGCTTTTTACTAAGCATGAGTGCATTCTTCTCAAGCCCGAGGTGATCATTCCTCAATAGCATATCATGCTCAGAGCCCCCAAGAAAGGGAACATGTACAAGATGGAATTGTAGAAAACCTCCCCATCAGAAGAAGTTTCTTGCTTTCTATCTAAAGCCAATAGTGATGAGTCTTTCCTATGGCATAAAAGAATGTGCCATGTAAACTTTAAGAATATGAATAAACTGATTAAGAATGATTTGATAATTGGAATGTTAAAGAAAGAGTTTACAAGTGATGACCATTGTGTTGCATTTCTGAAAGGAAAGCAACAAAAAGTGTCACACAAGTCAAAGGAAATGAACTTCATCATTACTCCCCTACACTTATTAACCATGGATCTTTTTGGCCGCACAAGTGTAATGAGTTTAAGAAGAACTTCATAATGTCTTGGGATCACAGATGATTTCACAAGATATACTTGGGTCTTTTTTCTTAGAAATAAGGATGAGATCCCTGAAATCTTGAGATCTACCATTTTGAAAACTGAGAATCAATGTGATCACAAGGTTAAGATCCAAAACCTTGATACATGTTCCTTAGATATGTCCAGCACATTCTCAACTGTAAATTGGGATCATAGTTGAAAAGAACAAGTAATATTTTAAAGTTGGGATAGATGAAGCCTAATATTTTTAAGATAATAGGGAAAACAATTATTGGTTTTTTCGGGGTAGAAACAACCCTTGTCCTAAAAATGTCAAAGCTCCCTGCTCAAGGTGACAACTTGCCAATCTCAGCCAATATTAAATCCACATCTTCTTAATCTTCAACACCCCATAGCCACAAATCACCATCACATACCAAAGAAAATCCAAATAAACCCCTGCTCAATCTATTCAGATTGAGCAAGTCCCCATATACTTACCCACACAGGAGCAAGTGGAACAAAGAGCTCTTACATCTGCTGAGGATTAGACCACTCTTATTACTTTTATGATTAGTGCTGAGGTTCCTCATGCTCAGCCTTATGAGCTCATTACCCTAGCCTTAAGCCTTCATATTGAGTCTCAAAAACTCAAATGAACAACTTTCACGAGAAAGTTACCATCCCCAGCCGTTAGATCTTAACCAACCAATCCCCAACCCAGAATTCTATGATGATGAAGATATGGGATTCTGTGAGTACCATGAGTCTCTCTTCTCCTCCCCTACTTAAGGAGAGATGAGTGCTCCTACAACTCCCATATCTAACCCATATCATCCATGTACTATTGAGGTGGATCTCTTTGAACAAGTTCAAGAGGTCCAAGTGGAAGAGGCTCTCACTTCTAAAAGTGATTACATCCTTAAGACCTCAACTACGACAACCCAACTCCTTGCATTTCTCATGAAGCTGTCATTGAGTAGGGGAAATACAGAGACCAAGAAAATATATCTGGTGGTGAGAGGGATGACTTTGGTTATGTCTTCTCACCCCATGATTCTTCTGATAAAGATGAAGGGAGTATGCAGTAAAAGGTGCAACAATTGACACAAACTTGCACATATCTGGTCTCTAAGGTCATTCACCTGCAATCTCAGGTAGCTACCTGACAAAGGCAAGTGCTTAAATAGCAACAAGAGATCACTAATCTCAAAGGAAATTTAGCTGAGAGGCCTACTAGGCATGCTCAACCATGTCTGCAAGAACCTATGGATGTGATGGACCTAACCTCTAGATCACTTGTGAGAGTCAGTGATGCTACCAAAAAAGGGATAAAGGCACCACAACCATAGAACATAAGAGCATTGCTCAGGTTATGGATATTGAGGATTCATCACCTCACTTGCAATTGTCTAGACTCAACAACCTCCTCTGGCTACATCAATGTGGATGCTATAGTTCAAAGTTTATTTGAGGAGGGTGCTGTACAAAGGGCTATGTCACCTCCATCCCACCCTGCTAACAATCCAGTAGTAGGATGGAGGTATGACACTGATAGAAGAGTCCTGATGCTTTCTAGATTCCAAGGTCATGAATAAGTCTTCAACATCTGCAGGACCGGTTAAGGGTGGTCAATATAATCAGTTTCACAATGAGGAGAGACTTAGAACACTTAACACATCAAATAGGGAACTGGGTTTAAGTTGATGATACTATGAACACAAGTAAGTATGAGACAGAACAAAGAACAAAGAACAAGATAAGTTTGGTTTTCAAGAATGTTGTATACTACTTTCAAGTTCTATTACAAATGTTACAAAACATAAAGATAATTACAAGAACCTGTGATGCTTTATACTACATCCTACATCCGGCTATACTTTGAAAGCCAACTGGAAACACAAATCTAGATAACAAGAACAATGTATAGTCAAAAGGCAGATTGTCTTTTGACTTATGACTATGACATGCCATAGCTCACATCTAATATATTACAAAAATGATAAAAGGTACAAAAGTAGAAAGTTACAGACCAATGACCATAATCTACAATTGACAAAAGCATGTATCTTTTCACCAACTTATCTAAGGTGGTGAGTCTTTAGAGTGGCAACGGAAAGTTGTTCAGCTTTTTGTCAAAAGGTGATCAGAGAAAGCATGTCTTCTCTGTCTTCAGAAGAAGTCAGTCTTTAGCTTCAAAAGACCTTGTCTCTAAAGCTTTGGAAGACTTCATCTTTGGCTTTGGAAGATTTTGTTTGTTGGCTTTGAAGATTTTACACTTAGCTTATTTCCTTTAGTTGTGTAAAACTTCCGAAGTAACTCTGCACTACATTTCATGCATGTATGCTGAGAGCTCTTTAGTTGCATCAGCCTTTAAGTGTAAACCTTACAAACTCCCTCTAAGTTGATTATACCAAAACAGAGGAGCTTACTTAGATATTGACAGTCCTCGTGTAACATCCGGACTCTCAAACCACCAATATTGTCTGCTTTGCCCACGAGGAGCTCAAAGATTTGTTTTTGGTTGCCCGGTGAAAACTTCCCATGGAGGTCACCCATCCTTGGATTGCTACCACATGAGCACGCTTAACTGCGGAGTTCTCCTTTCATTCACAGTAAATGCACCCAAAACGCGTTGGTGATATTAGAGACCAGACATTCCTTATGAACGAAGAATCTCTCATGACCACGGTCGATGTGGGATTCACCTAGGGTGTTTCAATCACCCCCTTTTTGGCCTCATCATCCTTGATGAGGTTTGCCCCACCCATCAATGGATGTGGGATTTGCCTAAGATGTCACTCTTGACACCCCCGGGGACTCACCATCCTTGATGAGGCTTTCCCCACCATCCCTAATGACACAAGAGTGGGTCTAATACCTTTCTATAACACCCGGACCCTCATAACACCAATATTATCCGCTTTGCCCATGAGAAGCTCACGGATTTGCTTTTGGTTGCCCGGGTGAAAACTTCCCAGGGAGGTCACCCATCCCTGGATTGCTGCCACCTGAGCACGCTCAACTGTGGAGTTCTCCTCTCAACCACAGCCAATACGCCCAAAACGCGTTGATGATATTAGAGGCTAGATATTCCTTATGAACCATTAGTCTCTCTCTCCACGGTCGATGTGGGATTTGCCTGGAGTGTTACACCTTATCATGATCAAGACCATTACTTTCTTCAGCATTTGGTCAGGATCCCTCAGACTCTTATAGTATATCCTCATGTCATAGAGATCCCATGTAGGGGAAGATCAAACATGTCTTTCTAGAAGTAAACATCTTGACGTCCTTGATCTCTAATGACATACCATCTGTCCGGATTAGCAGCAAAAGTCCAGCATAGGATGGGTCTCCAAGCTGCAAGAGGCTCTACATGTGTTGGACTTGGTTGTGCAGCCTCTTCTTGAGTAACCGTAGGATGCTCTGGTCATTCTGAGGTGTAGAGGTGGATGTGTTGGACTTCTTCTTTTTTTTAATGTCCGTCTTCATGGCCATCATTTTCTTCCTCTTTTCAACTGAGTAGACTGGCCTTCAGCACCTTGTTGTTCTTGTGTGTCTTTCTCAGTTGGGTACTTTTCCCTCACAAGTTTATAAGGATAGGGATCGAGACCCTGCTGTGGATCAGAAGATGAAATTGGCTGTGGTCCAGCACTAGGTCCAGGTTGTGTTGTCTCTTGAGGTTCAACCTTGACCTCAACTTCAGGTGGAGCTTGACTTGGTGGAGAATGAAAGTCAACAAGCTCACCATTTTTAATCTTCTACTTGATCACCCTAATATGCTCATCCATGGTCGATAAAGACATTGGACCAAGCCTCCTTCCGAAGAATCCATACAGCTTCAAGAAGCTCATCATCCTCTATTATTAGCAGACTTCTATTGAATCTTTTGGATGATGGCTCTTGACTTTGCAACTCTTCCCTCATCTTCCTCTTAGCATCTTTTTGTTCTTTTATTACTTGTTGCTCAAGTTGCTTGAGGTACTCAAATTCTATATATTCATATGCCAAGGGAAGAAGTACGGATGCCTGATAGAGGCCTCTGGCACTCAGGTAGTTGATCATATTTTGTCTGTCTGCTTTCTTGTATACTTGAGGTTGTTGCTAAGTTGTCACAGCCTCTGTGTAAGGACTTTCTTGAATTGAGGAGAGGGTAGGAGCATGTTTGTAGAGTCTTTTCTTCCTCCTTTCATCCTTGATCTTGAGGAGTAGTTCTACATCCTCAGGCTCCTTCCTATCCTTTGACAACTCAGTTAAGCCAGTTCATTTAGCTCTTCTAAGGGAAGAGAGATGAGTTCATCAATGTTGTAGTTCCTGGTCCCCAAGTAGTTAAAGCTAGTTGGCCTTAACTCATCATCTTGAGTGTTTGGCCTAAGAGCAGCCCTAATTGCAGCTTCCATAAAGCCTGTGAACCCACTTGAACTCCCTCCCCTTAGCTTTCTCATCATCTCTCTTTCCTCCACCTGAATATGCTTAGGAGTTATTTTTCTTTTCCATTGTCACTCACAGGCCTTGGTGACTCAGGGTGGAGAGAGCTTTGGCCTTTATTGTCTTGTTCAGCACTTAAGCTCTGGCCAGAGAGAGATTGTGTAACACCTTCACCAGCTGGTGCTTTAGTGAGGGTAATGGGTGCTTAAGAGGTTTATGTCTGAAGGTTCACAAGCTGAACTACTTGGCTTCCAGTCAAGGTTTCCCCTTCGAAGCTAATCTTAGGGTCCACCTCAACATCTAGTTGACCAACAGTCTTTCCTGCTAGCCTCTATCTATATAATTTAAATCTTAATTTGAACTCTTCTAGCACCCTATCTTGAATCCTATATGCTAATCTTGCAGCTTAAATGTTTTGACTTGGATTGGCAAGTGAAGGTCAATCATATAGGTGCTCTAACAGAAGCTCAGGTTGGAGAAGTTAATGATCTCCTATTGCCCCTCAGATCTAGAGATTACAAGGACTCTTCTATCAGTGTCATACCTCCATCCCATAATTGGATTCTTAGTATGATCAGATGGGGTAGGCATAGCCCTTGGTATATCCTCCTCAAACAAACTTTGTATGAGCGAGTCCACATCAATGTGGACTTAAGGAGATTTTTTAGTATGGACAGTTGCAAGTGAGGTTGGTGAGTCCTCAATGTCCATACTCTGAGAAAAACTCATAGGTTCTGTGATTGCTAGGACTTTTTCCCCCTTTTTGGTAGAATCACCCTCTTACATAGGTGAGGTAAAGGTTAGGTCCACCACATCCACACTTGGTTGAGTCCTCCTAAGTGGTCTCTCATTTAACTTGCCCTTGAGATCGGTGATCTAAAGTTGGTTGTCATTGACCCTCTTTTGTAAGTTAGTCACTTGAGATTCCAGGTGACTAACCTTTGAGACTAAATAGGTGCAGGTTTTAGTCAAATTTTGCACCTTTAGTTTCAGATTCCCCTCATCTTCATCAGAAGAATCACGGGGGATGAATGAATAGGATTAGAGTCTTCTTCCTCATCACCAGCGCTAAGTTCTTGGCTATTGGATTTCCCCTGCACCATGACAGCTTTAGTTGAAGTGTCAATGGGCTGGGTTGCTATGGTTGAGGTTTTAAAGATGTAATCACTTGTAGAAATGAGTGCCTCTTCCATATGGACCTCCTAAACTTGTTTAGGGAGATCCACCTCAGTTGTGGGTGGATGATGTGGGCTAGTCATGGGTGACTCAAGAGCACTCATCTCTCCTTGAGCAAGGGTGGAGAAGAGAGACGCATGGTACTTATTAAATCCCATGTCTTCATTATCATAGAACTCAAGGTTGGGTATGGGTTGGTTGAGGTCTAGAGGCTTGGGATGGTAGCTTTCCCCTAAAGGTTGTTCACTAGAGTTTTGAGACTCTGAGTGAAGGCTTAAGGCTGTTGAGGTTGTGAGCTCATCAGCCTGAGCATGAGGAACCTTAGCACTAATCCTTGAAATGATGAGAGTTTGCTCCTCAAGGGAAGTGGGAGCTCAGGTCTCCACTTCCTCCTGCATAGGTGAGGATATGGGGCCCTGCACAACTTGATAGCTTGTGCAGGGGTTCATTTGGATTTCTAGTGTAGGTGATAGTTATTTGAGGCTATTTGGATGGTTGAGAAGTAGAAGGTACGGGTTCAACACTAGCTTGTGCTGCTAGTTTGTCACCTTGAGCAATGAGCTCTAACATTTTTGGGACTAGGGCTGTTTCTACCCCTGATAAGCCCACAATAGGCTTTCTCATTGTTATGAAGATGTGGAGCTTCATCTGTCCCATTTTAAGAACATTACATGTGCCCCTTAATTGTGAGCCCATTTTACAATTAAGAATGTGCTGGACATATCTAAGGAACATATAATATTCTAAGGAGTCTAAGTTGGCAAGTAAATTTGTATATACAAACTGAAAGTACCTGAAGTTAACACCCTGAACCATCCCATGGACTATATAGGAAAGATCCTCTAGAATTTGATCATCCTCCATGCTTGTTTGATAAACAATGGATGACTACGTGGAGGAGGTACTTCCGCTGGGAGGAGACCTTCCCTTTTCTGAAGGTTCTTACGAAGTAATCACCTTCATAGCCCATCTACCTAAAGGACTGGTTGATAGCAGACTTTGGGAAGGACAAGTATCCTTCTACATCATCCAGCCTAAGATGAGTATTAATGGAGGCTGGAGTGATGAAAATTGTCCTCCCCTACACTGTGGCAGATAGTGCCTTCTCCCTATCCGTAGTGACCTTTTGGCAGGACCTCCAAAACTCCAACAGTTGATCTTCATATAATGGAGGATCTATGATGAGGGAGGTGAAGTAGTTGGATAGAGTTAAGAACCAACAGACAACTGAGAAACAAGGATCTTTCTCAGAGTTTAACAGAGTAACCTGATTGTGTTGCCTATGTAAATGCATGAAAAAATCTGGTTGATGTCTAGGATTAGGGTTGGCCATTTTTTAGTAGTTTACGGTGAAGAAAGGTAAAAAGAGAGGCGGTTCGGGGATGGATTTAGGTTAGAGAAATTTGAAGATGAAGAAGAAAGTAAAAGAGGGGGAACCGTTGAGTGTATATATATGAAATGGATTTGAGACAAAGTTAATGCAAAAAGATAAACTTTGAAATCCAGATGTCGGTCCCAACTCTGAAAAAACGCCCAAAAAGGTAGTTTTATTAGAAGTCGAAAATCTTCCGAACGTAATTTGTCTTCGGAAGTTCTATAAAAACTTTCGAAGCCATTTGACTTCGGGAAGATATTCATGAGCTTTATGGAAATTTTACTTTAGAAGAAAAAGTACTTAGAATATTATTACTTCTATGACATATTTGGTTTTAGAACAGATTAAAAGTAAAACGTATTATTCATAAGATAATAAATCTTTCGAGTCTTAATTGCTTTCGGAAGAAAATGTCCTTAAAAACATATAAGTACTTAGAAGCATATTTAAGCTTGAGAAGATATATTAGAATTTCTTCTGAAGGTAAATTCCTTATAAGTAGTTATTTGATTTGAATACATAATGTTCTTCCGAAGACAACTTAATGTCTTCCGAGAGAAAATATCTCTAAAGTTTCCAAAATTCTAAGGAATATCATTTGAAAAGTTTTCTTTCAAAGTAAACTGCGTTTATGTAGGTGATAATATTGTAACACCCGGATATTTATTATTTTGAAGCCGACGAAGGAAGAAAAGAAATAAAGTCCAAAGTCGAGGAACCAAACTCGCCAACGAAAGAAAGTCGGGTGAGTGGGAGTATATAAGGGAGAGGGCAGCACTTACCCTCTCCCCCACACTCACATTTTCAGCTATCAAAGAGAGGAGAAGAGAGAAAGGAAGAAAAGAGGAAGAAAGGGTCGGTTCGGGTGGTTCGAGTGGCCAAAATCGTCGTGTAGCAAGCCAAATCGAAGCCCTTGTCGTTGTGCTCGTTTGTGTGAGTTCTAGGACCCCACTTTTACTACTTTTCAACTGATTTTGGGGCTGGAAAGCATCAAAAACCCGTTTTTGTATGTGTATGTGTTTGACCCATTTGGGTGTGATGTGTGTGATGTGTTTCGAGTATGTTTCCGGGCTTGTGTGTGCTTGCATGGTGTTGTAGTATGCATTCCTAAGGTCTAAGATGGTTAATTTAGGCTTAGAATGGGTTTGGATGAGCTTGGAGGCCGAAAATGGCAGATTGGGTTCGGGATGAACTCCATTCTGCATCAGCTAGGGCTATGCGACCGAATGGAGGCCATACGGCCGATTGAGAGGCGATTGAGGTTCATTCGCACGATTGGGATTCATACGCACGATTGAGGGTTCATTCGCACGTCTAAGGTTTCATTCGCACGATTGGGAGTCCAGTCGCATGGGGAGTCGTACGACTGAGGGTCCAGTCGCATAGGTGCTTAGTCGCATGAGTCCATTCGCATGAGGTCAGTCGCATAGGTGCTCATTCGCATTAGTTCCATCCGCATAAGGTCCATACGCACGACTGGGTGTTCATTCGCATAGATGATCATCCGCATGAGTCCAATCGCATGGTGTTCAGTCGCATGGAGGCCATGCGACTGAAGGGTGTCCATACGCCCGAATAGGGCTGTTGCACTCGAAAGAAAGTGTAGTTCGACTTCTGGCTTTCGGGGGAAAGTGCAGATGTAAGTTTTGACGTAAAGTTTCCCGTAAGAGCATGTAAGATGACTGTTATGGCCTTAGAGAGTATGTAGGGCATGATGATGATGATGTTGCATGTTTATGCATGTTATGTATGTATGATGTTGCCCTGTATGATGATATGTTCCTTATTATGATGTATGTTTATCTTCTTGCGGCTTTACGTGTCATGTTAATGAATGAATGAAGTATTATGTAACGTAAAGTGAAAGATAATGAAAGAGGAACATGAAGTAAGAATGCATGCATTAATGAATGATGAATGAACGAAGGAAAGGCTTGCAAGCACATATATGAGGTGAGCAACTCTGTGTTGCAAGAGACTCGGATGACGTGCAATCATTGAGATTGCCCATGGGGTGAGCAACCTTGTTGTTGCAAGAGACTCGAATAGCGTGCTATCGTGATGTTGCCATGAGGTGAGCAACCTTGTTGTTGCAAGAGACTTGGATAGCGTGCTATCGTTGAGATTGGCAATGAGGTGAGCAACCCTATGGTTGTAACAGACTCGGATAGCGTGCAATCGTTGAGATTGCTAATGAGGTGAGCGACTCTGTCGTCGCACAGACTCGGAAGAATGAACGTATGAAAAGAACGAAAGATAACGAATATGATGAAAGATAATAATGACATTATCTGTGTATACGTATGATGAATGATCGTATGAGAAAAGGAATAGTTTTAATGAAAGTAAATTATGTTTTATTATTAAACTAGAATCACTCAGCAACGCTGACTTTTTATATGTTTTCCAGTTGGCAGGTAATGATTGCTGAGGATGGCACTGCAAGGCTACTCGGCTCTTTGGGATGGCATCCATTTATAAAGCTTTTGTGATGTAATGCAAACATGTATTTTATAATCGGATAATGATGTATTATTTGGCAAAAGTGTTTATAATGAAATGAGATGTCATTTTTGAATGTTTTCGCTGCAATATTTCATGAGACAAATGTAATTATATGTTTTATGCGCGATGAATGACCAACTGTAAGCGTCCCGGGAACGGGGCCTTACAAGTTGGTATCAGAGCCAAAGTTTAAGTGAAATGGGTAAATTTTCAAAATAAACCTTAACTTAAACTGAAAATGGGACGAAAAGGGAATGGGATGCCAATCTGAGTAGCTGCATGCCATCAGGTATTTTCTTAAAGTTAACCGGTTTTATGTGCGCATGGTATGTGGTTATGTGTTGTATGTAGATTTAAATACTGATGTAGTCAGGACAGGTAATACTTGGGGTATGAAGAGTAAAGTAAGTGGCTAATCACAACTGGCCACTGTAATTAGGGACTTACTATACTTGACATAAACTGAGTTGTTTCCTTGAATGACCGTGTTGGTGTTTGAATCTTTCAGTGTGATAGAGAATGGCTGGTGGTAGATCTTCTAGAGCTTCGATGCGGAACCGCGACCTAAAAGAGGAAGGCCTAGAGTTGAGAAGGAGGTTCCTGAAGAACCTGAGACCCCTCATCCGGAGGCTGGGGATGAGAGTGCAAACTTGAGGGCCTCGGTAAAGGAGGGTGTTGGTGAAGAAGTACATCAGGTCATGCAGACAATCTTACCGTCTATGGTGACCGAAGTCATCAAGGCTGTGAAAAAGGGAGAAAGAAAGGAGAGGAATAGGGCCTCTGGGGAGCGGGAGCAACCGGAGCCTGAAACGATTTTCTCCGATAACAAGGAAGAGGAAGAAGATGAGCCCGTGCAAGGGGTGGTACGAGGCTGTAACTATGGGGCGTTTATGAGGTGCAAGCCCCCAACTTTGGATGGAAACGGCACAGCTGCTGCTGCTCACCGGTAGGTGAGGGAAATGGAGGCTGTTCTTGATATTAGCGAATGCCGTGAAGACCAGAAGCTGAAGTTCGCTACCCACTCTTTTGTGGATTCGGCTCTGTGTTGGTGGGACAACATTGTCCAAGCCGAGGGTGGCAGGGCCATTGGGAGGATGAGATGGTCTGAGCTGAAAAAGTTGGTGATTGAGGAGTTTTGTCCTTATCGGGAAATGGACAAGGTCGAAAGGGAGTTCTTGCAACTGGAGGCGGGGACCATGACTCACCAACAGTACACCACGAAATTCAACGAGATGGCACGCTTGGTGCCGGATCAGGTGACACCTCTGTCCCGAAAGATCAAGAGGTATATACAGGGTTTGCCAGCGGATATTCGCAGGCATATGATCGCTGCCCGGCTGAGCACGTTTAGGTCGGCGGTGGATTTGGCGGGGAGATTGTATGATGAGAGAACGGTGGTGGTGACTGAAGGTGGCAGAAAGAACGGTGGTGATCGAAACTGGCAGAGGAAGAGGTTTGATCGGGGTGATGCCTCGACGGGTAATAAGAAGGCACGGGTGGATGACCGACGTGTGGTTACGTCGAGTGCGGGATCGAGAAGGTGTGGCAAGTATGGAAGAGAGCATAGTGGGGAGTGCAGATTTGGGTCGAACTTGTGCTTCAAGTGTGGAAAGCGGGGCACATGGCAAAGGACTGTCGAATAGTCCGATGCTATAACTGTGGTGAAGAGGGTCATATGAGCAAAGATTGTAAGAGGCCGAGGGCTGAGAGCTCCGGGGCGAAGAAGACAGGAGGTGAAGGACCGAGGGCGAGCGCCAGGGCATTCACCATGACACAGGAGGAAGCTAGAACGGACCCTGATGTCGTGTCCGGTACGTTTCTGGTGAACCAAACTTTAGCTTCTGTGTTATTTGATTCGGGTGCCAGTAAAAGTTTTATTTCTGCTGCTTTCTGTGCTAAGCTGCCTGTTAGTAGTAGACGTGTTGATGCGCCCTTTGATGTAGAAACTACCATAGGTAAGTCTACCAGGATTTCTGAGATGATAGAGAACTGTGATGTGGAGCTAGAGGGTCATAAGTTTCCTGTTAGACCGTTTGTGATGACCTTAGGTGGTTTCGATTTGGTTCTTGGGATGGATTGGTTGGCGGACTACGAGGCGAACATTGTGTGTCGCAAGAAGATGATTCAGTTGTTAGCGCCTGACGGTAGTTCAGTAACGGTTTATGGTGATCGGGTTACTACGATTCCGAAGGTGATCTCGATGGCGGTGGCGGGAAAGTGTATGAGGCGTGGATGTAGTGCTTACTTGGCCTATGTAAAGGATGTGGATACGCCAACACCACAACTAGCCGATGTACCGGTTGTGTGTGACTTTCCAGACGTGTTCCCAAAAGACTTATCAGGAGTGCCACCTGACAGAGAGATCGAGTTTCAGATTAATCTGATACCGGGTGCCCAACCTGTCGCCAAAGCACCGTATCGTTGGCTCCGACCGAGATGAAAGAGTTGATGGAGCAGTTACAAGAGCTGCTTGATAAGGGGTTCATTAGACCGAGTATCTCTCCTTGGGGTGCTCCGGTATTGTTTGTGAAGAAGAAAGACGGTAGTATAAGGATGTGTATTGACTACCGTGAGCTGAACAAGTTGATGATTAAGAACCGATACCCCTTACCGAGGATAGATGATTTGTTCGATCAGCTTCAGGGTGCCAGTTGGTTTTCAAGGATAGATCTTCGATCTGGTTATCATCAGTTGAAGGTGAAGGAACAAGATATCCCTAAAACAGCTTTCCGCACGCGCTATGGTCACTACGAGTTCCTCGTCATGTCTTTTGGTTTGACCAATGCGCCAGCTGCTTTTATGGATCTGATGAATCAAGTGTGTCGGCCGATGTTGGATAAATCAGTGATCGTGTTTATTGATGATATCCTGATTTACTCGAGGAGCGAGGCAGAGCATGCCGGTCACATTCGGGAAGTTCTAGAGACGTTGAGAAGGGAGAAGTTGTACGCCAAGTTCTCCAAGTGCGCGTTCTGGTTGCGCGAGGTTCAATTCTTGGGTCATGTGGTGAATCCTGACGGGATTATGGTGGACCCGGCAAAGGTGGAGGCGGTCATGAAGTGGAAGTCACCAAAGACGCCATCCGAGATTCGTAGCTTCTTGGGTTTGGCGGGCTACTACAGAAGATTCATCCAAGACTTTTCCAAAATCGCTTCTCCACTAACTAAGTTGACCCAAAAAGATGTGAAGTTCGTATGGGGTCAAGCTCAAGAGAAGGCATTCGAGGAACTGAAGGCGAGGTTGACTCAAGCTCCAGTTCTGTCCTTACCCGATGGAAGTGAAGATCTGGTGGTTTATTCTGATGCTTCCTACTCGGGGTTGGGGTGCGTGTTAATGCAAAGAGGAAAGGTTATAGCCTATGCATCTCGACAGTTGAAGGTTCATGAGGTCAATTATCCTACTCATGACTTGGAGCTGGCAGCCGTGGTCTTTGCGTTAAAGATTTGGAGGCACTATCTTTACGGGACGAATTGCACCATATTCACTGACCACAAGAGTCTGAAGTACTTCTTCGAGCAGAAGGATCTGAACATGAGGCAGAGACGGTGGTTGGAACTTATAAAGGATTATGATTGTGAGATCCACTACCATCCGGGCAAGGCCAATATGGTGGCTGATGCCCTTAGCCGGAAGGAGAGGCCCGAGCCGATTCGGGTGAAAGCATATCAACTGATCATGACTTCTGATGTGATGAAGCAGGTCAAAGAGTTTCAAGATGAGGCATTAAAGGAAGATCATCTTAACTCTGAAAGAATGAGAGGTCTGGTTGGGGAATTGGGTGAAAACACACTCGGTGTTAGAACCCGATTCGGTCGTGTGTGGATCCCTCGTTTTGGGGATCTACAGGTGAAGATAATGGATGAAGCTCACAAGAGTCGATACTCCATTCACCCAGGTGCCACGAAAATGTACCATGATATGAAGAAAGATTATTGGTGGCCGGGTATGAAGCGCGACGTGGTGGAGTATGTGAGTAAGTGCCTTACTTGCTTACAGGTGAAGGCCGAGCATCAGAAACCGTATGGAAAGATCCAACCTTTGGATATACCGGAATGGAAGTGGGAGCACATCACCATGGATTTCATTACGAAGCTGCCGCGTACCCCGAAAGGGTACGATGCCATATGGGTGATAGTGGACCGTTTGACGAAGAGTGCTCACTTTCTACCGATCCGCGAGACATATTCATCTAAGAGGTTGGCTGATCTGTTCATCAAGGAAATTGTAACTCGTCATGGTGTGCCGGTGTCCATTGTGTCAGATCGCGACACTCGGTTTACATCTAAATTTTGGAAGAAATTCCACGACGCTATGGGGACGAGGTTACATATTAGCACGGCTTATCATCCCCAGACTGATGGTCAGTCAGAAAGGACCATTCAACACTGGAAGACATGCTTCGGGCATGTGTGATTGACTTTGGTGGAAGTTGGGATGACTACCTACCGTTAGCCGAATTCTCATACAACAACAGCTATCATGCCAGTATTGGTATGCCTCCATACGAGATACTATACGGTAGGAGATGCAGAACACCCGTTTGTTGGGGTGATATTGGTCAGAAGGAATTGGGGAGCGTCGAGGTAATCGAGGCTACGACTGAGAAGCTTGAGAAGATTAAAGCCTTCATGAAGGCAGCCAAAGACAGACAGAAGTCCTATGCTGATAAACGACGCAAGCCGATTGAGTTCCAGGTGGGTGACCGGGTTATGTTGAAGGTCTCACCTTGGAAGGGTATCATTCGCTTTTGAAAGCGGGGTAAGTTGAGCCCAAGGTATATAGGCCTTTTCCGAATCATCGCTCGAGTAGGAGAGGTGGCCTATAGACTGGAGTTACCGGATGAGTTAAGTGGAACTCACCCGACATTCCATGTATCTCATCTAAGGAAGTGCTTAGCTGATGAAGATATGATTGTTCCACTGGAGGATATCGAAGAAGACGAACGGCTCAATTATGTGGAGCAACCAGTGGCAATCATCGATCGAAAAGAGAAACGGCTGAGAAATAAAGTGGTTCCCCTGGTGCGCATACAGTGGAAGCACAAGAAGGGATCTAAGTCGACGTGGGAGACTGAGGAGGAAATGAGACAACATTATCCACGTTTGTTCGAAGAATAACAGGTTTCGGGGGTGAAACCTATTTAAGGGGGGTGGACTTGTAACACCCGGATATTTATTATTTTGAAGCCGACGAAGGAAGAAAAGAAATAAAGTCCAAAGTCGAGGAACCAAACTCGCCAACGAAAGAAAGTCGGGTGAGTGGGAGTATATAAGGGAGAGGGCAGCCCTTACCCTCTCCCCCACACTCACATTTTCAGCTATCAAAGAGATGAGAAGAGATAAAGGAAGAAAAGAGGAAGAAAGGGTCGGTTCGGGTGGTTCGAGTGGCCAAAATCGTCGTGTAGCAAGCCAAATTGAAGCCCTTGTCGTTGTGCTTGTTTGTGTGAGTTCTAGGACCCTAGTTTTACTTGTTTTCAACTGATTTTGGGGCTGGAAAGCATCAAAAACCCGTTTTTGTATGTGTATGTGTTTGACCCATTTGGGTGTGATGTGTGTGATGCGTTTCGAGTATGTTTCCGGGCTTGTGTGTGCTTGCATGGTGTTGTGGTATGCATTCCTAAGGTCTAAGATGGTTAATTTAGGCTTAGAATGGGTTTGGATGAGCTTGGAGGCCGAAAATGGCAGATTGGGTTCGGGATGAACTCCATTCTGCATCAGCTAGGGCTATGCGACCGAATGGAGGCCATACGGCTGAATGAGAGGCGATTGAGGTTCATTCGCACGATTGGGATTCATACGCACGATTGAGGGTTCATTCGCACGTCTAAGGTTTCATTTGCACGATTGGGAGTCCAGTCGCATGGGGATTCGTACGACTGAGGGTCCAGTCGCATAGGTGTTTTTATTCGCATGAGTCCATTCGCATGAGGTCAATCGCATAGGTGCTCATTCGCATTAGTTCCATCCGCATAAGGTCCATACGCATGACTGGGTGTTCATTCGCATAGATGATCATCCGCATGAGTCCAATCGCATGATGTTCAGTCGCATGGAGGCCATGCGACTGAAGGGTGTCCATACGCCCGAATAGGGCTGTTGCACTCGAAAGAAAGTGTAGTTCGACTTCTGGCTTTCGGGGGAAAGTGCATATGTAAGTTTTGACGTAAAGTTTCCCGTAAGAGCATGTAAGATGACTGTTATGGCCTTAGAGAGTATGTAGGGCATGATGATGATGATGTTGCATGTTTATGCATGTTATGTATGTATGATGTTGCCCTGTATGATGATATGTTCCTTATTATGATGTATGTTTATCTTCTTGCGGCTTTACGTGTCATGTTAATGAATGAATGAAGTATTATGTAACGTAAAGTGAAAGATAATGAAAGAGGAACATGAAGTAAGAATGCATGCATTAATGAATGATGAATGAACGAAGGAAAGGCTTGCAAGCACATATATAAGGTGAGCAACTCTGTGTTGCAAGAGACTCGGATGACGTGCAATCATTGAGATTGCCCATGGGGTGAGCAACCTTGTTGTTGCAAGAGACTCGAATAGCGTGCTATCGTGATGTTGCCATGAGGTGAGCAACCTTGTTGTTGCAAGAGACTTGGATAGCGTGCTATCGTTGAGATTGGCAATGAGGTGAGCAACCCTATGGTTGTAACAGACTCGGATAGCGTGCAATCGTTGAGATTGCTATTGAGGTGAGCGACTCTGTCATCGCACAGACTCGGAAGAATGAACGTATGAAAAGAACGAAAGATAACGAATGTGATGAAAGATAATAATGACATTATCTGTGTATACGTATGATGAATGATCGTATGAGAAAAGGAATAGTTTTAATGAAAGTAAAGTATGTTTTATTATTAAACTAGAATCACTCAGCAACGCTGACTTGTTATATGTTTTCCAGTTGGCAGGTAATGATTGCTGAGGATGGCACTGCAAGGCTACTCGACTCTTTGGGATGGCATCCATTTATAAAGCTTTTATGATGTAATGCAAACATGTATTTTGTAATCGGATAATGATGTATTATTTGGCAAAAGTGTTTATAATGAAATGAGATGTCATTTTTGAATGTTTCCGCTGCAATATTTTCATGAGACAAATGTAATTATATGTTTTATGCGCGATGAATGACCAACTGTAAGCGTCCCAGGAACGGGGCCTTACAAATATAGACAACTTAGGACACACATATATTAAATATAATCCTGAGTTATTTAAGAAAATCTACTCAAAGTTAATCATCCCAATAGCTTACGCCCTAATATATTACAAAAAGGCATAGTTCACACCCTAATATATTACAAAAATAATAAAAGGTACAAAAGTAGAAAGTCACAGACCAATAACCATAATCTATAGTTGACAAAAGCATGGACCAATTCACCAACTTAGCTAAGTTGGTGAGTCTTCAGAGTGGCAGCGGAAAGTTGTTCAACTCTTTGTCAAAAGGTGATCAGAGAAAGTATGTTTTCTCTGTCTTCAGAAGAAATCAGTCTTTGGCTTTAAGGCTTGTCTTTAAGGCTTCCCAAATGTCTTTAGCTGTAGTATAAGATGCCACATGCATCACCATATCTTTGGGTATTGTTTGAAATAGATAGACAATTAATGTCCTATCTTTCTTGTCATCTACTTTTGTGTCTTCTTGTTGTTCAATTGCTTCTAAAAGGTTGTTGGCATTTAAAATTGCCTTTCTACGAACAGACCAAACCGTGTAATTAGTAGATGTTAACATTGGTGTTTAAAGGTTAATAGAGAGCGTGCCCTTGCTGACAGTCTTTTCTTTATTCTCTTTCATCATCTTGGATTTTGTTAGGGACTTTGTCGGTGTCTTTTTCTTTTTCTCAATTGTTCAACGTACTTTGAACTTCCCAAGGTTTATAAGAACTTGTTTGACTTTCTCTTTGTTCAAACTTGAATTAATTTTTGACTTTTCTTTTCCTTAAAAAATCAAAATTAATATTTATTTGATTTATCCTTAAAAACAAAACTTAATATTTTGTTTTATTCAAAAATATCAAAATTTTGTTTTAAAGAACTCACCAAATAAAAGAATCCTTAAAAAACAAATTAAATCCACCAAAAAGTAATAAGTATCTTTTGACTTTTCTTTAAAATCTGAACACCAGTATAATTTTTTACAAAATCCTTTCTGTTGACTTCCAAGAGTCAAAATTACTATGACTCTTACATGGCTACGATCTATAGCTGGTAAATCCCGAGTTTGGTCATAATATAGGCCCTTTTTGTAGTGTACGTTACACCAATGGGTCCGTATCAAATTCCTATGGTTTAGAGAGTGGTATAACTGTATTTTACTCACTTTGAAACCCGAGTTACAAAAAAATACCTTACAGAAAATTTAACTTTCAAATGAGCAAGAGAGTGTTAAGTTCATAAAGCATTATCAAATATTGTAACTTTCATTAGTTTCAAAACGCCAACTCGAGCGTATTCATTGAGGTGAGCTGAAAGATATTAACATATATGAATATGATGTATTAAATGTAAACTGAAAGCTAATGTTGGTGAGAGTTTATACCCGTTGAGAATCAGAAGACTCCAAGGGAGACCTTAAGTGAGACACTTGTCGATGCGAAGTAGCGCTGTACAACCATCGAAGACGACGATCATAGCCGCTCGTTGTTCTGAAAATCGAATATAATCGTCGAGAAATAAACATCTTAATTGTGGTGTACTGGTGTATGATGATATCGGTACGTCTTAGTGAATAAAATGCATATATGTAGGGAAAAGCATGAAGAAGAAATGGAGTAAATTGGAGGGGCTTTGTTGGTGGAGATAGATAAGATCAAATTAATATGCGTTTGTCAGTTGGGGGCTCAGCGGTTTTAATTCAAACACTGTGAAGCTCAGATAGATTTTTATAAGTTACATTTATATTGTGTTTAGTTGTTTTGGTTCTTTTACTAAGGAAGTTTTAGATTTTACCGTAAGTATTAAATAAAATGACAAAAATATCAAAATATTACTGGTTTAATTAAGTTTATTTTAATCACCTTAATATTAGTATCCCCTGTTATGGAGGGAATGTAAAACCATAAAAAAAACTAATGTCCGTGAACCGATACTTAAAAGAAAGAAAATCAACAATACTCTTTCAAATGAAAGTTTTGCATGTTGTGTATTGTGTACGCAATATTCCTTGGACGGTGAATTCCTTCACAGACTTAGATACGTCAACCAGACAAATTATATTATACCATGCCATGCCATGCCATGCCATGCCATGCCATGCCATGCCATGCCATGCCCAGCCATGCCCAGCCATGCCATGCCATGCCATGCCATGCCATGCCATGCCATGCCATACCATACCATACCACGTTGGATGGTATTTTTAAATTAATTAAGTGGGATAAAATGGCCAGCATCTCTTGCTTTTTATGCTGATTCTTTTCTTTGGTCCAACATCATGTCTGGATAACGTTTCTTCAGTACATTTTGAATCTCACTCTAATGACAAGGTCAATGAAAAAGTAAATGCATTGATAAAAACTTAAAAAAATAAACTATAAGATATACTAATTATTACTTGATATATTTATGATCTATGAAGAGGATGAAACTATCAAAAACTCTAGATTTCAACACTGGCTACCAACGGTCAATTTCTGCCAAGTGCTGAATCAACTGTCAAATCACATATGCTGAATGACACTGATCACCATATGCAGAATAACTGCCGATCAACACTTAACTAGTGAAATGTTGAGTGAACTCCAGGAGCTTCTTATCAATTGTTACACAATACAAGATTGTCTGTACCGACGACTTCTGTGTTCAGCCTTTTGGAGACAACATAGTACTTAAGTTACCTAACTCTGATATGTCGATTGCCTATTTTGTTGTACATTCCGAACATACAATAGTTTATTTTTATTATTTAGATTTCATAGTATAAGTTCACACTTGTAAAATAGAAGCAAGCTTTTGTTAAGCCACTTGTTTATCTGCTGATTTACTCTTTATATTTAGTTTTGATTAAATCAAGTGAATACTTTGAAAGACTTGCTTGTTCACTTATGTTTACTTAAAGTATTTGTATTTGTTAGTAAGTTATTAACTTAGATTCCGCATTTTTTGATTTTTGGTCAAATAAAAAAGTCTTGTTAATCCATACACTGATCCAACAAGTGGTATCAGAGCTTAGGCTCTTGATTTGCTTGAAGTCTTTATTTGGTAACAACTAATGCTTCACATGAAGTACTTTTCTTATTTCCAAGCAGATTAGGTTGATATGTTATGTGGCTCGGTGTAACTTGAATCGACAATCCATACATCACCCCTTTTACATGCCATGTTTGCTACTCGTTTTCCTTTTACATTTCTATTGGATCTAGTAAAAAGCTTGACGAATGTCTGATATCATCAATCATTCAAACCGGATGCGCCCTAACTCATGTCTTGACGCATGCAACCTTTAGTTTCATCTCTTCACCTTTCTTTCCAAGACATCATTCCGGATAGGCAACCAACTTGAAACATCCTCATGCTTGTATCTATCGCTTCCATAAAAAGTACAATGGTCACCTTCTTTACCTTTTTTCCCTTGCTTGATTGATGGTGTTCTTTAATTGACTAAAGTTGCCTTCATGTTCTCATAAAATTTAAATGCAGCTAGTTTGGGTACAACCTGTATTCATTCGATATCACCATGTGTGTCTTGTCCTCAGCTACCATGTGATAAGCGGTTCTCAAGGCGGGAATGGGTTTTGTTGTGAAGATTTGGGTTTTGATAATAGCTAAGTCGTTATATAACCACATAAGATTTCATAAAGCTACTCCTTCTCAAGGCATTCAATGATTTCATACCTAGTTCACAAGTGCAATTATTACAGGAACAATGGGAAAAGGTTTGAACAATTTGAGCTTCGTCCCACAAGGATCGAGTGTAGTATGTGGAAACAACGGCTCCATGTTTTCGGGTGGTGGCAATCTTTTGTTTTAATTCATACGCCCTTCTACCGCTTTCTTTCCTAGATCTTCCGTGTAGATGCAACCATATCTATGATGTTGTAGTTGCATATTTTATGCTATCGCGAATGTTCTTTTCCATGGTCATAGTAAGCCATTCTTTTATCCATTGCATCACACCACATCCATGGTTTGTAATCACGGGATGTATTTTCTAGTATTTTGATTGTTCCATAGTAAAATCGATATTGTTCTTGGCAAAGAGAAGTTTGACATCTCTTCTGCCCAACTGGTATAGTTATTTTTGGGTAGCGCACCGTTTGCTTATAGTTGTTTGGGAAAATCCAAGGGATGTAGATAGTATGGTGAACTGCGGTCGATCACCGTACTAGTGCTTCATTCGATTTGCTTTGGTTCATCTTCTCTGGCCATTAGTTAAGAATGGAATGGTTAGGATCGAGGGTTTTAGAACTGCTTTGGTTCTATCATGGGAACAATGGTTTAGATTGTTGATACATGTATGTCCCTAGATCATGATTTGTAATGTAATGAACTTGTCTGTCTGATTTTGATGTAATTGTAATTGATTAATGAAATGATATGAATTGATTGTTACTTGTAATGTTTAATATTTCATTAATGAGTTGTGATTGAATTGATTGGGTTTATGTATGTTTGAATGAGTGCACATTAAGTTATATTAAATAGAACATTCAAACTTAACTTAATGAAGTTCTCATGCGAATGGCCCATGCGAATGGACCACACGCATGAATGACTTCATACGATTGACTCAATCGCACGACTGAACCAGGAGACTGGATCAGTCGTATGATTGACACATAAGATTGACTCAATCGCACGACTGAACACTCAGTCGTGCGGATGAATCAACCGCATGGTTCAATCGCACGACTGAACCATACTTATGGCCCAGTCGCACGATTGAACAATACTAACCTATAAATAGACCCAATTCGTGGGAAAACGTAAGCATTCATCCCATTACGACTCCAGACGTACCCTAGCCGTCCAGAAGCCTCCCAAATCGTTCTCCAAGTTCATAGAACACATCAGATCGGTTCCTAATCGATTTCTGACGTTGAAATCAATTCTTGATTGATTCATCGTGTGTTCTCACTGATTGGATCGCCAATCAAATAGGATTCCGCACTATTTGAGTTGGTTTAACACGCAATCACTCGGTATTTCGTTCAAATACCAGGTCCTAACAAGTGGTATCAGAGCTTTGGCTCTTGATTTCGTGTTGATTCAATCAAGATTGCATAAAAGTTTGTGTTTTTGCACGAAAAACGCAATCTTTTGCATCAAAAGTGATCTTGGACGTTCCCTGCTCATTAAAGTTCAGTTTCTACGAACTTAGACGATTTGGACTTGCAAAATTTCGAATTTTTACGGCTGAAACCCGTCAAACCTAGAAATTTTCGCAAAACAGCAGCTTCAGTCGCACGAGTGACTCATTCGCACGACTAGACTCATTCGCAGTGCTCATTCGCACGACTGGACCTAGTCGCACCTTCATTCGGACGACTGAACCCTTTCGTTCGCATAGCTCACACGAACCAGACTCATTCGCACGACTGAACCAATCGCCCTGTTCAGTCGCACGGTTGAACCAATCGCAGAGTTCATTCGCACGAGAGGACCATTCGCATTCTTCAGTCGCACCAGTTAAAGTTGATTTGATTAGACTCTAAGTTTAGTAACCATGGAAGATCAGATGTCAGCCTTTACTGCGGGGAAGGACTCAAGAATACAGAACCTGCTGCTGCTTGAGAGTGAGGTGGGTATTCACAATAAACCACCAAAGCTCTTGACGTTAGATGAGTTTCCTCACTGGAAGCAACGTTTTGAGATCTACCTCAATGGAGTAGATCCTAATCTGTGGGAAGCTATCGAAGTAGGGTATAGTACACCGGTGGGAGCAGATGGAGTGAAACTAACGTTGAGTGGGATGACTGATGCTCAGAAAGTAAAGTATAATGCTGAGAAAAGAGTTTATGCTATGATAACTCAGTCGATCCCCAAAGATATATTCCACCAGTACTCAGAGAACAAGCAGTCCAAGAAACTGTGGGATGAGCTAGAGAAAAGGTATGATGGGAATGCATCGTTAAAGGCAATCAAAGCAAAGGAGTTAAAGAAGGAATTCGATAACTTCTCATCAATTGGTAACGAGGGTTTAGATGAAGTCATAGACAGATTCTACCACTTGATGAGCGAGTTGCATACACATGGAGTGGAAACTACTATGGAAGAAAAAGTAAGCAACTTCGCAGATGGATTGCCTGATAAGTGGGCCTCATTCGTGTCTAACCTTAGACAGAATGGTATACTTATAAAGCTGGATATAAATGACTTTATTCTTAGACTGCGTGAAGAAGCACTAGGATGAAGTATCGAGCACAGAAGTCATCATATACACAAAACCCAGCTTTATACAATGCCACGCCTCAAGCTAAGACTTCTGGAGCACCTCTCCAGACAGCATTTGTGTCTAGCTCGTCAGGTCCTTCACATGCTTCTACTTCTGGATCAGACACGTCAGGGTCATCATGTACCCATTATATTGGATCAGAAGCAAGTGCTACTAAATTGAAGACCGAGAATCTCGGTAATGTGACCGTAGAAGTAGCACGAGAGCATATGGATCTTCTAGCTGCAGCAGTTCATTCATATGATGGACTTGTGGCTGGGAAGATTGGAAACTGTCATTTGGCGATGAAGACTACGAGCAGGTAGATGAAATGGAGCTGGAAAGGATGGATATAATGTGGGCCTTAGCTAGCGCTGTCCGAAGGGCGAAGAAGTTTGTTAAGAAGACTGGACAGAACTTGATAGCTACTAAGGATACCACATTTGGTTTTGACAAGAGCAAGGTGACTTGCTTCAACTGTGGAGAGAAAGGGCACTTCAAGAGGGAATGTGTCAAACCAAAGAAGACGGGTAATGGGAACCCGTTCTCATCCTTTACTCACCAAGACAAGCAAGCCTCTAGTTCTACTTCATCAAACAAGGACCCAAAAGCCTTGACTGCTCATGATGATGAAGGACAGGACTGGAGTTTTAGATTTGTCAACCCAGAATCCAACATTGCCAGTGTTGAAGATCTTGATGATGATTCTGCGAGTGAAGGTGATATAGCAGTTGATATAGCAATGTCACACAGTGAAGAAACAACTGCAGCTGAAGTCAGTTACACATTAAAGGAGGAAACTTCCAAGTCAGATTCAGAAAAGTCAGAATCACCAGAACCAGAGACGTCTGATGCTGCGTTGATGGCTAACTCCTCTGAAACAACACAGGTAAGTACAACTGACCAATTGTTTAATAATCATGCTTGTTCTAACTGTGATAAATTTAGGAATAGCATTGATGAAAAATTTGCTAGGTTATTAGATCACAATGATAACTTAGTAAAGGACTTACAACTATGCACTGAGGCCAATAGAGTTCTAAAACAAAATGAGCATAGTTATAAAGAAAAGATAGACCTATTGACTAAGCAACTTAGGGAAACCGAAGTAGTTGCCTTTAATCAATCAAATGACATTAGGTACTATCTAAACTCCCTAGAGGACACTAAGAAACAAAAGGCAGTTCTAGAAGTAGAAGTTAATTCATTAAAACAGAAACTGCATAGTTGGACTAGTTCTTCACACATAGTTCAACACTTAGTGAGAGAAAGAAATAATGGGGAGGGATTAGGATACAAAGTGGTTCCACCACCACCTGAGACCTTGATGAACACCAAGTCTAAACCACTAAACAACAACCCAATCAAGGATCATGTGGTGACCACTCCTCTTGTTACTGATCCAGACACATCATGTTCATCTACTGAATCTGGACAGAAACAAAAGGAGGCCACTTCAAAGGCAAAGGGTAAATTGCCTTGTGTTAATCTGGAAAATGAATTTGAAAAAGTTAACTTAAAGTCAGGGTCAAACAGAGTCAAATCAGAACCCAAAAAGACTTCAAATGTTAATTTTTCACATGCTACAAGTCTAAAACCAGTTAACCAAAAGGTTGAACAAATTAACAAGGTTAAAACAGTTAAATTTGTTAAACCAGAGAAAACATCAAACATGCAAGAGTCAAAACCTAAAGTGATGATGTTACTAAAGTGTCACGCATTTCTCCACAAAGAAAGTCAAACTATAAGGTTGATAGCAGATTGTGCTACAACTGTGGAGAATGTGGACATATTGCTTCCTTCTGTCCTTTCTATCAGACACCTAGGAAGAAAATTGATCTTCAGGACTCTAGACCTAGGTCTTCTAAGAGGAGTTCTCTAACTCCACCTAGAAGATCTAGTGAACCTAAAGTTCAACCTGTAAGCCAGACGACTGTTTATCATAAACAGGCATTGCACAAATCTGGTTTATGGAAAGAGAAGACTACCTGTGTGACTGATACTGATGACAAGAAGGAATCTGAGTTACCCTCACCTTCTAAAGGTCAATGGGTAGAGTTTATGATGTGTGATGCCTCTGGGAAACCCAAGACAGTAAAGGCTTGGGTTCCTAACCTAAACTAATACATTTACTTGATATGTGCAGGGTGTTCGGTATAGCGCTGAGACTAACACGTGGATTATAGACAGCGGAGCATCCAGGCACATGACAGGAAATAGAGCCCTTTTATCAAATGTCAAACAAATAAAAGGAGGGCATGTTTCCTTTGCAGGAAACAAGGGAGGATACATCACAGCACAGGGAGAAGTGGGAAATCAGAAGGTGAAGTTTGATAAGGTGAACTACGTTCAACAACTTCAAAATAACTTGCTTTCTGTTTCCCAAATCTGCGATAAAGGATTTAAAGTCATCTTCGACAACAACAAGTGTTACGTGCTGAAGAAAGACTATATGATTCCAGAGGACCAAGTTCTGATGACTGCTTCAAGATATAAGGATCTATATGTCTTGGATCTGTCAACAGCTGCTCCAACGATCATGAAGTGCAGTGCTTTCTATCTAAAGCTACTGAGAAGGACTCAATCTCCTGGCATAGGAGAATGGGACACATTAGTCAAAGGAAGATGAATCACTTGATTCAGAAGGACTTAGTGAGAGGAGTAAATGTCAAGAACTTCCAACTTCCTGACTTTTGTGTAGCTTGCAAGAAAGGCAAACAGACAAAGAAGTCTCATAAGGAAAAGAAAGTTCATTCAATAGAACTTCCTCTTGAACTTCTTCACATGGATCTGTTTGGTCCAGTCAGTACAAGGAGCATTGCAGGCGATCTGTACTGTTTTGTGGTCACTGATGACTACTCAAGGTTCACTTGGGTAATGTTTCTGAAATCCAAATCAGAAACATTTGAGTCATTCAAGGAATTAGTCACCACTCTGGAATCTCTCTACAAGCTAAAGGTTAGACAAGTACGCTCAGACAACGGGACCGAATTCAAGAATCAATGGATGGAGGCATACTGCAAGGAAAAGGGGATTGTTCATCAATTCACTTCAGCATACACGCCTCAGATGAATGGAGTTGCTGAGAGGAAAAATAGAAGCTTGATAGAGACTGCACGGACTATGCTAGCGGACTCGAAACTGCCTATCCAATTCTGGAATGAGGCAGTAGCAAATGCATGTTATACACTAATCGAGTCCTAATAGTCAAGCGCCACGGAAAGACATGTTATGAGCTACTACAAAGACGCAAACCGAATTTGGAGTATCTTGAACCTTTTGGCGCGCCATGTACACTTCTGAAGAAGACGCAGAAGGAAAATTCAGCGAGAAGGCAGATGAAGGAATCTTTCTAGGATACAACATACCGAATAAGCGAGTTTACAATAACTCAACGGGTCTTGTAGAAGTGTGGTGTAATGTCGACGTTCAGAGATATACCACACCACCTACAGGAAAAGGACCCGCCTACTTCTTCGATTATGATGGATTCTTCAAATCCTTCAACATACCTCTCTCTCCCTCGGATGATGAGCTAGCAACTAGGATGATGTATGATATTCTGAATACACCATCTAGCACACAGGGAGAATCATCTACTCAGTCAGGGGGAGTAGTCGACGACAGTGACTCCTCCTCTGAAGATGAAGCTGAAGAAGATGACCAGAACAGTCAGGAGGAACAGGTTCCAGTTCCAGCAAGTCCACAAGCATCTACGAGTGATGCACCTTCGACTTCAGAACCTCAAACTCCAACTACCTCAGATGCAGAACCAAATGTTCATAATCTTGGCTCTGAGGTAGCTGTTCCTACTACTCCAGGATCACGACTAAATGTTTATCATCCCCTTGACAATGTCATTGGAGATGTCAGATCAGGAGTACAAACCCGAAATCAGTTGTACTCAGCTGATTACGCCTCGGTTATGGAGAAAGGTTACATTCATGATGGTGCCTATCGATGTTTTGTCTCGCAGGTTGAGCCAAAATATGTCAGTGAAGCACTCAATGATGAGGCGTGGGTGAGTGCCATGCAAGAAGAACTTCTGCAGTTTAAGAAGTTAGGTGTATGGACACTGGTTGATAAACCTAAAGGTGCTAAAGTCATTGGCACTAAATGGGTACTAAAATGCAAGAAGGATGACCAAGGGGTCATTATCAGGAACAAAGCTCGACTGGTGGTTCAAGGTTTTCGCCAAGTCGAGGGAATTGACTACAATGAGGTGTTTGCACCCGTGGCAAGGATGGAAGCTATTCGTATCTTCCTTGCCTATGCATCGTACATGAAGATCAAAGTCTACCAATTAGATGTAAAGAGTGCATTCCTTCATGGGGAAATCAGAGAAACAGTCTATGTAAGTCAACCCGAGGGTTTTGAAGATCCCTATCATCGGGATAGAGTCTACAAGCTTGACAAAGCGTTATATGGGCTTCATCAAGCTCCTCGAGCTTGGTATGAGAAACTCTCAACTCATCTTGTGAAACACGGCTTTCGCAGGGGAGTAATTGACTGTACACTGTTTATTAAGGAAAAGGATGGCGACCTACTGCTTGTACAGATATACGTTGATGACATAATCTTCGGGTCAAAGAACGAAGAGTTATGTAAAGAGTTTGAAGCAGTAATGAAGAAAGAATTTGAGATGAGTGCCATGGGGGAGATGAAGTTCTTTCTCGGGTTACAGGTGGATCAAACACCTAATGGGATCTTTCTACATCAGACCAAGTATGTAGGAGACATTCTCAGTCGCTTTGACATGGAGAATGCTTCTGCTGCTGGGACTCCACTTGCTACTAATCATGATATAGCACCGGATGATAATGGAGATCTAGTAGATGCCACCATGTACCGAGGAATGATCGGATCCTCATGTATCTCACTGCCTCAAGACCTGATATTATGTATGCTACATGTCTATGCTCAAGATATCAGGCTAAACCAAAGGTCAACCATCTGATTGGGGTCAAGAGGATCTTTCGTTATCTGAAGGGTACACCTACACTTGGACTGTGGTACCCTCATGATGATGACTTTGAGCTTACCGCGTATAGTGACTCGGATTACGGGGGCTGCAAGATGAACTACAAGTCTACATCAGCAGGGTGTCAATTCTTTGGGAGAAGATTAGTTACCTGGCAGTGTAAGAAGCAGACATCGGTTGCCTTGTCAACCTGTGAAGCCGAATATGTTGCTGCTGCAAGTTGCTGTTCTCAAATCATCTGGATTCAACAGCAAATGCGGGATTACGGTTTAAAATTCTCATCTACTCCTATTTTTGTTGATAACTCTGCTGCAATTGCAGTAACTAAAAATCCGGTCCAACATCCTAAGACCAAACACATCGGTATTAAATACCATTTCATAAGGGATTGTTTTGAAAAGAACTTAATTGATGTGGTTAAAATTAATACTGATTTTCAACGCGCTGACCTCTATACTAAAGCCTTTGATAAACCACGTTTTCAATATTTATTAGAGGTCAACGGTGTTAAAAAGAAAAGTGAGGTAATTCCTGATGATGAAAATGTGTAGTCCGATGTCGTGTACTTAAATTTTATTTTATTTTATTTATTTTGATTTGTCTATTTGATTTTAATTTATTTAAACTCATGTTCTCTTGCTGTTTATTAAAATCCTAAAATAATTAAACCAGAAATGATTTTAGTATTTTAGGGGGAGAATATGTCAGCAAGTTAACATTAAAAAAAAAAAAAAAAAAAAAAAAAAAAAAAATGAGGGAGAAGGAGTAGCGAGCTGAAATAAGGTAGATTGTATCTGTGATACCGATTCAATACCTTTGGAAAATGATAGTACACAGGAACAAATCAAGAGGGACTTTAAAATTTAAGTGTTAGTAATGCAAAAGTTCAAAGTAATAAATCTGTGTAGTCTAAGCAATACCAAAAGGAAAGATGATAGAAAACTGGCAACTCCTAAGGTGACACAAAGAAAGTAGACTTAGAGGCTGCTAGACCATATATGATATGTTGGTAGATTCAACACAATAGACAACTAGACCTGATTGGTGATTTCAAGATAAAACTAAAGTGTTCAACTGACTGTGGGCGTCCATCTTATCACTGGTTAACACAATCAACAATATTCCAATAAGGGGTAATGAGCAATTAAACGCCACAAATGTGTGCGGATGACCATAACTAGAGCAAAGCAAAGAAAAAATGAAAGACAAATGCAATAAAGCTAATGACTTATGTTGTTGGTGCATTTTGTGCAAAATAAAATAAGCTGCTCTAACAAGGAGATAGGTTATGTGCCTCTCTGCTGTGCGATGGCACTGACCTGAGGATAAGCATAACCTAGATATTCTAGAATTCATTGTTGTTTGCCGCCTCTCTGCTGTGCGATGGCACTGACCTGAGGACAGGCTTCTCTTTGAAAGCTCTAAGAATAGTCTCTTCTTGTAATAATACCCGTAGACCGCTCAAAAGCTCCTGAGGGATGTTGATTACCATATAAGTGTGGGATCCACAAGTGTTAGTTGAAATAATTACACCTAAATAAGTCACCAGTCTGTGTCAAAAGTCTGTGTATGGATTTAAGTGGACAAACATACTGACAATCATTGTGGCTACTTTCTCAAAGGTCCAAATCAATGTGAAAACCTAAGAGTTTCAGTATGATTTCCTTATGTTGCTAACGACTCTGGATGAACACCGAGAACTTGAGCATCAAAAGGTTTTATAACAAGTCTCAAATGATTTGAATTGCCTGTATGATTCCAAAAATTGAATTGGTCCAGATGTGATCAACCTAAGTTGAAGCTATCTACTCCCGATCCAAATCCCGTAGATATCAATCTCTGGATTTATCTCTCACAAAAAGCCAAAAATATGTCTGATTATGTAATTAGTTTAACTTCTTAAATTAGTTCGTTTGTTTTAAGTTTTAACTTGAGTCAGTGTCGGACTACATCAGGAAAATCAGAAGGAATAAACTCACTAAAAGGGTCATGTCTGAGATGACCATATGTTCTTTGAAAAGTTATATCAGTCACGTCTGAGGTGACAAAGTATTTTTAAAAGGGTCACGTCTGAGGTGACCAAAGTGGTTAAAAGGATCACGTCTGAGGTGATCAATGTGTTTTCTAGATTAAAAGGATCATGTCTGAGATGATCAATAGTTCATAACGTTAATTAAACTAATATAAAAGAGTTAAAGGTAAATTGGGAAAATAGCAGAAAAATTAACTAAGTATGACCCATTCGCACGAATGGACCATACGTATGGTCTAACCATACGAATGAAGTCCATTCGCACGAATGGAACATACGATTAGTCCAATCGGATGCTTAAATGCGAACGAGTGAGTCAGTCGCACGACTGAACTTCAGTCGGACGACTGGAGAAGGGCGACTGACCCAATCGCACGACTGAGTCCCACTCGCACGACTGAAAGGTGCGAATGAACTCAGTCGCACGATTGGATCTAGGGTGGATATAAATAGAGGGGAGTCGGTCGCAGAGACTCCTCATTCGCAAAATCGCCCTAAATCGCATATAGTACCGTTACTCTGCCCAAATTTTCTCTGTTGATTTTCTTGCTGATTCTGTGATTCTAACGTTCGCTCATCATATTACAGGTATATTGAAGTCTTATTCCATCGAAATCAGACAGAATGAAACCCTAATTGATGAATACGACTGTAACAGGCGAACCGCGAACTCAAACCCTAATAACCTATTAAAACTAAGTAATATGTTAAAATTGGTTAAAATAGGTTATTAGGGAAGAGTAGGCGACACTAAAGAACCGGTTAATTGAATGATTAAACTTGTTCTGCGTAGATTTGATCTTGGGACGACTGAACGAATGAGACAGACGACTGGTCGTCCTGATGAACTTCAGTCGCACGACTGAAGGGTGCGAATCACTTAATCGCACGACTGAACCATGCGAATGAGACTCAGTCGCACGACTAGTGTAACCGCACAAGAGTTCATGCGCATGAGTCCAGTCGCACACTCAGTCGTGCGTATGAGGTCAATCGCACGTCTGAACCTCAATCGCATGATTCAGTCGCACGACTGTCTTCAGTCGTACATCCCAATCGCATGACAGATAATGTTTATTCAAAGTTTAAGTGTTGCTTTATACTCTTAGCCAATGAAACTAACGTTTATGTTATTATGTGTTACAGATGGCGGGTAATGGAATATGAGCACTAAGCACAACATTTGTGCTCACCTGGACTTGACTTCCAGGAATGCAGCCGACTTTGCTGGCATTATTACTTTCCTTCAGAGATCCAGGATCGCGTATGCTATATCTACTCCCTGCACACCGTACAGATCAGTGCAGCAGGCCTTTTGGGCTGGCGCATCAGTCACCGATCCACCGAGCCTCACTGCATCAGGAGCTCGATCTTCGGTGAGGCTATCACCGTTTCTGAGGAGGATCTGAGGATAGTACTTCAGTTTGGGGACGATGCTGAGTGTCCCACACGTTACACCCCCTCACTGTCCGTGGATGCTTCATGAGAGCCAAGTACTCTGGGGACATTAATGCCGGGGTACTCAACAAGAGTAACCTCTGTCCCCAGTTTAAGTACTTGGCCACGTGCTGCTGAAGTGTATAGCATCACGGAAGGGTGGATTTGATGAGCTCTCGGACCAGATCCAGAACGCTTACGCAGCGTTGGTGCTGAACCATCCGTTCAGCTTCTCCAGGATGATATTCAGTTACTTGGTGGAGAACCTCGAGGGGAAGGGGAAGGAAGGCTTCTGTATGTACCCTAGATTCTTACAGATGATCATTGATCAGAAGCTTCCTTCCCTACCGAAGGAGAAGGAGGATGCTGTTATCCTCGAGGTCATGGACGACACGACTCTTGGACGGATGAAGGTCTACAGGGGGAAGCAGGTGAAGCCCCCTGTCAGGAGGTGTTTGGGCATCTGGCCCGGGTTGATTATGTGGCGCCAGCGAAGAGGAAGTGGCGCCACGAGGACAGTGACTCAGACGTGGAGCACATTGCTATACCAGAGTCAGACTCTGATGATGATGATAGTGGCGATGCCGGGGATGACATGCCTGCCCCATCTAGAGGCACAGATACAGAGATTATTCCCCCGGGGTCAGCCACTGCCGGAGAGGTCGCAGAGATGGCCGGCTTCCATCAGGAGTTTGTCGCTGGTGACATGAGGAGGAGGAGTCAGACGAGGAGCCCCTCACCAGGACTGTGGGAAGCAAAGTCGTTCCCACAGACCACGGGCTAAAGGTGGTTGGTGAGCACCCAAGGGACTCCTCGGAGAGAGATACTGACCCCAACTACGTTCCGGGGTCAGGTAGCAGAGTTGCAGGGGGAGCATCCACTTCCTCCGGGACCAGGAGGAAGCGGATGGCTCAACCACATGGGATGAAGAAGAAGAAGCGTCGGTTGACCTTCGTGACTACCACTTCTACCACCACAGCCACCACCACCACCACTACTGAGATTCCACCCATCACCACAGCCACCACAGCCACTACTCCTACTACCACATCCACCACCTTACCCACCACCACTATATCTATCCCATCCATCACCAGACCATTCACCCCCACTTCACCACCATCAGCTCACCGACCCATATTCACCACAGCCACTGCCACCACCACCACACATCAGGCTGGACCGTCAGCCCAGCCCTCACAGGTACATGGATTCACTCTACCTCACATTGGGGTAGAGGAGCAGCTCTCAGCGCTTAAACCGGATGGTTATGCGTCTGCTTGCTGCTGACGAGGAGAAGGCGGCCAGATCCGCAGACTGACCGACTTGGCTGCTGCCCAATCTCAGCAATTGGCAGAGCAAGCTCGGGTCATAGACCAGCAGAGAGTTGAGGTGGCCCAACTCCAAGATACTCAGGCTCAGTCCGCCAAACGTATTGAGGAGTTGGAGTCGACCAACAAGACGATCATGCTGAGGCTGAAGGGGTCGAAGGATGAGCCCCTGAAGCTAAAGGAGGGTGACGGAGACGACGGAGATGATGATGATGAAGATGAGGATGATGATGAGGAAGATGATGATGATGAGGAGACGGAAGAAGAGAGGACAGAAGGACACGATGATGATGACGAGGCAGAAGGAGGGGATGCGGCTGCATCGGCCTCTGCCTCAGGTCAGGAGCGCAGATCCAAACGTCGACAAGACCAGTCATCCACTACTTCTGCTCCTCCGAGCGACACACCACAGATTCAGGATCAAAGTACTGATTAGATGTTTTATTTGTTTATTTACTTTGTACTTGAATCATGTAATGAAAAACAAATGTATTAAATGTTTATATATATTAAGTTAAGTTAATGTATGTCTGTTTGATTAATTACTAATGATTTATGTGTTGAATGTTTATATCAAACAGATCCAAACTTTCAGAGGGATGAGTTTGACTTTACTCCCCTTCAAATGGTCAAGACTCAGTTAACTATGATTCTTGACCTACAAGGGATAGTAAGACGGTCTGTGAGTTATACCCCTGAAGAAGGGGAGATAATTCATGACCTGTCTGATGAGCAAATAGCTGAAATGTTCAAACTCAATCCCGATGAAATCGTGAAGGATGCTCCAACAGTGGACTCAACCAGTGATGAGGAACTGAACGACATTGATGAGGTTGAGATTGAAGACATCACTGCAGAAGAGTATCCTCAGTACGCTGACGCCGAGGGAAATGTGGTCCCCAATTTGGGTGAATCCCTAGTCAGTGATACTTTGAGGTACTCAACAAGATGGAGCAAGAAGCAGAAAAGACTGCAGAAACAGCCCAAGCCTCCAATGCAGATGTAGATATTCGTAAGGCTGAATGGGCTGCCTGTTTTGAGGAAGTGAGAGCCCAGCGGGCTGCACCAAAGAGAGATGCCTACACAAAGCTCTACAAAGTCAAGAAACACCATAAGGTGTCGGGCAGGATTATCTCTTGGGCATATTTTGAAGACCTTAACGCGTATGCTGTTAAGAGGGAGCAGGGCATAGAGTACTTCAGGTTCCCACATGATCTGAAGACTCTACCTGGTTTTGAGCTCAACCAGCTGGCTAAACTAAAGCTGCTGTATGCTGACCCGAGGAAGATGTCAGGCTGGTTTGAGGCTGCCCTGAGGAAAGAGTACCACACCAGGTGGGTCAACTTCAAACCTCAACAACCTACGAGGTATATCAGACGTTCTGAAGTTGATCCCATAACTGGTAAGCCAAAGATAGTGCTGAAGTGGAGTCCTCCGCGCACTATGTCAAGAATCCCTCTAAGGGAAATGCCACAGGACTTCACTCCCCACTTCAAATGGTGGTACTACGATTGGAGAACAGCTGAAGCGGTCATAGTTTGAACAGAGAGGGCCAAATGGATACTATCAGGGTATTCGACCCAATGTGGCTAACCAACTTATCTGCTAATGATGTCTACACATTATATAAGTGGCCACTGTTCTATGACACGCAAGATATTGTACAAGCCCTCCAATTCCAAAACGTCATAAGACTCTGCTTTGCTTTTGAGATACACGCAGGAGTCACTAAAGAGGAGAAGTACAAGAGATATAAGGAGGTTATGCAGAAGACAAGAGAATAGATAGATCTAGGTCCAAGGGGGAGTTTGTTGATACATGTATGTCCCTAGATCATGATTTGTAATGTAATGAACTTGTCTGTCTGATTTTGATGTAATTGTAATGATTAATGAAATGATATGAATTGGTTGTTACTTGTAATGTTTAATATTTCATTAATGAGTTGTGATTGAATTGATTGGGTTTATGAATGTTTGAATGAGTGCACATTAAGTTATATTAAATAGAACATTCAAACTTAACTTAATGAAGTTCTCATGCGGATGGCCCATGCGAATGGACCACACGCATGAATAACTTCATACGATTGACTCAATCGCACGACTGAACCAGGAGACTGGATCAGTCGTATGATTGACACATAAGATTGACTCAATCGCACGACTGAACACTCAGTCGTGCGGATGAATCAACCGCATGGTTCAATCGCACGACTGAACCATACTTATGGCCCAGTCGCACGATTGAACAATACTAACCTATAAATAGACCCAATTCGTGGGAAAACGTAAGCATTCATCCCATTACGACTCCAGACGTACCCTAGCCGTCCAGAAGCCTCCCAAATCGTTCTCCAAGTTCATAGAACACATCAGATCGGTTCCTAATCGATTTCTGACGTTGAAATCAATTCTTGATTGATTCATCGTGTGTTCTCACTGATTGGATCGCCAATCAAATAGGATTCCGCACTATTTGAGTTGGTTTAACACGCAATCACTCGGTATTTCGTTCAAATACCAGGTCCTAACAGTGTGGTTTCTAAATTCTATGCCATTATCACTTCTCACACATCTGACTGGAAGTGAATGCTGCTTTTCCACATACAACACAAAGTAAATGATGATTTGGCCAGCCTCATCTTTTGAATGTAAGAAGAAAGTCCATACATATCTGGAATAATCATCCATAATTACCAGACAGTATTTTTTCTTTGCCATACTCATCACTCTTACTGGACCAAAAAGATCCATATGCAGTAATTTGAAGCAGGCAGTGGACTTTGGTTCTTCTATTGGAGGGAATGAAACTTTGTGTTGCTTTCCTTTGAAACAAGCTGGACAGTTGTCATCACATTTGAACTCCTTCAATGGCAAACCTCTTACTAAACCATGATGAATAAGCTGGTTCATATTTTTAAGATTCACATGACCAAGCCTTCTATGCCATAGTTCAGATTCCTGAGGAGAGGCTTTAGAGAACAGACATGGATGGCCTTTTAGATCAATTTTCTTTGATAAATCTAAGGCATATACTCTTCCAATCCTGTTGGCCTTCGGGAGAGTATATTTCAATATCTTGTCAATCCTTTTCAGAACTTTGGAAGACAGAATCCGACAGTTCTGACTTGTGAAAAGTGCAACATGCCCTTTATCACACATTTGACTGACACTCAACAGGTTGTACTTGAGGTTCTCCACATGGTTAACATCATCAAACCTTATCTCACCATTTGACACAAACCCTTTTCCTATGATGTAACCCTTATCATCATTACCAAAAGAAACAAATCCCTTCTTCCCTTGAGAGTAATCATGAAGAAGAGAGCTGCTCCCTATCATATGCATAGATCCTTCACTGTCTACATACCAGATGCTTCTTTGGCATGCTGAAGAACCCTGCATTTTGCATAAGAAATAAGTTAGCCTTTGAGACCCAAACCATTTTGGTTTTGGGTTTGTTTTCATCAATAAATTTTAAACTAACTGATTTATCATGATTGACAGCCTTTGAAGGTGGAGATGGTGCTGAAAAGGATTCCTTTGATTTTGGCTTAGTTTTCCTTTTCAGTGGTTTAATCACAGATACATCTAATTGGTTAACTCTCCCCAACAGATGTTGAACCATCATAACAAGTTGTGTCTGATTGGTTGTCAAAGCCTTCAGCTTAGTTGACAGATCAGTACTTGTTGTTGATTTGTTCTTGTGATTCACCAAATCCTCCCTTTTGAAAGACACAGACTTAGTCTGGGTTTTTAATATTCCATGAGGAATATTTTCAGCTGTTTTGTGATAAACCCCTTCCTTCTTTTTAGCTTTTTGGAAAAACTTTGGGTTATCAGATTGAGATGTTTGTGGTACAAACTTGGTTTGAAATTCATCTTTCATTTTATTCATTTTCTTTTTAATGATTTTCTCTTTGTTGAATTTTAAACCCTTGTTATACCCACATCCATCAGTGAGATGATTAAACAAACCACATATTTCACATGGCTTTTTCTTCATCTTTTGTTGATCAACTGCTGAAGATGATGAAACTACTGAAGATTTGTTCTTCAGTACTTTCTTCCTTTCAGTACTTATGGTAAGTGCTGAAGGATTTGTAACAACTGAAGATTTGTTCTTCAGAAGTTTTCTATTAGTACTTTTGGATTTCCTGATAGACTTTTCAGCAGTTGTCAAATTATGCTTGATTTCAATTGGTTTGAAATACTCTTCAGGTGTTGTGTTTTGCCCTTCAGTACTTTGAGTACTTTGTGGGACAACACCTGAATTGCTTAGTTTCTCTTTGATCATGTGTTTAGAAGCAGTGAGACCATCAGCAAATTGATTAGCTGAGGTAATAACACTTACTTCATCCTCTGATTTTGAATTATCACTTGAGGATGAGACACATGATGATGTGGTTTGGGAATTACAGTCACCTTCAGATTTACTTCTAGCTTGGGAGTAAAATCTGTAGGAGGTATAGTATGATTATACCCAATCCCAAACTTCACATTTGAACCTGTTTGCTTACTGAGAAGCATTTCAAATCCCTTGCATGATGTTACCCAACGTTCACAATTAACTTGAGTAGCTGCAAGTGTTTCTTTGAGATTCTTATGATTCTCCAAAATGACCTCTACCTTTGCTTTTTCATCAGTGATTTGGCATTTTAATTTGTAAATCTCATCATCTTTTTCTTTTAAAACAGACTCAAACTCAGCTTTTCTTTTGGAAACAAAAGCAGCTATGCATGACTCAGAACAAAACTTGGCCTTAGCCTCAGAAGATAGCTGTGGTACCTGTGATGATGAAGTATTTCCATCAGTAGACTCCAGGGCAATAAGAGCAAGATTTCCAAAAGGATTTTCACCACCATGTTGACCAGCACCAGAGAACAATTGTTCAGAATAGCCAGAAATATCATCTGGTAAGCTGCTCCAGTTAACAACCTCAGGTGTGAAGAAGCTTTGATGAGATTGAGATTGAGATTGTTGATTCAATTGAGATGGTTGTGGATCAGGTAGGGCATGTGGTTGTTGAGCCATGGGTATAGGAACCTGACTAGACTGAGGCATGTAAAAACATGGATAATGATATGGCATTGGACCTTAAGGAACAAAAAAAAGCAGGAGATGATTGAATTTATGAATGATGATCAGAACTGGTAGAATGTTGCCCTTTGGGTTGTGAGCTATTGCTTGGAAAAGTCACAAAGGGTGCAGATGAGTTAGATCCAGATGATCTATACTCTCTTGCAAAATGTCCAAGTCTATGGCACTTGTGACATCTCAACTTGCTCTTATCAAAACCAACTTTGGTTTTTCCAGAGAGACCAAGGAATTTTCTACCGTCCTTTTGTAAAACTTTTGAGATCTAATAGTGATTAATGCCATTTGGCTCAAAATATCCATCTCTTCCAGATCATCATCAGCAATTCCTTTCAAATCATCCATCAAAAAGCACAAATTATCAACACTAAACCCTGAATTACCATCAACACCAAGAAAAGCATGATCTCCACTGTTTGAAGAGAAATCTATATGCTCATCATAAGAACTTTCTGATGCAGCATATTCTGACTCATGACCTACCAGAGCAGTATTTCCTGGTACAAAGTCATCAGTGAGCTTCCCAGATGAAGCCAGTTTCCTTTTCTGTTCTATCTCTCTTTCAAATGTTAAGAGTTTCCCATGAAGTTGGGTAAGAGATAGAGTGTCCAGATTTGCACTAGAGCATAGGACAATGGTATATATGTCCCATCTCTCAGGCAGGGATCTGAGGAATCTGTTGTTCATCTGACTGTTTGTATATTCATGTTGAACCATTTTTAGCTCAGATATCAAACAGGAAAATCGCTCAAACTGTTGAGTCAGTGACTCACCCTTTCTATGAGAGAATGTCTCATATTGCTGGGCAAGGATTTCTCTATTGTTTGCTAAGACCTCATCAGTTCCTCCAAATTGTTCTTTTAGAGCAACCCAGAGATCAAGAGCAGTTTCATGATGCATAAGTCCAGAGTAAATTTCATTAGGCAGTGCCATGGCCAGAATTCAATGGGCTTTAGCATCAATTTCAAACAGTTTTAGATCCTCATCAGAGTATTGCTCCTTCTTCTTCGGAACCATCTCATTGGTTTCCGGATTACTCACCATAGGCTTATATGGTCCATGAACCACAGACTTCCAACAACCTGAACTGTTAACAGACAGGTGATGGAGCATTCGGCGTTGCCATATGTTATACTCACTCCTAACAAGCATCGGAGGCTTTGTTGAGGAGACAGTATTGTGAGGATCATTGATTGATGTATTCATTTTCACCAATTCAAACAAATTCAATGAGATTTTAATAAGTCTAGCTCAAAAACTCAACAACACAATTCGAATCTCAAATTAATTGACTGGAAGCAACAGAAAATCAAATTCTATAACCAATTCTTGCAAATTTGCTAATTCGATCAAACTTAGATATCAAAAGAGCAGTTTCAATGATCAATTGTTAAATCGATCAATGATTAACCAGCTCTGATACCATTTGATAGGATCGGATCTAGTTTGATCAATTAGATTAGAATTTGCAGCGGAATATAACAGAAATTAGATCAGATTTAAGCAAGACAAGTATGAATATTCAATCACACTATGACGATTATAGAGAGAGGATTTTCTGCAAATGGAATATTTTCATTCACGCAAATGCTTCGGTTACAAAACAATTAGGTCAACATTCCTTTTATAAAGGAATGTGACGTCAGCTGATGTCACTTGATAGTGACATCTAACTGATTTATACAAACTACTGAAAGTAAACTAATCTACTGAAGATGTCCACAACAGCTGAGGACACCTTCACAAAAAGCTAAGTATAAACTACAATTACAACTACTGAAGTTATAACATCTGAAGTGTAAGAACTTCAGATGTTTTACAATAATAAAACTACTGAAAAGAAACTACTTAAAAGTAAAACATCACAACTACTGAAAAGAACTTCTTCAGCTGTTTGAGACAACTTCTGAGAACTTGGTCTTCAGACTTTGTCTTCAGCTATTGTCTTTAGCTATTGTCTTCAGACTTTGTCTTCAGCAGATGTAGATCACTTCAGTTGTTATGATGTTTGTGGGACTTAAAGGTTTTTTTGATCTGGCTCATTGGTTCTTTTGGTCCAACAACTCCCCCTAAAGTTTATATCCATAAGAGATAAAAACTTTAAGGATTTAATAATTTTGAAGATAAAGTAATTTTGTAATGATTTTGTTTTCTTATCTACACATGAAGAGGAAGTATTGATGTTAGTAAAATAGACATGGTTATGAGCTTGTGGATTGAAGGTATGTTTGTCCTCTTAAACTCATGCTTGGTTAATATTATGATGCATGTGATATTTATCATGTTTTGATTAATTTGAGTATTCAACATGTACCCCACACTCAAACGCATGGCATGATCAACCATCCGCATGAAATGCATGGTAGAACTTTTTCACAACTTACTTGACGAGGTTATTTAAATTATAAAATCTCATTTTCATTGATCCTCATTAGGATTCTATTACTGTGATCCCTTTATTGATTTGATTCACATTGGAATTCTTTTTCATTTCACTTTGGAAGGTGATCCATGATGGGATTCTTTTTGTTTATTTAAAAGGAATGTAATATTTTGTTAAATCATCCAAGATGGATGTGTTCCACATTGGGAATCTTTTGGATCATGACATCAGCACTATGTGCATGTTCCTCCAGATCTTTGCTTAGAAAAACAGAGAATAAATTGATGTGGGTGAATGAGATTCATAAGGCATCATTACCTGGTGTGTTTAGGTTACTACACACATACACTCTGATAAGGCAATTCGTACCAATACTGTGAGATGAATGCTTCACAGTTGAATATGAATTTTAATTCATTACAACATTCATAATCTTTTTCAAGCTGAGCCTACCCTCCTGTAAGGATTCCTATAAGTCTGATGCAACCAAAACATCCAAAGTCTCTCTGCAAGCATGCACAAAAGAACAGAAGTAGAAATGCTTTGAACGTTTTACACCATGCACTAGAAATATTCTAAGTTTAAAATCTTTCGAATCCAAGACCAACATCTTCCGAAGCCAAAAGTGAAGTCTTCCGAAGCTTGAAAGACAAAGTCTTCCGAAGCCAAAGAGTGAAGACAGATTTCCTCCGAAGACTTTTAGAGATATGCCTTTATCTGATATACTTTACCATAAAGCTGGACCACCTTTCCGCTGCTACTCTGTAAAGTCACCAACTTACATGAGTTGGTGAAAGGTCCACGCTTGGTAACTATACATTGAGGTCTTGAGTCCATGCTTTCTACTTTATGTACTTTTATCCTTTTTGTAATATATTAGGATGTGAGCTATGGCATGTCATAGTCACAAGTCAAAAGGCAGATCTGCCTTTTGACTGTACATTTGATTTTGTAGTTGTCTAGTCAATTGTATCCAGTTAGCCTTCAAGGTATGGCCGGTTGTAGGATGTAGTATAAAGTATCTCAAGTACTTGTAACTTTCTATCGATGCTTTGTAACTTGTAATAGAACTTGAGAAACAATATAGAGCATTCTTGAAAACCAAATACTTGTGTTGTTTGCAGTCTTGTTCTGTCTCACATTTACTTGTGTTCTTAGAATCTTTCATTAACAAGTTAACCAATTCCCTATTTGATATGTTAAGTATTCTAAGCAACTCTCCTCATTGTGTTGTTGTGTTGTAAGTGCATACCCTTCACCGGTCCTGCATTTGGTATCAGAGCATTTCAGGCTCTTGATATAAGATCTCACCATCTTAAGATAACTCACACACACAAAATACTTAAGAACTTAAATGGCAGCTATAACCAAAGTTGATATGGAAACTGGAACAATGACAAAGTCTCCACTGATCACTCTTGAAGACTTTGATACTTGGTGTCAAAGAATGGAAGGCTTCATCAAGTCTCAAGACTCCAGGATGTGGGACTCTGTAGTTGAAGGACCTTACATACCAAGCACCACTTCTGCTACTGGTGGTGGCATCATTCCTAAGGTTGTGGCTGATTACTCTGAAGCAGATAGAACCTGAGGCTGGTGATGAGAGAGAGGACTTTGGTCCAATCATCTCATCCCCCAATGATTCTTCTGAAGAAGAAGAGGGGAATCTGAGACTAAAGGTGCAAAAACTGTCAAAACATGCTCCTATTTAGTCTCTAAGTTTAGTCACCTTGAATCTCAGGTGACTACCCTGCATAATAGGGTGAATGATCAGCAACTTGAGATATCTTATCTTAGGGAAAAACTAGTTGGGAGACCTTTAAGAAGAGCTCAACCTAAGAACCTGTGAATATGATTGACCTAACCTCTAGCTCACCTATGCAAGAGGGCGATGCTACCAAAAAGGGGAGAAAGTCATTACAGTCACAGAACCTGGGAATTCTTCAGGGAGTATGGACCTTGAGGATTCACCATCCTCACTTGCAACTGTGCATACTCAGCAACTTCTTCAAGTTCACATTAATGTGGACATTATAGACTCTGTCATTAGGAGTCTCTTTGAGGAAGGCATTCCAAGGGCTATGTCATCTCCACCTCAAGGAACCTCAAACTACATTATTCGGTGGAGGTATGATGCTGATAGAAGAGCCCTCATTCTTCACAAAATTCAAGGGCAGCAAGAAGTGTTCAATTTTCAGACCTTGGACTACTATGAAGGTCTTGACCTGATCAACATGCCACTTGTTAACCCAAGCACATCAAGACAAGCTGACAGGTTAGCACTCAGGATTCAAGACAAAATTATTGAAGAATTCAACCTTAGAAGGAGACAAAGGCAATAAAGTAATGTCATTGGTCAACTGGATGCTGAGGCAGACCCTGAGATTAGCTTCAAAGGGAAAACCTTGGCTGAAGGCCCAGTGATAGAGCTTGAGAGCCCTGTCACACCATCAACTGCTTCAGAAATTCATTCTCTTAGTGAAGTGAAACACCTGCTGGTGAAGGTGTCTCACAACCTCTCTCTGGCCAGAGCTTGGATGCTACACCAAGATATGAAGGTCAAACCTCTCTCCACCCTGAGTCATAAAGGTCTGTGGGTGACAAAGGGAAAAGGATTTTGACTCCTGAGGAGATTGAGGAGGAGGAGAGAGAGAGAGAGAGGAAGATGAAGCTAAGGGGAGAAAGTTCCTCTGGGTCTTCAAGCTTTATGCAAGCTGCAATCAGGGCTGCCCCCAGACCAAACACTCAAGAAGATGAGTTGAGGGTAGTCAGGATTACTTACCTGCAGACCAGGAACTATGACATAGATGAGATTATATCTCTCCCCTTAGAACAATTAAATGAACTGGCTGACATGGAAGTGTCAAGAGAGATGAATGAAGCAGAGGATGCAAGATTACTTCTCCAATTCAAAGAGGAGAACAAACAGAAAAGATTATACAAGTGCTCAAAGAACAAAAGGATGCGGCTGCTACATAAGAACCTTAGGTAGACAAGGAAACAGATAGGCAAAACATGATCAACTACCTGAGTGCCACAGGTCTCTACCAGGTATCTGCACTTCTTCCCTTGTCCTTTGTGTACATTGAGTTTGAGTACCTCAAACAGCTTGAACTTCAAGTGCTCAAAGAACAAAAGGCAACAAAAAGAAAGATAAGGGAAGATGCTGCAAAGTGAAGAGCTATCATCCAAAAGAGTATAAAGAAGTCTGCTGACAGACAAAGGATGATGAGCTTCTTGAAGCTATATGGATTCTCCAGAATGAGTCTTGGACCTATGTCTCTATCCATAATGGATGAGCATATCAGGGTAATCAAGCAGAAGATCAAGAGTGGAGAGCTGATTGACTTATACTCTCCTCCAAGTCAAACTTCACCTGAAGTGGAGGTTAAGGTTGAACAACCTGAGACAAACATTACCTGGACCTCCTGCTGAGCCTTAGCAAGCTTCATCTTTTGATCCACAGCAGGGCCAAACTCCCTATCCTTCTGAACCTGTAAGGGAGGAACACCCAACTGAGAAAGACAAGGATCATCAACAAGGTGTTGCAGACCAGTCTTCTCAATTAAAGTATTCTAAGAGGAAGAAGAGGATGGCTTCCAAATCAAAGTCTAAGAAGAAGAAGCCTAAATCATCCACCTCTACACCTTAGGCTGAGCCAGATCAACCTGAGGAAGTGCATGAAGAGGAAGCCGAATCAACTCCAATTCAAGGGGCTCTTATTGCAGCTGAGACACCCATCTTATCCTGGACCTTCACTACTAATCCAGAGAGATGGCATGTGATCAGAGATCAAGGTGTTGAGAATATCTATACATGGCAAGACATAATCAACTTACCTCTGCATGATCTCTTTGAGATGAGAAGATATTATGAGAGTCTAAGTGATCCTGACCATCAGATGAAGAAGGGTATGGTGATCATTGTCCTGTAGACTACAAATATCTGAAGATCTTCTAAATGTTTTGGTAGCATCAGCCTAGGGGGAGTTTGTAAGGATTCCTATAAGTCTGATGTAGCCAAAACATCCAAACTCTCTCTGCAAGCATGCACTAAATAACAGAAGTAGAAATGCTTCAGAAGTTTTACACCATGCACTAGAAATATTCTAAGTGTAAAATCTTCCAAAGCCAAGACCAACATCGTCCAAAACCAAAAGTGAAGTCTTTCGAAGCTTCAAAGACAAAGTCTTTCGAAGCCAAAGAGTGAAGACAGATTTCTTCCTAAGACTTTTAGAGATATGCCTTTATTTGATGTACATTACCATAAAGCTGGACACCTTTTCGCTGCAACTCTGTAAAGTCACCAACTTACATGAGTTGGTGAAAGGTCCATGCTTTTGGTAACAGTACATTGAGGTCTTGAGTCTATGCTTTCTACTTTATGTACTCTTATCCTTTTTGTAATATATTAGGATGTGAGCTATGGCATGTCATAGTAACAAGTCAAAAGGCAGATATGCCTTTTGACTCTACATTTGATTTTGTAGTTGTCGAGTCAATTGTATCCAGCTGGCTTTAAAAGTATGGCCGGCTGTAGGATGTAGTATAAAGTATCTCAAGTACTTGTAACTTTCTATCGATGCTTTGTAACTTGTAATAGAACTTGAGAAGCAATATAGAGCATTCTTGAAAACCAAATACTTGTGTTGTTTGCAATCTTGTTATGTCTTACATTTACTTGTGTTCTTAGCATCTTTCATTAACAAGTTAACCAATTCCCTATTTGATATGTTAAGCGTTCTAAGCAACTCTCCTCATTGTGTTGTTGTGTTGTAAGTGCATACCCTTCACCGGTCCTGCACCTCCTACCAGACAAGTCATTTCAGTCTTTTAAGATTTGTAAATAAGCGTAGTGAATGATATAACGACTGTAATTATATCATTTCCCTAAAGTATAAAACACTTACTTCATAAAATGACTTCTTTGTTGATTTTTGTAATATTTTGAATTGTTTGCAATTTTTTTATTATTTCTACTCAAGGTTAATCATGCCAATTGATTGAACTAGGAATTTAAACCGACTAGGTTCAAATGCCTTGGTAAATAACTCAGCCAATTGATTGTCTGTGTAAACCTGAATCAATTTGATTAACCTCTTTTCAGCGTAATCTCTTAAAAAGTGATATCTAATTTCAATATGTTTTGTTTTTAAGTGCTGAACATGATTATTTGTGATAAACATTGTTGCTGTGTTGTCGATATGAATTGGAGTGTGCAAGAAGTTAAAACCATAGTCAAGCATCTTGTTTTGAATCTAGAGAACTTGAAACCAACAAGCTAATGCTGATATATACTCAGCTTATGTTGTTGAAACAGACACGTTTGTCTGCTTCTTGCACTACCAGGAGACCAGCCTAGGACGAAGAAATTGACAACCGCAGAAGTGGAATTTCTATTGAAGTTGCATCCCCATAATCACTGTCAGTGTACGCATAGAGATTGAAATCTCCTTCCTTTGGATACCATCATCCAAGAGTAGGCTTTCCCTTAAGATATCTGAATATTCTCTTGACATCATTCACATGATATTCCTTGGGATCTGCTTGATATCTAGCACATACACAAACACCAAACATAATGTCAGGTCTACTGGCTGTTAGATACATAAGTGAACCTATCATAGATTGATAGTGAGTTTGATCCACTGATTTGCCTGCTGGTTTTGTACCAATCTCCAGCTTAGTCTTAACAGAAGTTCTCATGGAGTTACAGTAAGCAAAGTTGAATTTCATCAATATTGTTTCCATATATTTTGATTGGTTGATGAAGATTCCATCTGTTGTTTGTTGGACTTGCACTTATAAGAAGAATGTGAGTTCCCCTATAGCACTAATTTTGAAATTTTGAAGGCATAAGGTCTTCAAAATCTTTACAGAGTTGCTTGTTTGTAGAGCCAAAAATAATATATTCCACATAAATCTGGACAAGCAACATGTCTTTTTTTTCTTTTTCTAAAGAAAGTCTAATCAATCTTTCCACTTTCATACCCGTGTTCAAGAAGGAAAGATGATAGTGTCTCGTACCACTTCTGTGGGGCTTGATGAAGACCATAAAATGCTTTGTCAAGCTTGTACACCCTATGTGGGAAATCTGGGTCTTCAAAGCCTGGTGGTTGACTCACATAGACTTCTTCAGCAATCTTTCCATTAAGAAAGGCACATTTTACATCCATTTGATAAATATTGAATTCCATGGATGCTAAGTATGCAAGAAAAAGTCCTATGTCTTCTAGTAGGGTAACAGGAGCAAACGCTTCGTCATAGTCAATTCCTTCTTCTTGTTACCCTGAGCCACCAAACTTGCTTTATTTCTGATGACAATTCCACGGTCATCAGTTTTGTTCCTGTACAGACACCTGGTACCGATAGGGTATTGTCCGTCGAAATGGTCTACCAGTTGCCATACTTCTTGTTTCTTGAATTGTAGTAACTCTTCCTGCATTGTCTCAATCTAGCTATTGTCTTGAAGAGCCTCTTTGAAATTCTTGGTACTGTTTAACACAAAAAGCAAGAAAACAAACAAATGTTTGGAATGCTTGACTGGCTTCTAGTCACCCGTTCATTAAGTTCACCAATGATGCTTGACACTGGATGATTCTTGTGTATTCTGGTGGTTGGAATGGAGTCACCATTAATAGATATATCAAAATTGGACACATTCAGATCATCTTGGTGAGAGGCACCCATTTATTGTGATGTGGGAGAGTAATGAAAATAATCCAAGTCTTCATTCTATTCTGCTTCAGTATCTGCAGCACTTTGTTGACTTTCATCATTTTGGTTTGTCACAGATTCAACTGGTGTTAAGGCTGGTTCTTGACTTCTCAGTTCATTTAATGGTTCTTCAAAAGGAGATTGAATTATAGTTGGACCAACTTCAGTTGAAACACTAACATTTGGGGGTTCTTATCTGACATTATAAGCTTGTAATGGAATATCTACATCATGAGTATCAGAAGAATTTGGAGGAATCATTGGGAAATCTTCTCTTCTTTCTACTATAGTAGAGGATCCAGCAGACTGTATGTTTCCTACAGTTTACAAGTGAAACTGATCAAATGACCTTGTAAAAGAGTCAACATCAAATAATCAGTCGGGACCATTTGCTGACTTGGGAAAGGAATGCTGTAAGGATTCCTTTGAGTCTGATGCAAACCAAAACATCCAATGTCTCTCTGCAACAAATGCACTAAGTACTGAAGAAGAAATGATTCGGAAGTTTTACACCATACACTAGAAAATATTCAAAGTGTAAAATCTTCCGAAGCCAAGACCAATATCTTCCGAAGCAAAACATGAAGTCTTCCGAAGCCTCAGAGACAAAGTCTTCCGAAGCTTCACTCTATGAAGACAAATTTCTTCCGAAGACTTTTAGTAACATGCTTTATCTGATGTACTGTTCCATAAAGCTGACACCTTTCCGCTGCATCTCTGTAAAGTCACCAACTTATATGAGTTGGTGAAAAGGTCCATGCTTTTGGTAACTGTACATTGAGGTCTTGAGTCTGTAACTTTCTACTTTATGTACTTTATCCTTTTTGTAATAGATAAGGATGTGAGCTATGGCATGTCATAGTCACAAGGTCAAAAGGCAGATATGCCTTTTGATTCTACAATTGATTTTGTTTGTGTCTAGTCAATTGTATCCAGCTTGCTTTCAAAGTATAGCCGGCTGTAGGTTGTAGTATAAGTATTCCAAGTTCTAGTATCTTTCTTTATGCTTTGTAACACTTGTAAAAGAACTTGAGAAAGCAATATACTGCCTCCTTGAAACCCAAATCTCTTGTTCTGTCTCTTATTTTTACTTGTGTTCTTTGTATCAATATATTGGTTAATCCAGTTTACTGTTTGATCAAGTTTAGTTAATCTCCTCTTTGTGTTGTTGTGTTGTAGTTGTTAAGCTCTTAACCGGTCCTGCAATTGGTATCAGAGCATTTCAGGCTCTTGATATAAGATCTCACCATCTTAAGATCCCTCACACACACAAAAAACTAAACTTTTCAAATGGCATCCATCTCAAAGACTGATATGGAGACTGGAACCATGAACAAATCCCCACTGATCACTCTTGATGACTTTGACACCTGGTGTATGAGAATGGAAGGTTTCATCAGGTCTCTAGACTCAAGAATGTGGGAATCTGTTGTAAATGGACCTTTCATACCCAGCACTCCCTCTGCTACTAGTGTTGGTATGATCCCAAAAGATGTGGCCAACTACTCAGATGAAGATAGGAAGAGAGTAGAGATTGATAGAAAGGCCATGACTGCTCTTCAAACTGCCCATCCAAACTCTGTGTATAGAGGTTTTAAGAAGTGCAAAACAGCTAAACAGCTGTGGGATGCACTAAAGCTTATGTATGAAGGCTCCTCTGAAGCCAAGGAGAACAAGAAGGATCTCCAGAAGCAGCAGTTTGAAAACTTCACCTTCAAAATAGGTGAAACCATGACTCAACAATACTTCAGGTATGTTGAGATAGTGGATACCCTAGTGGATGGAGGAGTTCCTCTTGAAAACAGGGACATTGTAAGGAAGTTCATGTCCTCACTTCCTAGGCAATGGACACACTACTATGTGGTGATCAAGAGGACTGAGAATCTCAAAACTCTTACTCTGACAGAGTTATATGGAATTCTCAGTGGCTACCAGATGGAGATGAACATGTAAGGTTCATCTGGCAACTCCAACAATCAAATGGGTTCAGCCCTGCATGTGGTTGAAAGGGATAGCATAGAACCCCAACATCATCTCATATTCTACCATGACAACTCACCAAAGGGTCCTTTCATCACCTTCCCAGAGACACCCAGGGAGAACTACACTCAAGGAAGCCCATTCCAAGAGACAAGCTCTTCTCAAGCTTTTGTGTCTTCTGATGAAAGTTGTGGGAACTCTCTCTTCACTCTTGAAGACCTGGACTGTATCCATCCAGATGACCTGGAGTACATGGAAATAGTTCAGCAGATGGCTCTCCTCACTCACAGAGCCAAGAAGTTCTTCAAGAGAACTGGAAGGAGGTTTCCAAGCAATGCAACCAGTGGAAAGTTTGGCTTGGATAAAAGCAAAGTCAAGTGTTACAACTGTAACTTAATGGGCCACTTTGCTAGAGAGTGTAAGGCACCTAAAACAAATGGTGGCCAAACACAAACCAGACCAAACTACACTGACAAAGCCCCTCAGAATGAGAAGCCAAAGCAACATGCTGCTGTTGCTATTGAAGAATGAGGCTTTGACTGGAGCTTTCAGGTGGAAGATGCTTCTCCAAACCAAGCACTAATGGCAGACCATGATGAAGCCAAGGTATTGGAACATCTCTGTACTCCTGAATGCATTGCTAAAGTAAACAGATCCAGGTCCTATAACTTGGAAATGAGATCTGATCTTGAGTCCTTAAACATTTTAAAATTTGATTTTAAAAAGTCTGAAAATGTTTACAAGTTAAAGATAGAGGACTTGGAGAAAACCATTTCAGTACTAAAACATGAACATACAGATTTTAGGACTCATATCCAGGATCTCATAACTAAGTTGACTGAGTGCCAGGCTGAGCTTGTGATCAGCAAGGCAAGGCAGAAAAGAGTGTTCTTGAAGAAGAGACCTTCAAGAACATGATATCCACATCCCTGCACAACAAAGTGTGCTATCAAAATAGACAGGGACTGGGATCAAATGAGATAGCTCCTCCACACACAATCTTGTCTGTAAGATCTCCTAGGTGTGGAACTTGTGAAGATGAGCTTCCTCTCATAGATCCTATAAGTAAAGAGGATGAAGAAGAGATAGTGAAGAATTCCTCTGAGAAGAGTGAAGAAGAGGATTCTACTAAGGGCCACTATCCTTCTGAGGAGAAGAAATCTATTGTGATGACCAAGTCAAAGAGAAAGAACTTGATCAGGAAGAGCAAAAGAAAAGCAAAGAAGGCTCAAGAGATCAAGGCTACTTTTGATTCTAAGCAGAAACAAGTTTTTATCTCTGCAGGGTTTAAAGTAGTAAAGACTGAAGACATCAACCAAAACACCTCAGCTAAGAGTTCTGGTTCTTGTTCAAATCATCTCAGTACAAAGAAGAAGACTGATCTGCTGTGTACCACTGCTGCACAGCCTGGACCATCAAACTCCAAGAACAGTTCACAGCCCAAAAGAACTGTCTCAGCATCTACAAAGATGAAGATGGAGAAAGGATGTGACCAAAGACAGTCTTGCCCTCATAAGGAGACTCTTTTGAAGAAGAAAATCTCATGTGTCATGTGTGAAAGTACCTCTCACATTGCTAAGGATTGCCCATATAATCCTAAAAGTACTATCCACATGACCAATACAAAGACTTCAAAGAGTTTCAAAAAGATTCAAGCTTCGGAAGGAAAGTCTGTTTCCTTCGGAAGCTCCAAATCAAAGAAGAAGGTAAATGGAAAATTACCTTTGGAAGAAAATTTGGTCTCGGAAGAAAGGAGTTCTTCCGAAGCACTGAAGTCTGCTGCAGTGACTATAGAATCTTCCGAAGGTTCAGTCATCAAAACTTGTGAAGTCCCAAAAGCATCTAAGGTTTTGAAGGTCAGGTCCAAGTCTCCAAAGCTGGTGTGGAAGTCTACGAAAGACCAAATGACTGAAGTTTCTCTATCATCAACAGCTGAAGATCCCCCTAGTACAACCATAGGATCTATTACTGCTGCATTACCTTATACTATACTTAGTGAGCCCAAGACAAATAAGGCTTGGGTTTCCAAATGTAACTAATCATTTTCTTGGTGCAGGAACAGCTCAAGACAAACAGGAATGTCTGGATAATTGATAGTGGTTGTTCCAGCACATGACAAGCAATAGGTCTCTACTCCATAACTTTAAGAGAATTGATGGAGGACCAGTTGCTTTTGGAGGAGATGAAGGTAGTTACATTTCAGGAAGGGGCAAGGTCACAAATGGTAAGCTCAGCATTGAAAAGGTAAACTTTGTTAAGGAGCTTGGGTACAATCTTCTGAGTGTATCCCAATTTTGTGATCAGAGTCATAACATGCTCTTTACTGAGCATGAGTGCATTGTTCTCAAGCCTGGTATGGTCAGTCCTCATGAGCATATCCTGCTCAGAGCCCCCAGGAAAGGGAACATGTACAAGATGGATTTGCAAGAAACATCTCCCTCTGGAGAAGTTTCATGCCTTCTATCTAAAGCAAATAGTGATGAGTCTTTCCTATGGCATAAAAGAATGTGCCATGTAAACTTTAAGAACATGAATAAGCTAATTAAACATGATTTGGTAACTGGAATTCCAAAGAAAGAGTTTACAAGTGATGATCATTGTGTTGCATGCCTGAAAGGGAAGCAACATAAGGTATCTCACAAACCTAAGGAAAGGAACTCCATCACTACTCCCCTACACTTATTACATATGGATCTCTTTGGTCCCACCAGTGTAATGAGTCTAGGAAGGACCTCTTATTGTTTGGTGATCACAGATGATTTTACAAGATTCACTTGGGTTTTCTTTCTTAGAACTAAGGATGAAACCCCTGAGATTTTGAAGAATTTCATCTTAAAAATTGAGAATCAAAGTGATCACAAGGTCAAAACCATAAGATGTGATCAAGGAACTGAATTCAAGAACCAAATCCTTGATACATTTTGTGATGAAAAAGGTATTACAAGACAATACAGTGCTCCCAGGACTCCTCAGCAAAACAGAGTTGCTGAGAGGAGAAACAGGACACTAATTGAAGCTGCAAGAACTATGTTGTCTGATTCTAAACTGCCCATCACCTTCTGGGCAGAGGCAGTAAATACTGCTTGCCATGTGCAAAACAGAGTTTTAGTAGTTAAGACACATGGTAAGACTCCTTATGAACTTTGGCACAAGAGAAAACCTTTCATTGGTGTTCTCAGGTCATTTGGATGACCCTGCACCATCTTGAATACCAAGGATCAAATTGCTAAGTTTGCTGAGAAATCAGATGATGGACACTTCATTGGATACTCTTCCCAAGCCAAAGCTTATAGAGTATACAATCTCAGAACTAGAATTGTTGAGGAGTCAGCCAATGTGACTTTCAATGAACACACACCCTGTGTGGCTGGTTCTGGTCCTGATTGGCTATTTGATCTTGATTTAGTTACCAGCTGTTTTAACAAATCTTGTGAGAATGTTTCAGGATCTGCAGAAAATCTAAATACAGGTGATCCTGATCCAATATTTGAGCTAGGAAGACCTTCAACTCATACATCTTCAGCTCCAGTTGGAACTACTTCAGCAAATGAGGTTTCTATCAGCACTACAATGACAAATTCAGCTAATACATCTGGGTGCCTTCAAATTCCAGCTCAGAGGCTCCACAACCAGATAAAGATACCTCAATTGTAGAAGACAACAATGGTGATGGTGAAAGTGATCAAGAATTCCTTGATGCTAATAACCACACCATAGATGACAACATCAATGATGTCACACACTCATTGGATCAAGTTAATCTTGATAAGTGTGGTAATGTGAAGGGTGAATCATCTATGCCAGATCTGAATTTCTCAAATTTGGATCTTTCTCAGCAACTTGCTGTGATCCCTCAGATAAGGATCCACAAGTCTCACCCCACCACAAACATCATTGGAGATGTTGTCAAAGAGGTAAGAACAAGAGGACAAACCCATGAAGCAAATGTGTGTCTTCACTCTTGTTTCTTATCTCAGATAGAGCCAAAGAAAGTTGATGAAGCTCTAAAGGATGGAAGTTGGGTTGAAGCTATGCAACAAGAGCTACTTCAATTCAAAAGGAAGAAAGTTTAGAACCTTTGTCCTCTTCCTCATGGGAAGACTACAATTGGAACCAAATGGGTTTTTAGGAATAAGAAGGATGATAGAGGAATTATCATCAAGAACAAGGCAAGACTAGTTGTTCAAGGATACACACAAGAAGAAGGGATTGACTACACTGATGTCTTTGCTCCTGTAGCAAGATTAGAAGCTGTTAGGATATTCCTGGCATTTGCTGCATCCAAGAACTTCAAGGTATTTCAACTTGATGTAAAGTGTCCTTTCCTATATGGAGTGATTGATGAAGAGGTTTATGTCAAACAGCCACCTGGTTTTGTAGACCCTGATCATCCTGATTATGTCTGCAAGCTTGACAAAGCTCTTTATGGGCTGCATCAGGCACCCAGGAAATGGTATGAGACATTGTCTGAGTATCTTTGTAAACATGGATACAGGAGAGGTACTATAGATGGAACTCTCTTCATCAAAGGACAGGGAAATGACTTATTGCTAGTTCAAGTATATGTAGATGACATCATCTTTGGTTCAACTAATCCAAAGCTCTGCAAAGACTTTGAGAAGCTGATGAAAGACAGATTTGAAATGAGTGCAATGGGAGAAATCAATTTCTTTCTGGGAATTCAAGTGAAGCAAGTTGAAGATGGCATCTTCATAAGTCAGTCAAAGTATGTTCAAGACATACTCAAGAGGTTCAACATGACTGATTGTAAGATTGCTAAGACACCCATAGCCAGAAACCACTCCCTTGGACCTGATCTTGAGGGGGAGTGTGTAGATGAACATTTATACAGGGCTATGATTGGGTCTCTTATGTATCTTACAGCTAGCAGGCCTGATATCATGTTTGCTACATGTATTTGTGCAAGATATCAAGCCAACCCCAAGATGTCTCACTTAATCACTGTCAAAAGGATTCTAAGATACCTCAAAGGTGCATCAACACTTGGTTTATGGTACCCAAAGAATCCTGAATTCAATCTGTATGCTTATACAGATAGTGATTATGGTGGTTGCAACATGACTGCAAAGTCTACATCTGGGGGATGTCAATTCCTTGGTGGAAGGGTTGTCTCATGGCAATGCAAGAAACAATCCTGTGTGTCTGCATCAACTGCTGAGGCTGAATACATTTGCTAAGCTGCTGTGCTCAAGTGCTTTGGATTCAAAATCAGATGCTGGACTATGGATTTAACTTCAAGGAGACTCCTATCCACATAGACAACAATAGTGTTATCTCTATCACTGAGAACCCTGTGCAGCACTCAAGGACCAAACACATCAATATCAGGTATCATTTAATAAGAGATAACTATGAAAAGGGATTAATTAAACTAGTCAAAGTTCATACAGATGAACAATATCCTGATCTGTTCACAAAAGCTTTTGATGAACAAAGATTTAAATATCTAATATCAGCTATTGGGATGATTAACTTTGAGTAGATCTTTTTTTTAAAACTAATTCTAATTATTTCTTAAAATATGTGTGTCCTAAGTTATCTAGTTCATCACTTTCATAAGCTCATGTTTTCTTTGGATATAAAATTCTTTTTGAAGACTTTCCTTAGATTCTTGAAAATTTTCTGATCCTTCGGAAGATAAAATTTTATCTTCGGAAAAAATTAATGTCTTCAAAATAAATAGCTGTCTAAGAAATTTTACCTTCGGAAGAAGTCTAAATCTATCTTTCGAAGCTTAAATTCTTATCTCAGACACTTATTTGTTTTTTAAGCAATTTTTCCTTCCGAAGCAAAATTAACTCTCGGAAGCTTTGTTGTTTCTTATACAAAGCATTCAAGTGTTTATTTCTTTTCCAAAGCAAAATTTTCAAGATTCTCAGGAATATCTTCCGAAGCCATTTTAGCTTCGGAAGCTTTTTCATTAAAACTTCCGAAGATAATTTACCTTCGGAAGCTTTTCGAATTCCAAGAAAACTACTTTTTGAGCAAAAGTAAACTACTTTTTCAGAGGTGGGACCGACTTTCGGATTTCAAAGTTTATCCTCTTTCATTAACTTTGGTTCAAATCCCTTTTCACATAAATACCCAACGGTTCCCCCTCTTCCTCACTATCTTCCTCAATTCCACTATTCCTCAAACCTAATTCCCAAACCCGCCTTTGCTTTCTACATTTCTTCAACCTTAAGCTTCTAAAATGGCCAACCTTAACCGCAGAAACAACTCAGATTTCTCCATGCAACTTCATAGGCAACACAATCAGGTTGCTCTGTTAAGCTCTGAGAAAGATGCAAGTTTCTCAGAGATTTGCCAATTCTTAACTCTATCCAACTACTTCACCTCCCTGACCATTGATCCTACTCTGTATGAGGATCATTTGCTTGAATTCTGGAAGACCTGCCAAGAGGTCATTATGGATGGGGAGAAGGCACTGTCTGCCATAGTGCAAGGGAGGACAATCTTCATCACTCCGGCCATCATCAACCATCATTTGCAGCTGGATGATGAAGAAGGTGAGTTGTCCTTCCCAAAGGAAGCTGTTAATCATTCCTTTGAGCAGATGGGCTATGAGGGAGATTTCTCTGTAAAGACCTTCAGGAAAGGGAAGGTCTCATCCCAGTGGAAATACCTGCTCCATGTAGTTATCCATAGCTTGTCAAACAAGCATGGAGGGTGGGACCAGATTCCTGAGGATCTCTCCTTTATAGTGCATGGAATGGTTCAAGGGGTCAAGTTCAGGTACTCTCAATTTGTTTATACTAATTTACTTGCAAACTTAGACTCCTTAGAGTATTACATGTTTCCTACATATGTTTAGCACATTCTTAACTGTGAACTGGGCTCACAGTTGAGGGAAACAAGTAATATTCTTAAATTGGGACAGATGAAGCCCGGCATCTTTAAAATCATGAAGAAGCCAACTGTAGGCTTCTTAGGGGTAGAAACAGCCCTAGTCCCAAAAATGTTAGAGCTCATTGCTCAAGGTGACAACCTAGCAACACAAGCTAGTGTTGAACCCACACCTTCTTCTTCCTTACCACTAAACGGACCACAAATAACCCTCACCTACCAAAGAAAATCCAAACGAACCCCTGCTCAAGCTATTGAGTCCATGCAGGTCCCCATATACTCACCTTTACAGGAGGAAGTGGACACTAGAGCTCCCACTTCCCCTGAGGAGAAAACCACTCCCATTTCTTCAACTATCAGGGCTGAGGTTCCTCATGCTCACCCTGATGAGCTCACAAGCCCAATAGCCTTAAGCCTTCACTCTGAGTCTCAACACTCTAGTGAACAACCTTCAGGGGACAGTTACCATCCCCAGCCTTTAGATCTAAATCAACCCATTCCTAACCTATCCTTCTATATTGATGACGACTTAGGATTCAATGAGTACCATGAGTCTCTCTTCTCCTCCCCTACTCAAAGAGAGATGAGTACCTCTAATTCTCCTCAGTCTAGCCCACATCAGTCACCTGTTACTGAGGTGGACACTTCTGAACATGTTCAGGATGTCCATATGGAAGAGACTCTCACTTCTGCAAGTGATTACATCATTAAGACCTCAACCATGGCAACTCAGCCCACTGACATCTCAACTGAGATTGCTAGTGAGCAGAGGAAAACCAGCAGCCAAGAAACTCAAGCTGGTGGTGAGAGAGAGAAGTTTGGTCCAATCATCTCATCCCCCAATGATTCTTCTGATGAAGAAGAGGGGAATTTGAGACTAAAGGTGCAAAAACTTTCAAAAACATGCTCCTATTTAGTCTCTAAGGTTAGTCACCTTGAATCTCAGGTGACTACCTTACAAATCAGGGTTAATGATCAGCAACTTCAGATTTCATATCTTAAGGAAAAACTAGCTGGGAGACCTTTAAGGAGAGCTCAACCAGGAACACAAGAACCTGTGGAAGTGATTGACTTATCCTCCAGCTCACCTATGCAAGTGGGTGATGCTACCAAAAAGGGGGAGAAAGTTATTACAGCCACAGAACCTGGGAGTTCTTCACAGAGAATGGACATAGAGGACTCACCATCCTCACTTGCAGTTGTGCATTCTCAGCAACTTCCTCAAGTTCACATTAATGTGGACTCTATATACTCTATCATCAGGAGTCTCTTTGAGGAAGGTATACCAAGGGCTGTGTCATCCCCACCTCAAGGAACTTCAAACTACATTATAAGGTGGAGGTATGATGCTGACAGAAGAGCCCTTATTCTTCACAGAGTTCAAGGGCAACAAGAAGTATTTGATTTTCAAAGCTTGAACTTCTATGAAAGATTGGATCTAGTCAACATGCCACTTGTCAATCCAAGCAACTCAAGACAGGCTGACAGATTGGCTCAAAGAATCCAAGACAGGATCCTTGCAGAGTTCACTCTAAGAAGGAGACTTAGGCAATCAGGCAATGTCATCGGTCAAATGGATATTGAGGTGGACCCTAAGATTAGTTTCATAGGGGAAACCTTGACTGAAGGCCCAGTGGCAGAACCTGAGACCCCTGTCTCATCATCAACAACTGCTACAGAGGTTCACACTCCTTCTGAGACACCTGCTGGTGAAGGTGTTTCTCAGCCTCTCTCTGGCCAGAGCATGGATGCTACACCAAGCAATGAGGCCAAGCCTCTATCCACCCTGAGTCACAAAGGCAGTCAGGATTACTTATTTACAGACCAGTAATTATGATATTGATGAAATCATCTCTCTCCCCTTAGAAGAACTGAATGAACTGGCTGACATGGAAGTGTCAAGAGAGATGAAAGAAAAAGAGGATGCAAGGCTACTTCTCCAATTCAAAGAGGAGAAGAGACAGAAAAGACTCTACAAGCATGCTCCCACTCTCTCCCCAGTTCAAGAAAACCCTGTAAAAGAAGATGTGGCTCCACAGGAACCTCAGGTAGACAAAGAAGAAGATAGGATCAAAATGATCAACTACCTGAGTGCCACAGGCTTCTATCAGGCAGATGCACTTCTTCCCCTGTCCTATGACCTTATTGAGTTTGAGTATTTAAAACAACCTGAACTTGCGATAGTCAAAGAGAGAAAGACAACTAAGAGGAAGCTAAGGGAAGAAGCTGCAAAGTCAAGAGCCATCATTCAAAAGAGTATGAAGAAGTCTGCTGATAGACAAAGGATGATGAGCTTCTTGAAGCTATATGGATTCTCCAGAAGGAGACTTGGCCCTATGTCTCTATCCACAATGGATGAGCATATAAGGGTAATCAAGCAATAGATCAAGAGTGTTGAACTGATTGACTTACACTCTCTTCCAAGTCAAGTCCCACCTAAAGTGGAGGCTAAGTTTGAACAACTTAAGACACCTCAACCCGGACCTCCTGCTGAGCCTCAGCAAGCTTCATCTTCTGATCAAAAGCAGGGTCAAACTCCCTCTCCTTCTGAACCTGTGAGGGAGGAACACCCAACTGAGATAGACAAGGATGATCAACAAGGCGCTGCAGACCAGTCTTCTCAGTTAAAGTCATCTAAGAGGAAGAAGAGAATGGCTTCTAAACCAAAGTCTAAGAAGATGAAGCCTAAGTCATCTACCTCTACACCTCAGGCTGAGTCAGATCAACCTGAGGAAGTGCATGATGAGGCAGCCCAATCAACTCCAATGCAAGTGGCTCCTCTGACAGCTGAGACACCCATCTTATCCTGGACTTACTCTACCAATCCAGAAAGATGGCATGTAATCAGAGATCAAGGTGTTGAGAATGTCTATACTTGGCAAGACATAATCAACTTACCTCTGCATGATCTCTTTGAGATGAGAAGATACTATGAAGGTCTGAATGATCCTGACCATCTAATGAAGAAGGGTATGGTCATGATTGTGCTGAAGATTACTAACATCTGAAGATCATCTAAATGTTTTAGTAGCATCAGCCTAGGGGGAGTTTGTAAGGATTCCTTTGAGTCTGATGCAAACTAAAACATCCAATGTCTCTCTGCAACAAATGCACTAAGTACTGAAGAAGAAATGCTTCGGAAGTTTTACCCACCATACACTAGAAAATATTCTAAGTGTAAAATCTTCCGAAGCCAATACCAATATCTTCCGAAGCCAAACATGAAGTCTTCCGAAGCCTCCGAGACAAAGTCTTCCGAAGCTTCACTCTATGAAGACAGATTTCTTCTGAAAACTTTTAGTAACATGCTTTATCTGATGTACTGTTCCATAAAGCTGGACACCTTTCCGCTGCATCTCTGTAAAGTCACCAACTTACATGAGTTGGTGAAAAGGTCCATGCTTTTGGTAACTGTACATTGAGGTCTTGAGTCTGTAACTTTCTACTTTATGTACTTTATCCTTTTTGTAATAGATAAGGATGTGAGCTATGGCATGTCATAGTCACAAGGTCAAAAGGCAGATATGCCTTTTGATTCTACAATTGATTTTGTTTGTGTCTAGTCAATTGTATCCAGCAGGCTTTCAAAGTATAGCCGGCTGTAGGTTATAGTATAAGTATTCCAAGTTCTAGTATCTTTTTTTATGCTTTGTAACACTTGTAAAAGAACTTGAGAAAGCAATATACTGCTTCCTTGAAACCTAAATCTCTTGTTCTGTCTCTTATCTTTACTTGTGTTCTTTGTATCAATATATTGGTTAATCCAGTTTACTGTTTGATCAAGTTTAGTTAATCTCCTCTTTGTGTTGTTGTGTTGTATTTGTTAAGCCCTTAACCGGTCCTGCAAATGCTCATTGAATTGAACGTTTATTGATTCATCAATAATGTTTAATCGAGGATTAAACACTCTAAAAGCCTTTAAGAGAGAGGAATAACCAACAAAGAATCCCTCATCAGACTTAGGAGCAAACTTTCCCAAATGGTCTTGGGTGTTTAATATTGATACAGAACTGGCGAATGACTTAATGAATCCAATAAATGGTTTTCTGTGAAACATAAGTTATTAAGGAGTCTTGTTTATTTCTTTGAAAATCAAAAGTTCTATTTTGTACAAAGCACGATGTGTTCACTGCTTCTGCCCAAAAGGTAATTGCCAGCTTAGCATCGACTAGCATAGTTCGTGCAGCTTCAATTAGTATACTATTTTGCCTTTAAGCTACCCCATTTTGTTGAGGAGTCCTAGTTGCACTAAATTGATGAGCAATGCCTTTGGTTGTACAAAATGAACTCGAAATAATCATTTTTAAATTCATTCCCATTATCACTTATAATTGATTTAACTTTCAGATCAAGTTGATTTTCAATTTTGGTGTTGAAATCTTTTATATATTTGGGACGCCTCGTTTTTATGAAGTAAGAAGAAGACACATGTGAATCTGGAAAAGTCATCTATGAACACCAAACAATATGGTTTTTTTCCAATGCTCATAACATGAGTTGATCCAAAAAGATCCATGTGAAGTAACTTCAATGTTGAATTGTTTGTGTTCACAAGCTTTGGCTTGTGGGAAAACTTATGTTATTTCCCTTTTAGACATCCTGAAACATGATAAGTAAAATCTATTCATGTTTTTGAAATTTGTATGTCCCAAACGTCTATGCCAAAGTTGTGACTAATCAAAAGATGCATTTGACAGAAGACATGTTTCTTCTTTAGGTAGAGCAGAATTGAGATTTTAGACTTAGGTGTTATTCTTCTTCGGCATCTTCAAGACAACCCATTCTTCAAGAATTTGAAAAACTGGTTTGAGAATGTAACAATGGATGTCAGTGAAGTGAGTAGAATATTTTTTGTTGCAGATCTGGGACACGCTGAGCAGATTGAAGTTCATTTGTTCACAGTAGTTCACTTTATTAAAACTCCACAACCCATTTGTCATAGATCCTTCACCAATAGTTTTGCCACCTTGTGAATCTCCACCAAATGGCACAGTAGTTCCTTGTATATGCTTGAAGTCATGAAGAAGGAAACTGTCTCCTGTCATGTGTTAGGAGCATCCACTGTCCACATACCATAGGCTATTGGACATATATAGATGACCCTGAAAGCATAAAAGAACAATTCTAGAACAGTATTAATTAAAATAACACTCATTTGTTTTGTGATTTGACATTTCACAACGTCACAATACATGTGCTTGTCTCTTGATGTTGATCTTAAGGTTGAGGCTTCAGTAGATGAACCATTTTTCAACTGAGCTTCAATATTTGAATTTGATAACGAAGCAACATCAGCCTTTTTAGTAGTTTGTTTCACAACACTACTATTTTTTACTGTTTTAGGCTGATTTTGTTTCCTTTTTCTTTTTCTATCCTCCTTTTCTTGCTGATTTACATGATCTTTATTAAATATCAAAACCAATACCTTGCTTTGGTTTTTATTATTAAGAGTCTCTTTTGATCTTTGTCTTTGAAATAAAAGGAGTTTTCCCTTTGTTTTTCTGTGAAACTTTGTCTGTTTTGATTGAATTGTTTGGAGATTTGACCTCACACTCAGTAGAAGGTTTCACTGGGACTTCAAGCTTCTTCTTTTCTATGAGAATTTCAGGGATTAATGACATTTACACTTTGTTTATTTTGAGCACTCTTAGGTTTAATGACATTTACAAGCTTGTCTAAGCACTATTGTCTTGACTGGGCTCCTTGGTTTAATGACATTTATAGGCTTGTCTGAGCACTCTTTGATTTTAATAGGATAACCCAACTTGATTTTATCCTCACTTGTTTTAATATAAACACTTGGTTTATTTTGAGGATTTGTTATCTATGATACACTGATTTGGTTTCAATCGTCTTAGGTTAAATTTGCTTAGAAAGAGTGACTGACTCGTGCATGACAATATAATTGTGATTGTATGGACAAGGACTTGAATTGTATCCAATCCCAGTCATGTCCTTAGGATCCTTGTAAGGCCCCGTTCCCGGGACGCTTACAATTGGTCATTCATCGCATATAAATATAAAACATACATTTACATTTACTAAAATATTGCAGCGAAATAACTTAATAAACCATCTCACATATTAATAATTGGTTTTGCAAAATAATACAACATTGTAAAATATTAAAAAATACATTTGTTTGCATTACAGTGCAAAAACATCACTGTTATACAAAATGGATGTCGTCCAAAACTGGCCAAGTAGCTGCCCCCGTGCCATCCTCAGCAATTCTTACCTGCCAACTGGAAAATACATAAAAGTCAGCGTTGCTGAGTGAGTTCTAGTTTTATAAAATAAATATATTTTAGTTTCGTTTAAACCTTCCTTTACTTTCATTCGTGATCATACATCATACGTACACATAGATAATCTTATTATTATCTTCATCATCATTCGTGAATATTCATTCATTCATATATGTACCTCATCGTTATCATTCGTTCTTATTCATTATCTTCCTTACTGTACATTTCGTACATTCATCTTTATCTTTACATCCATTCTGGACCTATGCCATGTGCTATACCCCAAACATCATGCACAAGGCTGGTACTAGGCCAAAGTCTATATAGACTTTTAACATAATGCACTAGTGTTGGCACCATTACCGGAGCAAGCGACAAGGGTACATCTGGTCAATCACAAGGATTAGACCCCTGTGTGCATCCTCATGGGTTAGCTAGACCGGACATAGTTGAGCTACCAACCCTTCAATGAGTTGTGAACCTCCTATCAAATTTCTTGCAAGACTTTTCGTTCGTTCATTCATTCTTCTTTATGTTCCACTTTTCAACATAAATGATTTAACCTTTCATTACCTAATACTCTACCATTATTGAGAATAACATACCATACAAAGCCACATAAATATACTGCAGGACCGTTGAAGGGTATGCACTTACAACACAAAACACAATGATGAAAGTTCTTTAGAACACTTAACAGATCTAAGAGGGAACTTATAACTTATATGAAAGATGCTAAGAACACAAGTAAAATGTGAGACAAAACAAGATAGCTAACAACACAAGTATTTGGTTTTTAAGAATGTTGTATATTGCTTTTCAAGTTTTTAAACAAATGTTACAGAGCATGGATAGAAAGTTACAAGTACTTGAGATACTTTATACGACATCCTATAGCCGGCCATACTTTGAAGGCCAGCTGGATACATAAGACTAGACAACAACAAAATCAAATGTAGAGTCAAAAGGCAGATTGCCTTTTGAGTAGTGACTATGACATGCCATAGCTCACATCCTAATATATTACAAAAAGGATAAAAGTACATAAAGTAGAAAGTTTAGACTCAAGACCTCAATGTACAGTTACTAAAAGCATGGACCTTTTCACTAACTTATGTAAGTTGGTGACTGAACAGAGTTGCAGCAGAAAGGTGGTCTAGCTTTATGGTAAAGTACATCAGATAAAAGCATGTACATAAAAGTCTTGGGAAGAAATCTGTATTCACTCTTTGGCTTCAAAGACTTTGCCTTTGAAGCTTCAGATGACTTCACTTTTGGCTTCAGAAGATGTTGGTCTTGGCTTCGGAAGATTTTACACTTAGAAAAGTTTCTAGTGCAAGGTGTACAACTTCCAAAGCATTTCTACTTTTGTTCTTTAGTGCATGCATGCAGAGAGACTTTGGATGTTTTGACTGCATCAGACTTATAGGAATCCTTACAAACTCCCCCTAGGCTGATGCTACCAAAATATTTGAAGATCTTCAGCTTTTGACAGTCCTCATTATGATGATGACCATGCCTTCTTCATTAGATGGTCAGGATCACTCAGACTCTCATAGTATCTTCTCATCTCAAAGAGATCATGTAGAGGTAGGTTGAATAGGTCTTGCCATGTGTAGATATCTTCACCACATTGATCTCTGATCACATGCCCATCTCTCTGGATTAGTTGTGAAGGTCCAGGATAAGATGGGTCTCTCAGATGCAAGAGGAGCCACTTGGATTGAAGTTGATTAGGCTGCCTTTTCATGCACTTCCTCATGTTGATCTGACTCACCCTGAGGTATAGAGGTGGACGATTCAAACTTCTTCTTCTTCTTTGACTTTGGTTTAGAAGCCATCCACTTCCTCATCTTTGAAGATCTTAACTGAGAAGACTGGTCTGTAGCACCTTATTGATCAGTCTTGTATTGCTCAGTTGGGTGTTCCTCCAAGTTCAGAAGGAGAGGCAGTTTGACCCTGTTGTGGATCAGAAGATGAAGTATACTGAGACTCAGCAGGAGGTCCAGGTTATGTTGTCTCAGGTTGTTCAACCTTAAGCTCCACTTCAGGAGGAGCTTGACTTGGAGGGGAGTGTAAGTCAATTAGCTCTCCATTTTGATCTTCTGCTTGATTACCCTAATGTGCTCATCTATTATGGATAGAGACATAGGGCCAAGTCTCTTTCCGGAGAATCCATACAACTTCAAGAAGCTCATCATCCTTTGTGTGTCAGCCGACTTCTTCATACTCTTTTGGATGATGGCTCTTGACTTTGCAACCTCTTCCCTCATCTTTCTCTTTGTTGCTTTTTGTTCTTTGAGTACTTGAAGTTCAAGCTGTTTGAGATACTCAAACTCAATGTACTCAAAGGACAAGGGAAGGAGTGCAGATGCCTGGTAGATACATGTGGCACTCAGGTAGTTGATCATATTTTGTCTATCTGTTTCTTTGTCTACCTAAGGTTCTTGTGTAGCTACCACAGTCTCTTGCACATGGCTTTCTTGAACTGGGGAGAGACTAGGAACATGCTTGTATAGTCTTTTCTGTCTTTTATCCTCTTTGATTTGGAGGAGCAACCTTGCATCCTCTGCTTCCTTCATCTCTCTTGACACTTCCATGTCAGCCAGTTCATTAAGTTCCTCTAAGGGGAGAGATATGATCTCATCAATGTCATAGTTCCTGGTCTGCAGGTAAGTAATCCTGATTGCCCTCAACTCATCATCTTGAGTGTTTGGTTTGGGGGCAACCCTTATTGTAGCTTGCATTAAGCCTAAAGACCCAGAGGAACTTTCTTCCCTTAGCTTCCTCTTCCTCTCTCTCTCTCCTCCTCCTCAATCTCCTCAGGAGTTAGAATCCATTTCCCTTTGTCACCCACAGACCTTTGTGACACATGGTGGAGAGAGCTTTGGCCTTCATTGCTTGGTGTAGCATCCAAGCTCTGGCCAGAGAGAGGTTGTGATACACCTTCTCCAGCAGGTGTTTCACTGTGGGAATGAATTTCTGAAGTAGTTATTGGTATGACAGGGCTCTCAGGCTCGGTCACTGGGCTTTCAGTCAAGGTTTTCCCTTTGAAGCTAATCTTAGGGTCTGCCTCAACATCCAGTTGACCAATGACATTACCTAATTGCCTTTGTCTCCTTCTTAGACTAAACTCTTTAGTAATTCTGTCTTGAATCCTTTGTGCCAGCCTGCCAGCTTGTTTAGATTGACTTGGGTTGACAAGTGGCATGTTGATCAGGTCAAGACCTTCATAGTAGTTCAAGGTCTGAAAGTTGAGTACCACTTGCTGCCCTTGAACTCTTTGAAGAATGAGGGCTCTTTTTCAGCACCATACCTCCACCCAATGATATGTTTGAAGTTCCTTAGTGTGGGGATGACATAGCCCTTGGAATGCCTTCCTCAAAGAGACTCTGAATGAAAGAGTCTATAGTGTCCACATCAATGTGAACTTAAGGAAGTTGCTGAGTATGCATAATTGCGAGTGAGGATGGTGAGTCAGATTCTATGATAGTAATGATTTTCTCCCCCTTTTTGGTAGCATCACCCTCTTGCATAGGTGAGTTAGGAATTAGGTCAATCACATCCACAGGTTCTTGTGTTCCTGTTTGAGCTCTCCTTAAAGGTCTCGCAGCTAGTTTTTCCCTGAGATAAGATATCTCAAGTTGCTCATCATTGACCTTGTTTTGCAGGGTAGTCACCTAAGATTCAAGGTGACTAACCTTAAAAACTAAATAGGTGCATGTTTATTATAGTTTTTGCACCTTTAGTCTCAAGTTCCCCTCATCTTCATCAGAAGAATCACTGGGGAATGAGAGAATTAGACCAAAATCCTCACTCTCACCACTAGCTTCAAGTTCTTGACAGCTGGATTTCCTCTGCTCACTTACACCCTTAGTTGAAGTGTCAATGGGCTGAGTTGCCATGGTTGAGGTCTTAATGATGTAATCGCTTGCAGAAGTGAGAGCCTCTTCCAGTAACAGGCTCAGGAAGAACCACCTCAGTAATGGGTGACTGATATGGGCTAGACATAGGGACTCATGAGCACTCATCTCTCGTTGAGTAGGGGAAGAGTAGAGAGACTTATGGTACTCATTAAAACCTAAGTATTCATCAGTATAGAATTCAAGGTTAGGAATGGATTGATTTATATCTAAAGGCTGGGGATGGTAACTGTCCCCTGAAGGTTTTTAAGTGTTGAGACTCAGAGTGAAGGCTTAAGGGAGTTGGGCTTGTGAGCTCATCAGGCTGAGCATGAGGAACCTCAGCACTGATTCTTGAAGAGATGGGAATGGTTTGCTCCTCAAGCAAAATGGGAGCTCTAGTATCCACTTCCTACTGTATGGGTAAGTGTATTAGGGCCTGTACAAACTCAATAGCTTGAGCAGGGGTTCGTTTGGAGTTTCTTTGGTAGGTGAGGGTGATTTGTGGTCTTTTTGGTGGTTGGGAGGTCGAAGGTGTGGGTTCAACACTAGCTTGTGTTGCTGGGTTGTCACCTTGAGCAATGAGCTCTAAAATTTTAGGGACAAGGTCTGTTTCTACCCTTGGGAAGCTTACAGTTAGCTTCTTAATGATTTTAAAGATGTCGGGCTTCATCTGTCCCAATTTAAGAATATTACATATTTCCCTCAACTATGAGCCCAGTTCACAGTTGAGAATGTATTGAACATATCTAGGAAACATGTAATACTCTAAGGAGTCCAAGTTAGCAAGCAAATTCTTTTAAACAAACTGCGAGTACCTGAACTTGACCCCTTGTACCATTCCATGCACTATGAAGGAGAGATGCTCAGGAATCTGGTCCCACCCTCCATGCTTGTTTGACAAGCTTTGGATAACCACATGGAGCAGGTATTTCCACTAGGATGAGGCAATTCCTTTCCTAAAGGTCTTTACCGAGTAATTTCTCTCATAGCCTATCTGCACAAAGGAATGATTAACAGCTTTCTTTAGGAAAGACAACTCACCTTCTTCATCATCCAGCTAAAGATGAGTATTTGTTAGTGCTCTAAAAGAAAAGATTAACATGTTGTCTTTAGTTGTCTTTTAATATTTTGTAATAGTATAGGGACTATTTGTGTAATTAGTTAGTTCCTTTACTTTTTGTGTTCATTATAAATAGCTTAGACTTACAGGTAGTAGGTAACTAAGAATTGTATTTTGAACCTGCTTTCATACTTTGTAATTGTCTTAGCTTGATATTAATGAAAACTTGAATTTTGTTGATATCTTGTTTTGATTTGATTACTTTGTGTGAATTTCATTGAATTGTTATCACAGATTGGTACATTTGATCCTATCAAATGGTATCAGAGCTGTTGGTAAGCTGTTAGTGATTGATTTTTGAAGTTTGTCGAACTTTAAAAACTCAAAAATCTCACTGAATCTGTGATTGAGATACAATTCAATTGAAAATTTGTGAATTTCAGTTGTGCTTCATCATCAGAAACATGATTTGAATCACAATTAGCTATTTAGTAGAATCAATTGGTCTTATAAATCATATGTGAACTCCCTAAATCAAAAGATCATAATAAGTGATCCTCTCATTGTTAATTTCCTGTTTATATTTTGTGTGTGTGTGATTCTTGTTTTCCTTAGAAAAAATAAAATACAAAAATTACATTTTAAATTTACACAAATACTTTGAACATATAGCATCATCCTTTCAATTCAACATTTTATATTAGATTTTGATTCTGATCTCATTTTGCTTTTATGCATGTTTTTGTGTTTGAAGGCAATGTCACAATGTGATGTGTGATCTTATTATTTTTCCTAGAAAACTTATAAGTTTTTCAAACTTAAAAGTTTAGGAGGAGTAATAAATGAAAGAGTTGTTCTCAGAAAATCAAAATGTTGTAATCATAACCAAAATCAAAATTAAATGTTGAATTGAAAGGATGATGCTATATGTTCAAAGTATTTGTGTAAATTGAAAATGTAATTTTTTAAAAATATAATATGAACCTACATAAAATTTGCAAATGAAAATGCTTCTGTCATAAGTTGAAAATTAGATGATAATTCATTTTTTGTTGAGACTAAAATGAAGGGACAAAATAAATTTAAAAATAAAAAGAAAATAAAATTTTATGAATTGAAAGTGCAAAATGCAAAAAGTTCAAAATTAGGGGACTAAAAGGTAAAAAGTTTGAAAAATTCAAAATTATGCTTCAAATGTTTTAAAAATTAGTATGAAATATTACTAATATTGTTAATCAAGTGTGCAGGTGAAGAAATTGGAAATCACAAGTGTTTAAATTATGAAAGTCAACTCAAAGTCAAAGTCAACTGAAAGTCAACTAAAAGTCAACTCATGCACCTAAACAGTGCACATACGTCTTAATAGGAGCATGATGAAAGTTTCATGAATTATACAAGTGTTTGAACGTTTGAATCATTTCCATGCGTCTAAACAGTTGTAATAAATCTATGGAATTTTACAAGTGTTGGGCGTTTGACACATTCCATGCGCCTAAACAGTTGTTATAAGTCCATGATTTTAATCAAGTGTTGGGCGTTTGTGATAATCCCATGCGCCTAAACAGTGAATGAGTTTGATTTTGACCAAGTGTTAGACGTTTGACATGTCTCATGCGTCTACACAGTTGAAAAGTTTAAAAAATTACAAGTGTTAGACGTTTCAAAAAGTCGATGCGACTGAACAGTGCAAAAGCGCCTAAACAGGGCTTATGCGTCTGAACAGTTCCCATGCGTCTAAGTAAAAACACACAAACAGTGTTCATGCGTCTAAAAAGTTAGTGAATTTTAGGGTTTCATACGCCCAAACAGGGCTCATGCGCCTAAAATTTCACTTAATATAAATTGAACACTTACGCTTATTTCCTCATTCACACTCAGAATTTCACAGACAAAACCCCTGAACTTGCGACAATCACTTATATTCATACTCTCATTTCATCTGAGATCACATCAAATCCTGTTGATTATAGATAGTATTTGGATCTGTAAACGTAAGTTTGTGATTCATATCTGTAAATGTTTGGTTAAATTAGAGTATTGACATAGGCGTTTAAATGCTATTTGTGCGTTCGAACCCTATATAATTCAAATTTAACTAATCAAATGTGAATCATATCTAAAATTGACACTGGATTAATTATAAGAATCTGTTTGCGAGTATGTTGATATAATGTGCTTAATCTGAAAGTGAAAATGATTTGATGATTGTTAAATCAGTCGGTTCTTCAATAGAAAAAGAAGAAGATGAACAGACAGACTAAAGTTTGAATAAATTAAAAAAAATAATAAATTTTTTTTAAAATTAAGTAAATCAAAATTCAAATGTTAGATGATGAATTCAAAATGAATAATGATTAATGTTTTACAACTTGAAATCTCAATTTAAAAGTAAAAATAAAAAGTCAAATTTAAAAGTCAAAATCAAAAGTCAAAATAATAAGTCAAATTGAAATGAAAAAGTTATAAATTAAAATTTCTAAGTCATATGTAGAAATAAATTTCATTAATCAATATTCAATGTTCTAATAAAACATTCTTTGTGTTTTGCAGATGGCAGAATTAAAGTTTGAGCCAAAGCATAATGTGGCTGCATACTTAAATGATGAAACAAAAGAAGCCATTGGATATGAAGAAATTATTAGATTTCTGCTCAAAACAAAATATGTATATGCTATGTGTGCAAGACCAATGATCAATGGAAGAATGATTAAGAGATTATGGAGAACTGCACAAGTTGAAAGAGATGATGATGGAAACAAAGTTCTAAGAGCTTTTATTACTACAGAAAGAATGATTGAAGTGTCTGAAGAAGCAATCAGAATAGCTTTAAGACTTGGTGATAATGACCATGAAGACTTATCAGAATATACCTGCAATGAATGTAGAGAGGTCATTCTACAAATGGGTCATCCAGATCACTTTCCCAAAAAGCAATTTTTCAGAGCTCGAGTGTATAAGCATTGGAAGCTGTTATGCTATATTTTTCAACACTACATGTCTAAACAAAGTGCTGGTTGGGATTCATTTCCTGTAGACATTGCATCTCCCATTATTGCCTTAGCCACAAATAGAAGATTCAATATGGCTAAGTGGATAATGAATGGTTTCATTTTCAACCTTGAAAGAGGAGTGAGGAATAAGTATTTGATGTATCCAATATTCCTCCAATTGCTCATTAATGAAGCAAATCCTGATTTGTATGCTGAAGGAGTTACTGGTGAAAAGCTACAGTTAGAGCACATGTCAGATTCTATTTACAAAAGTCTGGCAATGATCACTGGTGCTCAAAACATTCCAGTTTTTGATTATATCAAGAATGTATCATTGAATGAAGTAGACATTAATCAGCAACATTTTCATCTATCTGAAGAAGAACCAATAGATCCAAATGATCTCATTGAGGATGTAGAAGATGAGGAAGAAAGTGAGGATGATGTTACTGAAAGCTCATCAGAAGAGGATGATGATGAAAACAATGAAAATGATGATAATAATGATGATGTTGAAGAAAGTGAGGATGAAGCCTCTGAAAGCTCATCATGTGAAGAAAGTGATGACAATGATGATGATGATGGAAATTATGGTGCCACTGAAGCACATCAAGAAGAAACTGAGGAAAGAAATGAGGAAGATACTGGAGATGAACCTCAAAATGTGGTTGAAGAAACTAATATTGATGATATTCATGATGATACTGTTAATGAAACACAAAATATGGATGAAGGAAATGTTGATGACATTCATGAGGAAGCTGTACAGGAAATAAATTCACAAAATCAAACCTTTGATTTTGAATTTATGAATGATATATTATACAATCCAGTATTTGAAGTTGATTTTAATGAAGGAGTAGAAGAAATTCCTGTGAATACGACACACAATGTGTCTGTACAAACAGAAGAGATTGTGAATATTGATGAGTTGGAAAGATTGAAAGAAGAAAATCTGAGTAAAGAGAAAGAGCTTGAAGAGTTGAGATTGGAGAATGAAAAGATGAAAGAGATAAACATATCTCTTGAAAAAGAAATTCAAAAGCTTAAGGATGAAAACTTAAAGTTGACTGAAGAAAATGCCTCAAAAGATGAAAAGATTGTGAGGTTTGCTAAAGATAAAGAAGATGTAATCAAGAATTTTGAAGTTATGATCAAAGATTATGACATTCTTTAGGAGAAGTTCAAGAAACTAACTGAAGAAAATGAAAAACTCAAAGATGATTTGCTAAAAGAAAAGGAAGCTCAGAAGCCTATCTCACCAGTACAAGTGATAAGTACTGAGATAAATGTTGATGAATATCTTGAGTAGATAAAAGGTAAAAGAAAAGTGGATGAAGTAGAAGATATAAGTATAACTAAATTGTCTTCTAAGATGCAAAGATCTGAAGAAACTGTTGAAGAACAAAATGTTCAAGAACAGATTGAGGCTTTAGAAGATATTAAGGAAGTATACAAGGATGATTGGTATGATGAAGTTCTAGATGATGAAGACATTTGATGAAGCTCAATTTGTATCACATTTCTCTTCACAAGAACATACTCATGAACAAGATGAAGTACCACAAGACTTTGAAGAAAGATATAATTATATTGTGAAGATAAAATAGAATCGTGTATATTTGCATGGACTGACTGTTTTTTCAGATTAACGATGAATATGAGAAATGTATTTCAGCAGAGTTAGTAGCACCAGTAGATCCAAATGAGATTGTTGTTGAGCATGGTGAATGGACAAGAGCAAAAGAAGTGATTAATGTAGAAGAACTATCTAGCTCTGAGTTGCACCATCCTGATCTAGAAGAAATAAGTATTCCTGCTCTTAGATCATGGTTGCAATCTAGAAACTACCCTTGGAGGAAACTAAAAAGATTACAATCTGTATCACTAAGGAACCTTGTTAGAAGTTTTCAAGAGACTGAGAAACAATTGAAGAAAATGATAGTACTTGATACAGATAATCCTCAATATCTTGAAATAACAAAGAGAACAAGAATGTTAAAGCCACAGGAGATCAAACAAATGTCAAGATTTGCTAATGCACATGTTCACAGGAAAGAGTTGGTTGAAATGTTTCCTGATCCAGAAAGACAAGCTTATAAAGCTTCTACTGAACAAAGACATATTTTTGACAATTCAAGATCAACTGGAGATTTGGTACGAAATGTATTGCAAAGAGGACAATCAGTTGCTGAACTGTTGAATGCAATGATTGCTCCAGATTTTACAAACCAAGTAAAGATTATTGCATGGAAGTATGATGAAGTATTCGATGCGTTTTTGATAAAGAGAGTAAATGTTGTGTGTGATGTATATCACTTTTACTCTAGCATCATAAAACTTCCAGTGCAAGATTTGAAAGAGCTGAACAGGTTACCTCTGATCAATCCTTCTGATTTAAAACGTGGCAAGATGTTTGTAGAATTATTAAGAAGAGGATTGGATCGATCAAGTAATTTTCTTAATAAAAGATGTGAGCAAGAGGATAAGGGGTATTTTGTTACCATGAGGAATAATAAAAAGCTCAAGGGATTACAATCTGAGGAGGAACATTCTATGATTAAATTTTATGACAAGTATTTTGAGAAGGTTACAACTCCTGGTCTTAAAGTAATAGATGGTAATCAAAACTCAAAGCCTATCCTCAGATGGTTTTATAACACTGAGACGTTCGAGCTTAAGTTGGTCCGAAATCTAGAAAGATGGGATGAGGACATGATTACTTTATTTGGAGTTTTTGAGCTAAAGCTTTTACATCCGAGTTATATCTCGTTTTTGTCTGAACAAAAATTTGAGAAAGTATCTTCTGAAATAGCGGAGCAAGACAAGAAATATTTCATTTCCATTATTAATGTGATGAATGCAGCTATGGAAAGAATATCTCTGAGAAAGGCTCTTGCTTATGCCAACATTGTCAAGAAAGATATTAAAGATATTGAATTCATGAGAATATCAAGAAAAGGAGTACTAGAAGTATACTCAAAGGAAAGTCAAAAGCCTATTGAGTTGTATGCTAACATTGATATTTCATGTCTGTCAAAAGATACCTTGGAGAGAATGAACCAGATGAAATTAAGACGAATGAATCTAAACCCGAACAAGGCATTCTTGCAAGTAAATTGAAGTCTGCAATTTCAAATGCGTTGAAAGAATTAGAGATGTATAAACAGAAGCCGATGTTTAAGGTCATAGAAGAACCAGAAGATTTCTTTGAAGGATGAAGATAAAGAGTTGAAGATAAAGGATGAAGACAAAGCTGAAGATGGAAGAAAAGACAAAGAAGACAAAGATTGAAGATTTTGAAGACAGAAGACCATGTCAATCTTAGGGGGAGTATTTTTAGTGCTCTAAAAAAAGATTAACATGTTGTCTTTAGTTGTCTTTTAATATTTTGTAATAGTATAGGGACTATTTGTGTAATTAGTTAGTTCCTTTACTTTTTGTTTTCATTATAAATAGCTTAGACTTACAGGTAGTAGGTAACTAATAATTGTATTTTGAACCTGCTTTCATACTTTGTAATTGTCTTAGCTCCTTCTTGACTTGCCGGACTTTCTGCGTGAAGTAGTCCCACAGCTTCTTTGATATTAATGAAAACTTGAATTTTCTTGATATCTTGTTTTGATTTGATTACTTTGTGTGAATTTCATTGAATTGTTATCACAGATTGGTACATTTGATCCTATCAGTATTGATGATGGCCGGAGTGATGAAATTGTCCTCCCCTACAATGTGGCAGACAGTGCATTCTCCCCATCCATAATGACCTCTTGGCAGTTCTTCCAAAATTCAAGAAGATGATCCTCATAGAGAGTAGGATCAATGGTTAGGGAGGTGAAGTAGTTGGATAAAGCCAGAAAACGGAAAACCTCTAAGAAACTAGCATCTTTCTCAGAGTTCAACAGAGCAACCTGGTTGTGTTGCCTTTGAAGTTGCATGGAGAAATCAGGGTTATTTCTGCGGTTTAGATTGGCCAATTTGAGAAGCTTAAGGGTGAAGGAAGGTGAATAACAAAGCCATTTTAGGAGAATTTAGGTTTAACGAATAGTACAAATGAAGAAGATAGTGAAAGAGGGGGAAACCGTTGGGTATTTATGTGAAAAGGGTTTGAGACAAAGTTAATGAAAGAGGACAAACTTTTAAATCCGGATGTTGGTCCCACCTCTGAGAAAGTAGTTTACTTTTGCCCAGAAAGTAGTTTTCTTGGAAGTCGAGAAACCTTCCGAAGGCTACTGTGCTTCGAAAGTTCTGAGGAAAAGCTTCCGAAGGGAAATTGGCTTCGGAAGATATTTCAAAGTTTTTAAGAATTTTGCTTCAGAACATAAAAGTACTTAAGTTAATTTTAAGCTTTGGAAGATATTTCAGAATTTCTTCCAAATGTAAAATTACTGAAGTAGTTATTTGTTTTCTAAGACATAAGTTTCTTCTGAAGGTAATTATAAATCTTCCGAAGGGTAAAGGGATCAAAGTTTTCAAAATCTAAGAAATTTCTTTCAAAAAGATTTTTATTTCAAAGAGAACAAGGGCTTATGAAGGTGATAAAATAGACAACTTAGGACACACAGGTTTTAGGAATAATATGATTAAGTTTTAAGAAAAGCTATTCAAAGTTATCATCCCAATAGTTGATACAATATATTTAAATCTATGTTCATCAAAAGCTTTGGTGAATAGATCAGCGTATTGTTCATTTGTGTTAACTTTGAATAGTTTCATTAATCCTTCTTCAAAGTTATCTCTAATCAAATGATACCTGATATTTATGTGCTTGGTCCTTGAGTGTTGCACAAGATTTTTTGTGATTGAGATAGCACTGTCGTTGTCTATGTGGATGGGAGTCTTATTGAAGTTGAATCTATAGTCCAACATCTGATTTTTAATCCAAAGCACTTGAGCACAGCAGCTTGCAGGAGCAATGTATTCAGCCTCAGCAGTTGATGCAGACATGTTTCTTACATTACCAAGAGACTATCCTTCCACCAAGAATTGACATCCCTTTGATGTAGACTTAGCAGTCATGTTACAACCACCATAGTCACTATATGTATAAGCATACAGATTGAAGTCAGAATTCTTTGGATACCAAAGGCCAAGTGATGGAGCACCTTTGAGATATCTTAAAATTCTCTTGACAGTGATTAGGTGTGACATCTTGGGGTTGGCTTGATATCTTGCACAAATACATGTAGCAAACATGATATCATGCCTTCTAGCTGTGAGGTATATAAGAGACCCAATCATTGCCCTGTAGAGATGCTTATCACCACACTCCCCCTCAAGATCAGGTCCAAGGAAGTGGTTTCTGGCTAGGGTGTCTTAGCAACCTTACAATCAGTCATGTTGAATCTTTTAAGTATGTCTTGTACATACTTTGACTGACTTATGAAGATGCCATTGTCAACTTGCTTCACTTGAATTCCTAGGAAGAAAGTGAGTTCCCCCATGCCACTCATTTCAAACCTGTCCTTCATCAGCTTCTCAAAGTCTTTGCAGAGCCTTGGATTAGTTGACCCAAAGATAATGGCATCTACATATACTTGAACTAGAATAATGTCATTTCCTGTTTCTTTGATGAAGAGAGTTCAACCAATAGTACCTCTTTTGTAGCCATGCTGACAGAGATACTGAGATAGAGTCTTATACCACTTCTTTGGTGCTTGGTACAACCCATAAAGAGCTTTATCAAGCTTGCAGATATAATCAGGATGATCAAGATCTGCAAATCCAGGTGGTTGTCTGACATACACCTCTTCATCAATCACCCCATAAAGAAAAGCACACTTGACATCAAGTTGGTAGACCTTGAAGTTCTTGGATGCAACAAAAGCTAGGAATATCCTGACAGCTTCAAGTCTTGCTACATGAGCAAAAACATCTGTGTAGTCAATTCCTTCTTCTTGAGTATACCCTTGAACAACTAGTCTTGCCTTGTTCTTGATGACAAGTCCTCCATCATCCGTCTTATTCCTGAACACCCATTTGGTTCCTATGGTAGTCTCCCTTTGAGAAAGAGGACATAGGTTCCAAACCTTTTGCCTTTTGAATTGAAGCAACTCCTCTTACATAGCTTTAACCCAACTTCCATCCTTTATAGCCTCATCAATCTTCTTTGGCTCTATCTGGCACAAGAAACAATAATGAAGAAAAACATTTGCATCATGAGTTTGTCCTCTTGTTCTTACCCCTAAATCAACATCCCCAATGATGTTTGTGGAGGGGTGAGACTTGTGGATCCTTAGTTGAGGGATCATAGCAAGTTGCTTAGACAGATCTACATTATAGAAATTCTGATCTGGCAATGACGATTCACCCTCCACTTCAGCACACTTATCAAGATTGACGTGATCGAATTGAGTGCTTGTCAACATCAAGAAATTCCTGATCACTCTCATCTGAGTTTTCTCCAACATTTGAAGCTCCTCCATCTGAGTTTTGTGCCTCTAAGCTGGAATTTGAAGGCACCCCAGAAGAATCAGCAGGATTTGTCAATGATGTGCTGGTAGAAACTCCATTTGCAGGATTAGTTACCACTAAGCTGAAGATGTGCAGCTTGAAGGTCTTCTTAGCTCATATATGTGGACCCTGAAACATGCTCACAATATTTGTTAAAATAGTTGGTAACTAAATCAAGATCAAATAGCCAATCCTGACCAGAACCTTTCACACTAGGAGTGGGCTCATTGAAAGTCACATTGGCTGACTCCTCAACTACTCTAGTTCTGAGATTGTATACTCTATAAGCTTTAGCTTGAGAAAAGTATCCAATAAAGTGTCCATCATCTGATTTCTCAGCAAACTTGGCAATTTGATCTTTGGTATTCAAGATGGTGCAAGGACATCCAAATGACCTGAAAAAGCCACTAAAAGGTTTTCTCTTATGCCAAAGTTCATAAGAAGTTTTGCCATGTGTCTTAACTACTAAAACTCTATTTACACATAGCAAGAAGTGTTCACTGCCTCTACCCAGAAGGTGATGGGCAGTTTAGAGTCAGACAACATAGTTCTTGCAGCTTCAATTAGTGTCCTGTTTCTCCTCTCTAGCAACACCATTTTGCTAAGGAGACATGGGAGCACTATATTGTCTTGTAATACCTTTTTCATTACAAAATGTATCAAGGGTTTGATTCTTGAATTCAGTTCCTTGATCACATCTTATGGTTTTGAACTTGTGATCACATTAGTTCTAAATCTTTAAGATAAAATTCTTTATAATCTCAGGGGTCTCATCCTTAGTTCTAAGAAAGAAGACCCAAGTGAATCTTGTAAAGTCACCTGTGATCACCAAATAATAAGAGGTCCTTCCTAGACTCATTACACTGCTGGGGCCAAAGAGATCCATATGTAATAAGTGTTGGGGATTAGTGATGGATTTTCTTTCCTTTGGCTTGTAAGATACCTTGTGTTGCTTCCCCTTCAGGCATGCAACACAGTGGTTATAACTTGTAAACTCTTTCTTTGGTATTCTAGTTACCAAATCATTCTTAATAAATTTATTCATATTTTTAAAGTTTACATGGCACATTCTTTTATGCCAGAGGAAAGACTCATCACTATTAGCTTTAGATAGAAAGCATGAAACTTCTCCTGAGGGAGATGTTTCTTGTAAATCCATCTTGTACATGTTACCTTTCCTGGGGCTCTGAGCAGGATGGGCCCATGAGGAATGACCACCTCGGGCCTGAGAACAATGCACTCATGCTCGGTAAAGAGCATCTTAGAACTTCGGTCATAAAATTGAGATGCACTCAAAAGATTGTACCAAAGCTCCTTGACAATGTTTACCTTCTCAATGTTGAGCTTACCATTTATGACCTTGCCCCTTCTTGTAATGTAACCCCCTGCATCTCCTCCAAAAGCAACAGGTCCTCCTTCAATTCTTTCAAACTTCTGGAGTAGTGACATATTGCCTGTCATGTGCCTGAAACAGCCACTGTCAATGATCCATACATTTCTGTTTGTCTTGAGCTGTTCCTGCACACAAGAGATGATTACTAACATTTGGAAACACAAGCCTCATTGGTCTTGGGCTCATCAAAAGAATTTGAAGACAATTTAACAGTAATTGATCCTATAGTCATGCTAGCAGGGTCATTTGTTGATGTTGATGAAGAACTTTCAGTCACTTGGTCTTTCTTTGACTTCCATGCCACCTTTGGAAGTTTAGACTTGACCTTTAGTACTTCAGAAGTTTTGTTGGCTTCGGAAGTTTTGATGACTGGACCTTCGAAAGATCTTGCTTTCACTACAGCAGGCTTCAGTGCTTCGGAAATATTCCTTTCTTCCGAGACCAAATTTTCTTCCGAAGGAAAGTTTCCACTTGTCTCTTTCTTCATTTTGGAGCTTCCGAAGGAAAAAGATTTTCCATTTGAAGCTTGCTTCTTCTTATCCAAACTCTTAGAAGTTCCTTTCTTGGTCATGTGATGACTAGTCTTTGGATTGTAAACACAATCCTTAGCAAGATTGTAGGTACTCCCACACATAACACAGTCCATTTTCTTCCTTCTAGGAGTCTTCTTTTGTGAACAAGGCTGAACTTGATCACTTTCCTTCTCCATCTTCATCTTTGCAAATGTTGTGGCAATTCTTGTGGGGATAGAACTACCTTTGGAGCTGGATGGTTCAGGTTGTACAGGAGTGGTGCACAACTGATCAGCCTTCTTCTTGATGATGGGATGATTTGGACATGAACTAGAACTCTTGTTGTTGGAGTTTAAGTTTGTGTCTTTAGCCTTAACCACTTCAAATCCTATAGAAATGAAGACTTGTTTCTGTGTAGAGTTGAAGGTGGCCTTGATCTCTTGAGCCTTCTTGGACTTTCTTTTGGCCTTCCTGATCAAGTTCTTTCTCTTGGACTTGCTCATCCCAACAGCTTTACTCTCCTTAGAGGGATGGTGACCCTTCTTAGAATGCTCTTCTTCACTCTTCTCAGAGCCATTCTTCACCATTTCCTCTTCATCCTTTTTAGTCAAGGGGTCTACGAGAGGAAGCTCATCTTCACAAGCTCCACACCTAGGATATCTTATAGACAAGATTGTGTGTGGAGGAGCTATCTCATTAGATCCCAGTGCCTGTTTATTTTGATAACAAACTTTTGCATGCAAGGATGAGGATTTTATGTTCTGGAAGGTCTCTTCTTCAAGAACACATTTTCCTGCCTTTGCTTTGCTGATCACAAGTTCAGCCTGACATTCAGTTAACTTAGTTATGAGGTCTTTGATCTGAGTTCTGTAGTTTGTGTGCTCATGTTTAAGAGTTAAAATGGTTTTCTCTAAGTCCTCTATCTTTAGTTTATAATCATTTTCAGCTCTTTTAAAATCAGTTTTTAAGATATTTAAGGACTGAAGATCAGATCTCATTTCTAAGTTATAGGACCTGTATCTATTAACTTTAGCAATACATTCACGAGTACAAAGATGTTCCAATACCTTGGCTTCATCGTGGACTACCATGAGTTCTTAGTTTAGAGATGCATCTTGCACCTAAAAGCTCCGGTCAAAGCCTCCTTCTTCAACAGCAACTGCAGCGTGGTGCTTTGGCTTCTTATTCTGGGGAGATCTCTTAGTGTAGGTTGGTCTGGCTTGTGTTTGGACATCATTTGTCCTTAGGGCCTTACACTCCCTTGCAAAGTGTCCCATCTGGTTACAGTTGTAACACTTTACTTTGCTTTTATCTAGCCCAAACTTTCCACTGGCTGTATTGCTTGGAAACTTCCTCTCTGTCCTCGTGTAGAACTTCTTGTCTATGTGAGTGAGAAAAGCCATCTGCTAAACTATCTCTATGTACTCCAGATCATCTGGATGGATATTGTCCAAGTCATCATGGGTGAAGAGAAAGTTTCCTGTGGTTTCATCAGCAGAGACAAACTTGTCTCTTGAAAAGGACTTCCTTGAGTGTAGCTTTCTCTTGGAGTCTCTGGGAAGGTGATGAAAGAACCCTTTTGTGATTTGTCTGGGTAGCATATAAGATGATGTTGTGGCTCAATGCTTTCCCTTTCAACCACATGGAGGGCTGAACTCAGTTGATTGCTGCAGTTACCACGTGAGTTTTGCATATTCATCTCCATCTGGTATCCATTGAGAATACCATACAACTCTGTAAGAGTAAGAGTCTTAAGGTTATCAGTCCTCTTGATAACAAAACAATAATGTGTCCATTGTCTAGGATGAGAGGACATAAACTTCCTTACAATGTCCATGTTTTCAAGAGTTACTCCAACATCTATTAGAGTATCCATAATCTCAACATACCTGAAGTATTGTTGAGTCATGGTCTCACCTACTTTAAAGGTGAAGTTTTCAAACTGTTGCTTCAGGAGATCCTTCTTGTTCTCCTTTGCTTCATTGGACCTCTCATACATAAGCTTCAGTGCTTCCCATAGTTGCTTGGCAGTTTTGCACTTTTTGAAGCCTCTGTAGATGGAGTTTGGAAGAGTAATTTGAAGGGCTGTCAAGGCCTTTTAATAAATCTCTATTCTTTTTCTGTCTTCTTCAGAATAATCAGCCACAACCTTTGGAATCATACCACTACCAGTAGCAGAAGTGGTGCTTGGTATGTAAGGTCCTTGAACAACAGAGTCCCACATCCTTGAGTCTTGAGACTTGATGAAGCCTTCCATTCTTTGACACCAAGTATCAAAGTCTTAAGGAGTGATCAGTGGAGACTTTGTCATAGTTCTAGTTTCCATATCAGCTTTAGTAATAGCTGCCATTTGAGTTGTTAAGTATTTTGTGTGTGTGAGGGATCTTAAGATAGTGAAATCTTATATCAAGAGCCTGGAATGCTCTGATACCAAATACAGGACCGTTGAAGGGTATGCACTTACAATACACCAACACAATAAGGATTATTGTGTATTATGTAATGATCCTTGCAAAACCCTAAATCTACTGATTATTGTTGCAAGTGTGTTGTGTAAGCTGGATTTTCACTGAAATATCATTCAGCATTGATTCTATTGTGTGTATTGGATTTGATTGTCTTATTTTGAATACTTTTAAATTATTCTACTTCATCAATTACTTCTTGTTTGTGTTTGTTGTTGATATTGAACGATTCCATCACTAAAGTGTACTGTCATTCGATCATTTGGGAGTAACAAAATGGTATAAGAGCAATTCAAAGTCTATCAGATGGATGTCAAATGTGCCTTCCTCTACGGAGACATTGATGAAGAGATATATGTGTGTCAACCACCAGGGTTCGAGGATCTAGACTTTCCTGACAAAGTATACAAGCTTGATAAATCTCTCTACGGTCTTCATCAAGCTCCTCGCATCTGGTACGAGACTCTAACACAATATCTTCTGAACAATGGTTTCTCGCGTGGCACCATTGATATGACTTTATTCAAGAAGGAGGTGGGTGGTAAGATGCTAATTGTGCAAGTCCACTATAACACCCCGAAAAGTCAAAACGAGTCATTAAGGATAATGGGCTTAATTATTGGGTGTTTTAATAAGGTAAAGAAATGGTCATGGGCTAAATTAGGCTTATAAGGTAGTGGCCTATGGGATTAAAGGCCCATAATTAGCCCTTAAGCACCCAAACCAGCCTTCATCTTCCTCATTAAAACCCTAGCCACCAAAATTCATAGAGAGAGAAAGTAGAGAGAGAAAGTGAAGAAAACTCAAGATTTGAAGCTTCCAAGGTTAAGAGATTGAAGATCTGGGTGTTGGAGCATCAAGATCTAAGAAAGAAGCAACAAATCCAGGTAAGAATCGACCTCTAAACCCTTCTGTAGACCAAACCCGGATTCTAGGGTTTTGGGTTTTGAAAAGTTGCAAAGAATCGCATAAAGGTCACATTTTTACGTATGAAAACATGTATAAAGCTTAGATTTAGCCTCATGGATGATAAACTAAGAGATTGGACGTAAAAAGTTATGATTTTGGGTTAAAAACGGACTGGTTCGTAATTTTTATGCGATCTGCGAAACTGCATATGCATCCAGCGAATTTGCATTTTCAATCAGCGAAACTGTGAGGACTTCCTGCGAAACTATAGTCTCGCAGGTAGTTTCGCAGACATGTTTTTCTAATGAAAGTTGGGCGAAACTGGCAGCAAAACTGGCAGCGAAACTGTTGGCGAACCTAGCTGGGAAATTGTTGATCTTGCAGCGAAATTAGCAGCGAATTTAGGCAGAAATTAACCCCTTAGAGTGTTAACTTGTCTGCAGGCTGTGTAGTGTGATCCTAGCCTTGTAAGCTTAGCTTAGAAGTTATTCGTGGTATCCAGGTGAGTTCTAGATCCCCTATTTATAAGTTTTCCATGTTTCGGGGCTATTATGCATACTAAATTTACGTTTTTAAATGACCAAGATTTTAAGGGGTTTTAACAGGAAGAACGATTTATCCTATAAGTAAATGTGCTATATAAATGTTTGAATTTAAAAATTTTTCACGCTGACATGTTAAAACCCCCCGTGGACCCCACTAGGGGCTGCTGCCCCTAGGACCCCGCTGTCAGGGGCTGCCGCCCCCGAACCCCCGCTGTCCCGCGGAGGGTCGGTTATGTTTATTAATGATTAGTACTTGGCATGTTGTGTACTTAATAAATTAAGTATTATATATTAAAGTGGAAGATGATATTAATGAAAAGTGAAACTTAATGAATGTTACCCCCGGGCCCGTTTGATGATGAAAAGTCTTGCAAGCACTATGATAGACTTCACTTATGTGAGTCTGATGTATGATGATGGATCTGTATTCATGAGCGGGCTATGTGCCTTGCAGTGTGGATCAACTGTCGGGGGTTAGCTACCGTATTCATGTGTACCAACAGGGATTGACATTTGTTGTCAATCAACATGGAGCTCTTGCTTTGTGCAATCTCGTTTATGATGAAAGTGAAAGATAATGAAAGAATGAAAGATAATGAACATGCTTATTATGATGCAAGTAATGTTATGTACTATGATGTATGCATGGTCATTATATGAAGGATAAATTTTATATTTTCTTATATTATTTAAAACTAGAACTCACTCAGCGAAGCTGACTTTTATGCATAATAGTTAGCAGGTAAGTGCTGATGCTGAGGATGGCACACGGAGCTACTTGGGGAGCTATGGATGGCATTACTTTTTATGAAATCTTTATTGTAATTTAAGAACAAGTAACATGTTTTGTTCGAAATTAAAGTACAAATGTATGAGTACAATATGGTTTCTAAGTATTAAATGAATGTCTAATTATTTCCGCTGCAATGTTTTATTATTAAACTGATTTTATGCTATGATTAACCAACTGTGAGGCATCCGGGAACGGGGCCTTACAAGTTGGTATCAGAGCCAAAGTTTAAGAGAATTGGGTAAACTATTTTCAAAAACTAAACTTAAACTGAAAATGGAACCGAATGAAGGATGCCAATCCAAGTAGCTACGTGCCATCAGGTAAAAGTTTCAAGTAGAACCGGAATTATGTGCGCGTGCTATTTGTTTTATGTGCTTGTAGATTGGAGTACTGATATGTGTTAGGATAGTGATTGCTTGGGACAGGAGGGTAAGGTAAGTGGTTAATCACACTTGGCCACTGTAATTAAGGACTTACCGTACTTATAATGATCTGAGCAATTATCTTGAATAACCATTTTGGTGTTTGAATCTTATAGGAATTAGTTATGGCTGGTAGAAAATCTGGAAAGGCAACCCGAGGAGGTGCTCGTGGCAGGCGTACTACTGAGCCACGTGTCACCCGGAGCAAAGCTAAAGCTCCCGAGACTGTTCATGAGGAGTCAGACCTCCATAGTCACCCGGAGGGGGAGGGATCAGCCACCCTCAAACCCACTGTGAAGGAGGCTATCGCTGATGAGGTCTACAATGTCATGCAAAATGTCTTACCCTCGGTGGTAACTGAGGTGATCAAAGCAGTCAAGGATGGAGAGAAAGCTGAGAAGAAGGGGAAGGAAAGTGAGAAGAATTCAGGAAAGTCCACTGGGAGGACTGAGGAATCTGAAGAGGAGCCATCAAACCCTAAGGTGGTAGTCCATGATGATGACAGTGATGAGGAGTCCGAGAGAGAGACTACTAGAGGGTGCAACTATGGGGCATTCCAGAGGTGCAAGCCCCCAACCTTTGACGGTAACGGCACTGCTACTTCCGCTCATCGTTGGGTCAGAGAGATGGAAGCGGTACTGGAAATTAGTGAGTGCCGAGAGGATCAAAAAGTTAAGTTTGCTATTCATTCCTTCGTTGACTTAGTGTTATGTTGGTGGGACAATATTGTCCAGGCTGAGGGGAAGCGATCGATAGCCAAGATGAAGTGGTTTGAGTTGAAGGAGTTAGTGCTGGAGGAGTATTGTCCCCATCGGGAATTAGACAAGATTGAAAAGGAGTTTTGTATTTGAAGGCTGGGAACATGACTCATCAAGAGTATACCTCCAAGTTCAATGAACTTGCAAGACTTGTGCCAGACATGGTGACACCTGCGTCCAGGAAGATCAAAAGATACATACAGGGTTTGCCTGTGGACATCATGAGGCACATGATTGCAGCCAGACCGGGTACGTTTAGGTCTGTGGTGGATTTAGCTGGGAGGTTGTACGATGAGAGAGACCCAGTGCCTATACAGAAGAAGGTGGAGAAATGGAATAGGAACTAGAATGGAAACGGGAAGATGTTCGGAGGTGATAACTTCCGGAGTGGAGAGAAGAGGATGAGGGTTGAGGACCAGTCTGGGAGACAGGGAAATACTGGTGAAGGAGGTGCTTGTAGAAAATGTGGAAAAGGTCATTCAGGGGAGTGCCGAATTGGGACGGGAAAATGTTTCAAATGTGGAGGCTAGGGCCATTATGCTAGGGATTGCAAGGTGGGGAGGTGTTACCAGTGTGGCGAGATGGGTCATATGGGAAAAGACTGTAAGAAAGGAAAACCAGAAGGATCAAGAACTGTTAAAGCTAGAGATAAGGGAAGAAGTGACGGTTCAAAGGCGAAGGCGAGGGCATTCAACATAACTCGCGAGGAGGCCAGGGCAGACCCAGAAGTAGTTTCAGGTATGTTTTTGGTTGACCATGAATATGCTTCTATGCTCTTTGATTCTGGTGCTAGTAGGAGTTTTGTGTCTGCTGCCTTTTGTCGTTTGTTGCATGATAAGAGTAGAAAGTTAGATGAGCCTTTCTATGTAGAAATAGCCATTGGTAAGTCCACTAAGGTAACTGAGGTGGTTGAGGATTGCCTGATTGACTTAGAGGATTGTAAGTTCCCTGTTAGGTTGCATGTTATGGCCTTAGGAGGTTTCGATGTGGTGTTAGGCATGGATTGGTTAGCTACCTATGAAGCCAATATTGTATGTAGTAAGAAGATAATTCGTCTAACAGCGCCGGACGGTAGTTCTGTTACGGTTCGTGGAGATAAGGTGTGCTGTGTACCGAAGGTCGTGTCGATGATCACAGCTGAAAAGTACTTGAGATGTGGGTGCAGCGCTTACTTGGCCTATGTAAAAGATGTGGATGCACTAGAGCCACAATTATCAGACGTGCCGGTAGTGCGTGAGTTTCCTGACGTCTTTCCTCAAGACCTGATCGGTGTGCCGCCTGACCGCGAGATCGAATTCCAGATTGATTTGCTACCAGGAGCACAACCTGTCGCTAAAGCACCGTATCGATTAGCTCCTTCGGAGATGGTAGAACTGAGGGACCAGTTGCAAGATTTATTGGATAAAGGCTTCATCCGACCGAGTATCTCTCCATGGGGTGCTCCGGTCTTATTCGTCAAGAAGAAAGATGGTAGCGTGCGGATGTGCATTGACTATCGCGAGCTCAATAAGCTGACCGTAAAGAATCGGTATCCGTTACCAAGGATCGACGACCTGTTCGATCAACTTCAGGGTGCCAGCTGGTTTTCGAGGATAGACCTGCGGTCTGGTTACCACCAACTGAAGGTGAAAGAACAAGACATTCCTAAGACAGCATTCCGTACGCGTTATGGACACTACGAATTCCTCGTCATGTCCTTTGGTTTGACCAACGCGCCAGCTGCTTTTATGGATCTTATCAATCGGGTATGTCGGCCGATGTTGGATAAATCGGTGATAGTGTTCATTGATGACATCTTGATTTATTCAAAAAGTGAAGAGGAGCATGCCGATCATATTTGAGAAGTATTGGAGACGCTCAGAAGCGAGAAGCTATATGCTAAGTTCTCTAAATGCGCATTTTGGCTACGAGAAGTTCAATTTCTGGGTCATGTGGTTAATCCTGAGGGGATCAGGGTGGACCCTGCAAAGGTTGAAGCGGTAATGCAATGGGAACCTCCAAAGACGCCATCCGAAATTCGCAGTTTCTTAGGCTTGGCAGGCTACTATAGGAGGTTTATCCAGGATTTCTCCAAGATAGCTTCTCCTTTGACAAAGTTGACCCGAAAGGACGTGAAGTATGAATGGGGTACTGATCAGGAGAACGCCTTCCTAGAACTGAAGATGAGGTTAACTCAAGCCCCTATCTTGACGTTACTTGAAGGGAACGAGGATCTGGTGGTCTACTCGGATGCCTCGTATGCAGGATTGGGTTCGTGTTGATGCAACGAGGGAAGGTGATAGCCTATGCTTCTAGACAATTAAAGGTTCACAAGGCCAGTTATCCTACCCATGATTTGGAGTTGGCTGCGGTGGTGTTTGCATTGGAGATTTGGAGGCACTACCTGTATGGGGTGAAGTGCACTATCTTCACTGATCATAAAAGTCTGAAGTATTTCTTTGAACAAAAGGAACTCAATATGAGGCAGAGGAGGTGGTTGGAACTGATCAAGGATTATGACTGCGAAATTCACTATCATCCAGGCAAAGCCAATGTGGTTGCTGACGCCCTTAGCCGAAAAGGACGACCCAAACCAACTCGAGTGAGGGCTTACCAGATAATCATGACGCCTGATGTTATGAAACAAGTGAGGGAGTTCCAGGATGAGGCAATAAGAGAGGATAGAGTCAACTCTGAAAGGATGAAAGGACAAGTTTCAGACTTGGGGGAAAACACCTTGGGTGTTAGAACCCGATCTGGGAGAATGTGAATCCCTCTCTACGGGGATCTAAGGGAGAAAATCATGGATGAGGCTCACAAAACTCGATATTTCATACACCCCTGTGCCACGAAAATGTATTAGGATCTGAAGAAAGATTATTGGTGGCCAGGAATGAAGCGAGACGTGGCTAAGTACGTGAGCAAGTGTCTGACTTGCCTGCAAGTGAAGGCAGAGCACTAAAAGCCATATGGGAAGATCCAGCCTTTGGATATCCCTGAATGGAAATGGGAACACATCACAATGGACTTCATCACGAAGCTACCTCGCACGGCGAGGGGAAGCGACGAAATCTGGGTGATTGTTGACCGTCTAACAAAGAGCACCCATTTCCTACCAATTCGTAAGACGTATTCCTCTGAGAGGTTGGCAGAGCTATTATCAAGGAGATCGTGGCTCGTCACGGCGTGCCAGTGACTATCGTTTCGGATAGGGACACACGGTTTACGTCCAAGTTCTGGAAGAGGTTTCACGACTCAATGGGGAGTAGACTGCATATTAGTACGGCTTACCATCCCCAGACGGATGGTCAGTCGGAAAGGACGATCCAGACTTTAGAAGACATGCTACGAGCCTGTGTAATCGACTTTGGAGGAAGCTGGGATGAGCACTTACCGTTGGAGGAATTCTCATATAATAATAGTTACCATTCCAGCATTGGTATGCCACCTTACGAAATGTTGTACGGTAGGAAGTGCAGAACGCCCGTGTGTCGGGGTGACATCGGGCAAAAGGAATTGGGGAGTCTTGAAGTGATTGAGGTCACAACTGAGAAGTTAGATAAGATTAAGGCGTTCATGAAAGCTGCAAAGGACCGCCAGAAGTCTTACGCTGATAAGAGGCGTAGGCCGATAGAATTTGAGGTTGGTGACAAGGTTATGCTCAAGGTATCGCCCTGGAAAGGGATCATCAGGTTTCGAAAAAGGGGAAAGTTGAACCCAAGATTTATAGGGCCATTCCATATTATCGTAAGGGTAGGTGAAGTGCCTACAGATTAGAACTACCTGATGAGTTGAGTGGAATTCACCCTACGTTCCACGTATCTCATCTCAGGACATGTCTGGCAGATAATGATGCATTTGTACCATTAGAAGACATTGAAGTCGATGAACGGCTAAATTATGTAGAGCAGCCTGTGGCCATCCTTGATTGGAAAGAGAAGCACTTACGGAATAAAGTGGTTCCACTAGTACGGGTACAGTGGAGGGTCGATAATCTACGTGGGAGACCGAGGAGGAGATGAGGAAATTTTACCCTCAATTGTTTGATGACTGACAAGTTTCGAGGACGAAACCTAAATAAGTGGGGGAGACTTGTAACACCCCGAAAAGTCAAAACGAGTCATTAAGGATAATGGGCTTAATTATTGGGTGTTTTAATAAGGTAAAGAAATGGTCATGGGATAAATTAGGCTTATTGGGTAGTGGCCTATGGGATTAAAGGCCCATAATCAGCCCTTAAGCACCCAAACCAGCCTTCATCTTTCTCATTACAACCCCAGCCACCAAAATTCATAAAGAGAGAAAGTAGAGAGAGAAAGTGAAGAAAACTCAAGATTTGAAGCTTTCAAGGTTAAGAGATTGAAGATCTGGGTGTTGGAGCATCAAGATCTAAGAAAGAAGCAACAAATCCAGGTAAGAATCGACCTCTAAACCCTTCTGTAGATCAAACCCGGATTCTAGGGTTTTGGGTTTTGAAAAGTTGCAAAGAATCGCATAAAGGTCACATTTTTACGTATGAAAACATGCATAAAGCTTAGATTTAGCCTCATGGATGATAAACTAAGAGATTGGACGTAAAAAGTTATGATTTTGGGTTAAAAACGGACTGGTTCGTAATTTTTATGCGATCTGCGAAACTGCATATGCATCCAGCGAATTTGCATATTCAATCAGCGAAACTGTGAGGACTTCCTGCAAAACTATAGTCTCGCAGGTAGTTTTGCAGACATGTTTTTCCAACGAAAGTTGGGCGAAACTGGCAACAAAACTGGCAGCGAAACTGTTGGCGAACCTAGCTGTGAAATTGCTGGTCTTGCAGCGAAATTAGCAGCGAATTTAGGTAGAAATTAACCCCTTAGAGTGTTAACTTGTCTGCAGGGTGTGTAGTGTGATCCTAGCCTTGTAAGCTTAGCTTAGAAGTTATTCGTGGTATCCAGGTGAGTTCTAGATCCCCTATTTATAAGTTTTCCATGTTTTGGGGCTATTATGCATACTAAATTTACGTTTTTAAATGACCAAGATTTTAAGGGGTTTTAACAGGAAGAACGATTTTTCTAGAAGTAAATGTGCTATATAAATGTTTGAATATAAAAATTTTTCGCGCTGACCTGTTTAAACCCCCCTTGGACCCCACTAGGGGCTGCTGCCCCTAGGACCCCGCTGTCAGGGGCTGCCGCCCCCGAACCCCCGCTGTCCGGCGGAGGGTCGGTTATGTTTATTAATGATTAGTACTTGGCATGTTGTGTACTTAATAAATTAAGTATTATATATTAAAGTGGAAGATGATATTAATGAAAAGTGAAACTTAATGAATGTTACCCCCGGGCCCGTTTGATGATGAAAAGTCTTGCAAGCACTATGATAGACTTCACTTATGTGAGTCTGATGTATGATGATGGATCTGTATTCATGAGCGGGCTATGTGCCTTGCAGTGTGGATCAACTGTCGGGGGTTAGCTACCGTATTCATGTGTACGGACTGGGATTGACATTTGTTGTCAATCAACATGGAGCTCTTGCTTTGTGCAATCTCATTTATGATGAAAGTGAAAGATAATGAAAGAATGAAAGATAATGAACATGCTTATTATGATGCAAGTAATGTTATGTACTATGATGTATGCATGGTCATTATATGAAGGATAAAGTTTATATTTTCTTATATTATTTAAAACTAGAACTCACTCAGCGAAGCTGACTTTTATGCATAATAGTTGGCAGGTAAGTTCTGATGCTGAGGATGGCACACGGAGCTACTTGGGGAGCTATGGATGGCATTACTTTTTATGAAATCTTTATTGTAATTTAAGAACAAGTAACATGTTTTGTTCGAAATTAAAGGACAAATGTATGAGTACAATATGTTTTCTAAGTATTAAATGAATGTCTAATTATTTCCGCTGCAATGTTTTATTATTAAATTTATTTTTTATGCTATGATTAACCAATTGTGAGGCTTCCCGGGAACGGGGCCTTACATCCACGTTGATGACATTATCTTTGGCTCCACCAATCCAAAGCCGTGTCATGAATTTGAGGAGGTTATGCATAGTCGTTTTGAAATTAGCATGATGGGGGAGATGTGATTTTTCCTTGGGTTGCAAGTTGAACAAAAGCCTGAAGGAATTCTCATTCATCAGGAGAAGTATATCAAAGAGATTTTGAAGAAATTCAAGATGGATGATGTTTCTCCTGAACTAGCTCCATTCACAGCTCAAACCTGCCTCACTCCAGACCAGAACGGGAAACCTGTTGATCCTCACTTATATAGATCCATGATCGGTTCCCTTATGTATCTTACAACAAGCCATCCTGACATTACTTTTGTTGTAGGATACTATGCTCGATACCAATCTGCCCCGAAGGAGTCTCATGAGAAGGTTGTAAAACGAATCTTTCGTTATCTTAAAGGCTCCTATCGTTTAGGGCTTTAGTATCCTTATGGTGGGAATTTGATCTGCATGCTTATTCTGATAGTGATTCTCATGGTTGCAGGTTAAACAGAAAATCTGTCACTATAGGTTGTCAATACCTAGGAAATTGTCTAGTGTCATGGCAGGGCAAGAAACAGACTATTGTGTCTCTTTCCACGGGGGAGGCAGAGTATATTGCTGCTTCAAGTTGTTGCTCACAAGTGTTGTGGATACCACATCAGATGATTGACTATAGAATCAACTTTCTCCATACCCCATTATTCTGTGACAATGAAGCAACCATTGGAATCGCCAAGAATCCAATTCACCGTTCCCGCACCAAGCACATCGAAACACAGATTCATTGAATCTGTGATCTCCATGTTAGGATTAATATCATTTTAAAAACCCGTTTTCTTTCATCTAACATGCAAATATTGTTCATATTCCTTTTATTGCTCCATAACCTTTCATCATTTTACATTTAAATATATATATATATATATATATATATATATATATATATATATATATATATATATATATAATAACAATTTCCTTTTATTTTACTTAGAAATTTCTTCAGTCTTCATGATTTGTAGAAATTTCGGGGGAGATATTAATATATGTTCTTTAGTTTCTTGTCTTCTCTGCAGAATTCTTTGATTTCTCTAAAATAAAAGTGTTTGCTGCATGAAAAGATCTGAAGGAAGTCAACAGTATTTATTGGGATATGCATGATAGGTTCAGCCAGAACGCGAAGTAAACAACGATCTTGTGGCTAAACTAAGAGAATAAGAAACTTATTGACTCGGATTATCCCCTTGACATTCTTGGCCTTCACAAAGTTTCAAGTGTTTGTCAAAAAAGGATTAATAATGTGATATCTCTTCTTTGATGTGTTTTTTAATAAAAAAGTGATATCTACTTGTTCCTTTTGTATCAAGGAAGCTCCTTGCTATATTCTACGTGCTTATCTCCTCTGCTATGAGTGAACATTGACCTGGAGTTATGATCTCCTTTGTTATACGTATAGACATGGAGCTCTCATCAGCACGATATTATGATCTTCTTTGTTATACGTGAGTATAGACTTGAAGCTCTCATCTGTCAAGCTCAGTTGATCAACGCCTTTGTTATACATGAGTATAGACGTGAAGCTCTTATCATTTGACATCTATAAGGACTATGCTTCTTTTGAAAAAAAATTTTGTTACTCTTAATGGGATAATCAAGCAGAGTGTGTCATTTGTTCAATATATCATGAGAACAGGATAAGTTTCTTTGCCAAATGTCTATGGGGACTGAGTCATTTAAGTCTTCTTTAAATGAACCTAAAACATGATAACAAAAGCTGCAGTTCACTCGTTGAAAAGAAGAAGGCATGGGTTTAAAAGGATAAGTATATCATCAATCCGCCAAACTTTATTCTCCAGAAAAACTCGTCAGCTTATCGTATCTCTATATCCTTTTATTTTTCTTTACTTTCGTTTCTTAAATTTTCTCTAATTTTTGTAAATTTTTGATTAGGTTTTGTGGGGAATTTTCTTTTTGATTCTTTTTTTGTCTATTTCTTAATTCTTTTCTAATTAATCATATACTAAAAGGTAAATAGAAAATTATAAGTTTTTGTAGTTTCAGCGAAACTATACTTTCACTGGTAGTTTCAAAGGGCGAAACTATAGATTCACCAGCAATTTCTGTGACATCCGTCACCAAAAGGTCCGTCAATTAACGTGGACTTCGTTAACTTTTCTTCGCTCAATCATTCCTCATCTTTATAAACTATTTGTGTGGATATTATACTTGCTTTATCGTCTTTATTCTTGTGTTCGTATCGTTAACGTATACTATCTTTAAAAACTTTTAAAACTTTCATCATCGTTACCGCTAAGTATACCATTTTTATATAATATTATCATCATTAATAAAACCATTTTTAAGTTACAAATATCATTAAATACATTTTTATCATCAATATAACTAACCTAATAAAGTTGTTTTTTAACCAAAAAAAATTTGGGAAACTCGGGGGTTAAGTGTAGGGACTAAATGTGACATTTTGCCAAACTATGGATGGGTATAAATACCCCATTTCCAGCCCCAGCCGCCATATCTTCATTTTCTTCTTCATTTCTTCTTCTTCACCTTTCTTCCTCCTCCTTGCACCAAAACCGCCCCGTTTGGTCACGTTTTCATCGTCTAGACATTGACTACAACCGGGTCTACTCCATTCTTGCAGGTAGACAACCTTGGTTGCCCCTTTTCTTGCTTATTCACGGCTGTCCATTTAGAGTTTCGTGTGTTCGGGTCCAACCCGAACACATGAGGTCGTGTGGGTGCGTGTGATGTCTTTCTGCGTGTTCTTCTTGTTTGTGTATGTTTGTAGTGTGTTTCTGGAAGTCCTTGTTGAGTAAAACCCGTGGACGGAGCAGCCGAAGGCTGCTCTGCACTTCAGTTGTCGCGAACCTACTGTTCAGGCGACTGGGTCTGTCATGCGACTGAGCCGTGCGACTGGGTGAGTCGTGCGACTGAGCCATGCGTTTGAATCAATCGTGAGACTGAGTTGTGCGACTGTGTCGTGCGACTGTGTGTATGTGTGCGATTGAGTCATGCGAGCGAATGAATGTGTGCGATTGTGCGTTTATCGCACGATTGAATGCCAGTCGCACGAATGAAGGTTCAATTGTACAAATGAAGCTGATTCGTACGAATGAAGGTTGATTCGTGCGTATGGATGTTGAATCGTGCGATTGGGTGTTGTGTGGTACGACTAAATGCCAGTCGTACGAATGAAGGTTCAATCGTACGAATGAAGCTGATTCGTACGAATGAGGGTTGATTCGTGCGGATAGAGTGTTGAGTCGTGCGTCTGGTCCTGTAGTGAGATTGAAGTTGTTGTGTGTGAATTCCTTCTTGTGTGTGGTGTGTGTATGTCGTGTGATGTTAAGGTGACATCGACACGGTTGCCATTGCTAATTACAATATTGAAGTTAACACTAATAAACTTACTAATGTTATTCCAAGTCAAATCAACTTAACATTATACAATTATCAATAACCGATTCGTAACTACTAATATTTACCAAATACTCCTCTAATAATGATGGAACCTTTACACAATATCACCGACGAAGGCAACGATTTATGGTACTTGGATCTAAATAAGATTTAATACGTGTGTCAGCTTGTGTGTGTTACGACCCAACCGATACAACCCGAACCGACCGTACATTACTATTTACTTTATACCTATCATTAATGCTTAACAATAACTGTCAATAGATGTTTGACCATGCATTTCATACAACATTTGGAAACCTTGATCAGTCATACTCACCACCTAACAAGTGAGCTTCGTGGCCCCTTTTTATGCTTATACAACATTTCAATCATTTACAAACATAGAGGAAAAGTATGCTCACCCACTTTTTATGCTGTACAACTTACATACAATTTACATACTTGGAATCAACGTGTTACTGTTTCGTGAGTACTTAACTGATACATGCTTGAGTTCGTTGTGTGGTACTTTCTTTGCAACTATTTAATTCTAGTGTGGGAACCGATGGATAGGTATTGGTAGTACTACTGGGTTGACACCCCCATCCTTGTTTGTTGGTATACTAGTTACTACCAGCAGTGGCCAGGAACGGGCCCTTGGGTGAATATATTCCGACAAGATCTGTGTGTACGTCATTAGGTTTGGTTGCAAAGCTCATTGTCATGTGATTATACTTACTTATAACTGTATTCACGGTATTCCACAACACTTACTATACAACATCAATTACTTATTTACTATTTAAACCTGCGAGCTCACCAATAATTTTGTTGACCATTTTGAGCATATCTTTTCAGGTGACAATGCTAATTGAAGATCTAGGTGTGCTGCCTTAGTGGACACCCTAGGATGCATTTTTGAGACTAAACATACTTGACAAACAATCAATTTGAAACAATGTTCTAGTCTGATTAAACAATTACATTCTTTTGATACTTGTTCCCGGGTTGTGGGAATTTACATTACAATGTTATCTTCATTTGATTATGTGAATCATCTAACATGTTTATGCTTATGGCTATGTTGTCATGAATATTGACTAAACACGACACAAGTCTCCATTTGTGTCGGGTGTCGTCATGACACGCTTTATCATCATTCACTATATTGCATCTCTACTGTTTACCATGTGTTATGACGATCCCGATCTCGTTACATCCCCGTGTTTCTGCTTTTAGCGGGGCTGTGACAGATTGGTATCAGAGCCATTGGTTATAGAGAATTAGGCAATACGCTTGACCTAGACTATAACCTACGAACCTTCATGTAGATTTGCATGCTAGGATCTGTGTGCATATTATATCTCATGTATGTGTTCCTCTTTACTTGTTCGTTTATCTATCTGTTTGTGATCTTTTCACCCTGTGAGAGAGCCCTTGTGCTAACTCCTTATGGGATGCTTCAATTGGATCTACCGTTCCCTCTGCGCGCCAAGTTGGTTTATCAAATCCGGGTATTAAACCCGAAGAGATCTTCACAGATCATGCTATTGCGCTTGACCTCGGACATTGATATTAACCCTGAGGAGGTTATGTCTGAAACCTCGAAAGAGGAGGAGATAGAAAACGTTCGCTAGACTAAACGTGAATATATTCATGGATGTACAATTGTTATGATGGACTATTGTTGGGACATTATCAATTCATGGTGTGAGAACTACACAACCTGTATGTGATGTGTGGTAACAATAAGTGTGATATTAACTTGGAATGCTGGACTTTGATGAACGATGTGGACAATATAATTTGAAATTGTTAAAGCTTACGTGTTTACTACTTTTATGATTAGAAAATGCCATCTCGAAGAGTTACCCGCAGCAACAGTGGCGGAAGTAAAGCTTCGAGGGGCTGAGGCAGAGGCAGAGGTAGAGCACCAAGAACAAGTGATGGTCCTGCCAGTAACAATCAGGGAACAGGAAACTCTGACATGGCAGCTCTGATCGCTCAACAACTGGCCGAACTGATTCCGACTATGGTGGCCCAAGTGAGCGATGCACTTCAGCAACACCACCCCCACGGGGATGGTGGAAATGATAACAAGGATGGTGGAGAAAGAGGTCAAGGTGGGATTGAAATTGAAGTAGTAAAGGGAACCCGACTGGGAACGAGAACAATCAGGAAACCGGGAATGGTGGAACAACTGGTAATGAGACTGGGGTTGTTAATACCAGAAGGGGATGTTCGTACAAGGAGTTTGTGGCCTGCAAACCGAAGGAATTTGATGGGAAGGGCGGAGCAATAGCCCTGATCAGGTGGCTTGAGAAAATGGAGGCAATGATTGACATCAGTGAGTGCCTCGATAGCCAGAGAATCAAGTATGCCACGTGTTCATTACAGGGCAAGGCGTTAACTTGGTGGAACACTCAGATTCAGGCTAGGGGAAGAGAATCAGCGATGCAGATGTCATGGGATGAATTCAAGGCATTGATCACAGAGGAATACTGCCCCCTCAACGAGATGCAGAAATTGGAGCATGAATTCTGGAATCATGCTATGGTGGGGGCTGGGCATGCAGCTTACACTGATCGATTCCACGAGTTGGCAAGACTTGTTCCATATCTAGTGAATCCGGAATCCAAGAGAATCGAGAGGTATATTTGGGGACTTGCGCCTCAAATCCGAGCGACGGTAACAGCAGCTGCTCCTCCTACGATTCAGAGCGCAATTCTGAAGGCTGGCGCTTTAACTGACGAGATGGTGAGAACAGGGGTTTTGGGTAGAGGAGCAGAGAAAAGGAAGGGTGTTGGAGAAACGAGCCCGTCGAGTGCCGGGAAATTTGACAAGAGGGCCAAGACAACCAGAAACTTTGTGGCCGTGACACAGGGCAAAAGAGAGTATGTCGAGCCGCACCCCAAATGTGACAGGTGCAACTATCATCATCCCCCAGTAATTCCGTGTCGGGTGTCCGTTAACTGTAAACGCCCGGGGCATCTAGCGAGAGACTGCAAAATAGCACCGAATATGGTGGCACTGGTCAACGCGGTTAACCCCGCCGGGAATTCCAGGGTCTGTTACGAGTGTGGAGGCCCTGATCACTACAGAAACATGTGCCCCAGACTGAATCGGGCGCCGGTCAACAAGGGAACAACCAGCAGCATGTGATGGCCATAGCTGGAAATCAAGGCCCGACGAATCAAGGAATACAGCTCGGGGACGTGCATTTGTCATCGGAGCCAACGATGCTCGTCAGGACCCGAATGTTGTCACGGGTACGCACTTACTCAATCATCACTTCGCATCTATATTATTTGATACTGGAGCAGACAATAGCTTTATATCTTCTGAGTTTGTGCAATTGCTTGATTTGAGTCCTAGTAGGTTAGAAACTAGCTACTCTGTAGAAATGGCCCACGGTAGGGTTGTTCAGGCCGATGAGATTATTAGGAAGTGCTCGATTATATTGGACAACCATGCCTTCGATATAGATTTGATACCCTTTGAGTTAGGATGTTTCAACGTGATCGTGGGAATGGATTGGTTGTCGAACACGGAGCTGAGATTGTCTGTCGGGACAAAGTAGTACGAATCCCCATCTCAAACGAGGAGCTACTCAGAATTCAAGGAGAATGACCGGGAAGAAACTTAAAGCTTATCTCATGCATGAAAGCACGCCGAAGTTTACGAAAGCAGTGCTACGCCTTTCTGGCTCATGTGGTAGAAAAGAAGGAAGAGGAGAGAAAATTAGTAGATATTCCAGTGGTACGGGACTACCCAGATGTATTTCCTGATGACTTGTCTGGTTTGACTCCTCCATGACAGGTGGAATTCCGTATAGAGTTGGTTCCTGGAGCTACACCGGTAGGAAAGACGGCATATCGGTTAGCGCCATCTGAAATGCAAGAGTTATCTAGTCAGTTACAGGAACTACTAGAGAAGGGTTTTATTCGGCCGAGTCATTCACCGTGGGGAGCACCGGTATTATTTGTCAAAAAGAAGGATGGGTCAATCCGCATGTGTATCGATTACCGTGAGTTGAACAAGTTAACCATGAAGAATCGATATCCTCTCCCCTGGATCGACAATCTGTTTGATCAGCTGCAAGGAGCTTCGTATTTCTCAAAGATCGACCTTCATTCTGGATACCATAAACTAAGGGTTTTCGAGGAGGGCATACCGAAAACAGCGTTTAGAACTCGTTATGGGCACCATGAGTTCTTGGTCATGCCGTTCGGGTTGACTACGCACCAGCAGTGTTTATGGACCTAATGAATCGGGTGTGTAAACCTTACTTGGATAAGTTTGTGATCGTATTCATAGACGATATACTTATCTATTCCTGATCGAAAGAGGATCCTGAAGAACACCTTCGGGCAATATTGGAACAGTTACGGGAAAAGAAACTTTTCGCCAAGTTCTCGAAGTGTGAATTCTGGTTGCGGGAAGTGAAGTTTTTGTGTCATGTGGTTAACGAAGATGGGATACATGTAGATCATGGCAAGATTGAAGCGGTGAAGAAATGGGATGCACCCCAGAAACCTTCAAAGATACGGCAATTCTTAGGATTGGCCGGATACTATCGCCGCTTCATTGCGAATTTTTCAAAAATCACGCAACCATTAACATTGCTGACTCAGAAAGGGAAGTTTGATTGGGGACATGAACAAGAACAAGCGTTCCAAACGTTGAAAGAGAAGTTGTGTAACGCCCCTATATTGTCCCTCCCAGACAGAACTGATGATTTTGTGGTATACTGTGATGCTTCACATCAAGGATTAGGATGTGTACTAATACAGAAGGATAAGGTGATTGCCTACGCTTCACGACAACTTAAGGTGCACGAAAAGAACAATACAACTCATGATCTTGAGTTGTGCGCTGTAGTATTTGCACTCAAGATATGGAGGCATTACATGTATGGAACCAAATGCATCATCTACACAGATCATAAGAGCCTCCAACATATCCTGGATCAGAAGGAACTTAATATGCGCCAGCGACGTTGGGTAGAACTACTTAGTGACTACGATTGTGAAATCCGGTATCATCCGGGAAAAGCTAACGTGGTGTTGGTGCTTAAGCCGCAAAGAACGTGTGAAACCACTACGTGCTCGAGCTTTGGGATTGACCATTCAAACGAATTTGAAAGCTCAGATCCAAATTGCACAAAGTGAGGCGTTGAAAGAAGAAAACCTTGCGAGAGAATAATTCCGAGGGTTGGATAAAGAAATGAGTTGCAAGGATGATGGTATACAGTACTTCATGGATCGTATATGAGTACCTAGATGGGGAGGTGTACGTAACTTGGTCATGGATGAAGCACACAAGATGTGATATTCTTTTCATCCTGGTGCAGACAAGATGTACCATGATCTTAAGGATCTGTACTAGTGGCCAGGCATGAAGAAAGACATTGCTATGTACGTAAGCAGATGCTTGACATGCTCGAAATTTAAAGCTGAACATCAGAAACTATCGGGATTATTACAGCAACCTGATATTCCTGAGTGGAAATGGGAGAATATAGCTATGGATTTCATTACCAAACTCCCTAGAACGAGTAGTGGGCATGACTCGATATGGGTCGTAGTGTATCGGATGACGAAGTCAGCTCATTTCTTGCCGATCCGAGAAGACTACAAAATGGATAAGTTGGAGAGATTGTACATCAAGGAGGTCGTGACATGGCATGGGGTGCCGGTGTCGATCATATCCGACCGTGACAGCCGGTTTACTTCACGATTTTGGCAGACATTACAGAAAGCGATTGGCACTCGATTAGATATGAGTACCGCCTATCACCCTCAGACAGATGGCCAAAGTGAACGAGCTATACAAACACTAGAAGACATGCTGAGGGCGTGTGTAATCGACTTTGGTGGTAGTTGGGACACTCATCTACCGCTGATCGAGTTCTCTTACAACAACAGCTACCATACAAGCATTGAATGTGCTCCGTTCGAAGCGTTGCATGGAAGAAAATGTATATCACCCATTTGTTGGGCCGAGATTGGTGAAAGTCAGTTAATAGGCCCAAAGATCATTCAAGAAACAACCGACAAGATTTTCCAAATCAAAGACCGACTAAAAGCTGCCAGAGATCGCCAAAAGAGCTATGCCGACAACCGTCAGACGCCTCTAGAATTCAACATTAGGGATCGAGTTTCACTTAAAGTCTCTCCTTGGAAAGGAATCGTTTAATTTGGAAAGAAAGGGAAGTTAACCCCAAGATACGTAGGACCATTCGAGATTAAAGAAAGAATAGGTCCAGTGGCTTACCGATTAAGGTTGCCACAAGAACTCAGCGGCGTACATGATACTTTCCACGTGTCGAACCTCAAGAAGTGTTTGGCTAACCAATCCCTTCACGTACCAATTGAGAAAATCAAGATTGACGAAAAGCTTCATTTTGTTGATGAACCCATTGAGATCATGGATCGAAAGGTCAAGCAATTAAAGCGTAGTAGAATACCAATTGTTCGTGTGAGATGGAATTCAAAACGAGGGCCAGAGTTTACATGGGAACAGGAAGATCAGATGAAACTCAAATATCCACATCTATTCGAGGATGACACTCTTGGACCTAACTCCAGCTGAATTTCGGGATGAAATTCTCTCAACTGGGGGATACTATGACATCCGTCCCCAAAAGGTCCATCAATTAACGTGGACTTCGTTAACTTTTCTTCACTCGATCATTCCTCATCTTTATAAACTATTCGTGTGGATATTATACTTGCTTTATCGTCTTTATTCTTGTGTTCGTATCGTTAACGTATACTATCTTTAAAAATTTTAAAAACTTTCGTCATCGTTACCGCTAAATATACCATTTTTATATAATATTATCGTCATTAATAAAACCATTTTTAAGTTACAAATATCATTAACTACATTTTTATCATTAATATAACTAACCTAACAAAGTCGTTTTTTAACCGAAACAAATTTGGGAAACTCGGGGGTTAAGTGCAGGGACTAAATGTGACATTTTGCCAAACTAGGGCTGGGTATAAATCCCTCATTTCCAGCCCTAGCCTCCATATCTTCATCTTCTTCTTCATTTCTTCTTCTTCAACTTTCTTCCTCCTCCTGGCACCAAAACCGCCCCGTTTGGTCACATTTTCATCGTCTATACTTCGACTACAACCGAGTCTACTCCATTCTTGCAGGTAGACGACCTTGGTTGCAACTTTTCTTGCTTATTCACGACTGTCCATTTAGGGTTTCGGGTGTTCGGGTCCAACCCGAACACATGAGGTCGTGTGGGTGCGTGCGATGTCTTTCTGTGTGTTCTTCTTGTTTCTGTATGTTTGTAGTGTGTTTCTAGAAGTCCTTGTTGTGTAAAACCCGTGCACGGAACAGCCGAAGGCTGCTCTGCACTTCAGCAGTCGTGAACCTACTGTTCAGGCGACTGGGTTTGTCATGCGACTGAGCCGTGCGACTAGGTGAGTCGTGCGACTGAGCCATGCGTCTGAGTCAATCGTGCGAGTGAGTTGTGTGATTGTGTGTCGTGCGACTGTGTGTATGTGTGCGATTGAGTCATGCGAGCGAATGAATGTGTGCGATTGTGCGTGTATCGCACGATTGAATGCCAGTCGCACGAATGAAGGTTCAATCGTACGAATGAAGCTGATTCGTACGAATGAAGGTTGATTCGTGCGTATGGATGTTGAATCGTACGATTGGGTGTTGTATGGTACGACTGAATGCCAGTCGTACGAATGAAGGTTCAATCGTACGAATGAAGCTGATTCGTACGAATGAGGTTTGATTCATGCGGATGGAGTGTTGAGTCGTGCGTCTGGTCCTGTAGTGAGATTGAAGTTGTTGTGTGTTAATTCCTTCTTGTGTGTGGTGCGTGTATGTCGTGTGATGTTAAGGTGACATCGACACAGTTGCCATTGCTAATGACAGTATTTAAGTTAATACTAATAAACTTACTAATGTTATTCCAAGTCAAATCAACTTAACATTTTACAATTATCAACAACCGATTCGTAACTACTAATATTTACTAAATACTCCTCTAATAACGATGGAACTTTTACACTATATCACCGACGATGGCAACAATTTATGGTACTTGGATCTAAATAAGATCTAATACGTGTGTCAGCTTGTGTGTGTTACACACGACCCAACCGATACAACCCGAACCGACCGAACATTACTATTTACTTTATACCTATAATTAATGCTTAACAATAACTGTTAATAGGTGTTTGACCGTGCATTTCATACAACATTTACAAACCTTGATCATTCATACTTACCACCTAACAAGTGAGTTTCGTGGCCCCTTTTTATGCTTATACAACATTTCAATCATTTACAAACATGGGGGAAAAGTATGCTCACCCACTTTTTATGCTGTATAACTTACATACAATTTACATACTTGGAATCAACGTGTTAGTGTTTTGTGAGTACTTATCTGATACATGCTTGAGTTTGCTGTGTGGTACTTTCTTTGCAACTATTTAATTCCAGTGTGGGAACCGACGGATAAGTATTGGTAGTACTACTGGGTTGACACCCCCATCCTTGTTTGTTGGTATACTAGTTAGTACCAGCAGTGGCCAGGAACGCCCCCTTGGGTGAATATATTTTGACAAGATCTGTGTCTACGTCATTAGGTTTGGTTGCAAAGCTCATTGTCATGTGATTATACTTACTTATAACCGTATTCACGGTATTCCACAATACTTACTATATATCATCAATTACTTATTTACTATTTAAACCTGCGAGCTCACCAACAATTTTGTTGACCATTTTGAGCATATATTTTCAGGTGACAATGCTAATTGAAGATCTAGGTGTGCTGCCTTAGTGGAGACCCTAGGATGCATTTTTGAGACTAAACATACTTGACAAACAATCAATTTGAAACAATGTTGTAGTCTAATTAAACAATTACATTCTTTTGATACTTGTTCCCGGGTTGTGGGAATTTACATTACAATGTTATCTTCATTTGATTATGTGAATCATTTAACATGTTTATGCTTATGGCTATGTTGTCATGAATATTGACTAAACACGACACAAGTCTCCATTTGTGTCGGGTGTCGTCATGACACGCTTTATCATCATTCACTATATTGCATCTCTACTGTTTACCATGTGTTATGACGATCACGATCTCGTTACATCCCCGTGTTTCCGCTTTTAGCGGGGGTGTGACAATTGCACCCATTTCTGAGCCATTTTGATCAAACCATGTACCGGGCGAAACTATAGTTTCGCTGCCAGCGAAACTATAGTTTCGCTGTATATACTGCAGAACGCGAAATTGTGAGTTCAATTTTGCACCATCGACGAGTATTAGTTTCGAAGACCCTATAGTGAACCTTCCGTATGATTTCGAGTTTTGGATTGTTTTCTTTGTGTTTGATGATTGTTTAAGCATTAGGTGTGTGTTTCGAACCCTCGATTGTAGTTTAAACTAGGTTAAACATCATTTTAAGGACCGATTGGATTTTGACTCTACGGTACCTTCGCAGTTCATATTGCGAAAATACTGATGCTCCAACAAAACTGAGTGAAAGTTCAAAGGATTTAAGCGAAAATGTGAAGTTATGCTGTCCGAGCTAACTTGACAGTTTCGCTACACAAAATTAAGTTTTGCTTGGCCGAAATTATAGTTTCGGCCTGCGGAATCTACTTCTTCGGGTGGCCGAAACTAGAGCTGATCTTATGCCAAAACTGCACTTTTGCTTGCCGAAACTACTGTTTAGGCTAGCGAAACTATACTTTCGACCATCAAAATTAATTTGTTTTTCTTTTAGTTTTATTCTTTTTAATTGTTATTCATTTTTATTTATTTTGATATATCTTTCTAACTGGTTTCATCTTCTTACTATAAGATAAATGGCTAATCTTAAATTCGACGAACGGAACAACATTACGACTATTCTGGATGATACGAGCCCAAAAGCCTTAGGATTCCGTGACTGCATATGATGACTCCAACATTCACCTATTGCTTACGCGGTTTCTCATTCTCCTACTATTTATGATCTACATATCCGAGATTTCTGGAGAACTACCGAGTGTGATACGAGAGCCAATCCTCAAAGGATTTTTGCTAGAGTGCTGGAGAACAACATTTCGATTACTATGGAGATTATTCCCCGGGTTCTCAGACTTCAAGAAGACTATGGGGATGAGGTGAAGATGACTTATCAGGAGGTGTTTGCTGCCTTCAGAAGCATGGGATATGAGGGCCCTCCTTTTGGTACAAAAAAAGAGATCAAAAAGTATTTCTTATCCAACGAGTGGAGATGCATTGCTCATGTTTTCATTATGTGCTTAGATCACCGAAAGGGTGGATCAGATGGGCTTAATCTAGACTGGGCCAAAGCCATAGTCATCTTTTGTAAAGAGAAGAAGGATAACATAGCCAAACTTATTTTTGACTGCATGGCCGAGAATGTTATGGCCCTAAAGAAGGACAAGTGGTTGTTGTATCCATGATTTTTGCAGATGCTGATAGACGATCAGATACCAAATGGGCCAAGGCGTGGAGAAATTAAAGATTGATTGAGATGAACTCAAGGATATTTGCTAACTGCTCTGCTATAAGGCACGAATTTGGTGGGAAGATCACACATCTCTGGGAAAATATGTATCCAGCCGAAAGGTGGAACTATATTAGGAGAGTGATTGAGGCTAAAGACAACCATGCAGAGGAGTCGAGAGAGAAACTAGATGAGTCTATAAAGAAGAAGAAGAGATATACCAAAAAGAAAGAGTATGACTTTAAGGAAGAAAGTCATGAGGCAGAGTAGGAGGTGAGGGCTGAAAAGTAGAAATGGTCCAAGAGAAAGGGTGACCAGGGGGAGACTAAGAGGAGAACTAAGCATAAACATCAAGCATTTACTGAGCCCAATCAAAGTGAGCGAGCCAAGATGTTAGAAGAAGAGATCAAACAAGCGCTTAAAGACAATTTTGAGGCATTCGGGTACATGAAGGCCGAGAGGAGGAGATCAAAGAAGGATAAGGATTGGGAGACCAAGAAAGGTTGGATTATGCCGAGGGTCAAGCCCCCAAAGACTGTGAGTCGGGTGAGGTTACTTGATCCCCTCCCCCAAAAGCTTCAAAGTTTTGAGAAGGGGTTCTACGATAACAACACTGGGGAGGCAGTGATCAGGTTGAAGGATGGAACTAAATAAAGACTCCTTGATCCGAGGGAGTTATTTGCTTGTTGTGATGAGGATTTGCTTGTGCTGTGTGAAAATCACATTAAAGCCGGGATAGGAGCTAAAACGCGTAAAGAGGCAAGCTTGTTTATGACGGTTGCTAATAAAGTGTGAGGTGTTCGGGCTGAAGTTAGAGAATTGGCCAAGAAGATTCGGGAGGATGATGAAGTAAGGATGGACGTGTGGGATATGGAAAGACAATTTGAGCAGGCAAGCGTATGTGGCAAGGAAGCTACATTAGCAGGAACTAACCAAGGAGAATCATTGGCTAAAGCTTCTGAGGATGTTGATATGGCAAGAGCTGATGCAGAAGGCAAATATGTGGCTGATAAATAAAGTGGAGCTGAAGTGACAAATGAAGAATGATCAAGACGGTGAGGTCCAACCGAAGGGGAGTATTGAAAATCGAGATTAGGTTAGACTCACCTTAGACTAGTTTTTGTTTATGTTTAATTGTAATAGGTTAAATGTTAGATTACTTTTGTAAGTATTTGAGTTTTGTGAGTTTTGCTGCCCAGCGAAACTTTGAGCGAAACCATAGTTTCCCTCATAGTCACCTGACAGTTTCACCCGGCGAAACTGTGTTTCACAGCCGGGTGAAACTGTGCTTGGGCAAGATAGTTTTGCTGACAGCGAAACTGTCAGCGAAACTATCCTCTATATATAGAACTTATTTCTTTCATTATAATGATCCTTGCAAAACCCTAAATCGACTGATTATTGTTGCAAGTGTATTATGTAAGCTGGATTTTCACTGAAATATCATTGAGCATTGATTCTATTGTGTGTATCGGATTTGATAATCATATTTTGAATACCTTTGACTTATTCTACATCATCAATTGCTTCTTGTTTGTGTTTTTTTTTATATTGAATGATTCCATCACTCAAGTGTACTGTCATTTGATCATATTAGACCAAAAGATGTCTTGCTTGTTGATGGAGTAGTAGTGAACCCAGTTGATCTAGTTTGAACTCTTGAGGAGAGGAAATAATATTCTTCAGTAATGAATGCATTTTCCACAGAATGAGATTCAGAGGGACATTTGTATTCCTCAATGACTTGTGGTCCACCGAGGTTCATGCTCCTTATATCAAGCTCAAGAGCTTCAATCTTCGCAATCATTATATCCAGACTTGTGCTTTCAAGATCAAGTGTGTTTTTCAGCATGGTTATATTTTGCTTTCAACTTTCAGGAAGACTGTGTAACATATTTTTGTTCATCTCCTTCTCCTTATAGGTAACCCCCATAAGCTTCAAATCATTAACCAACTACATAAATCAATGCAGTTTCGAGATTGACTCCCCTTTGGAGCGGTGGAATGTTTTATACTGATTCACCAACTTGTCTTTATTGATCTAAGCTACTTCACTGCTTCCTTCACACATAATGAGCAATGCATCCCATACAACTTTTGTTGTTCCATATTTTTCTAGCCTTTTGAGCACATCCATCTTTAAGGATTGTGTGAGGATGGAGTATGCTTTGAGATCAATCTCAATTTTTTATACACATCATCATCAAGATTTAAGTTTGGATCTTTAGTGCGTATTCTTGATGTTTTGTATTGTGCAGCATGGTAGGCAGTGAGTGACACAGGGATGTAAGCTCCTATGCATATGGAAATCCGAAAATTCGGATCCACACCTGTAATATAATTCATAAACCTGATTTTCCATTGCTTAAACTTTCAGATTTATGTTTAAGCATAGGAGGTTTAGGAGCATGACCAAGTCCAGAAAAGTTAAATGAATCCATTTCAATAAGTTTGTTTTAAAGTGGTTGAATATGGACTAGATTCATTTTTTAATTATAGATAGTCTATACAGTCCAAAGTCCAAGTATTAGTATGGTTCTGTGAACAGTAGAGATTGTTGTTTCTGGGAACAATCTTAGAATACTGCTAAATTAATACTGTTGAATTTTGGTTAGAGGTTTTTGATTATGATGATGTATTTGATCTGATTTTTGGGTAGAATATGTTGTTCGAAGATGAGTTCTTGGTTCGGGTGATGTCGAACAATGAATACAGTCGCTGTTTCAGAGAGTTTTTAGCATGAATACATATTAGAAGTCGAAGAACATGCTAATAGTAACACAATCACTAGATCAATCGATTTTCGTTCATATCTAGGAAGATTTGAAGCGAATCCGAGAGCCAAAGCTCTAATACAAATTGATTGGGTTGTGAGAATGATATTCTCGACTGATGTGAATCAACAAGTATCAAATATGATGATTGAGTCAGTAATTATATAGCGGAAATATATAATCAAAGGTCATTGAATTTTGAATATACTCATAAATGCTTTGTATTAATGATGGTGAAAAGGTTACAATGAATTCTAGGGTCTAGCAAAATACAATAACTTGACACCTCTGAATCATATGACTGATCGAAGATTCTAATATTCTGATTGTCTAATAATAAGCCCAAAAGTAGGGTTTTCTATTCTATTTATAGGCTGAAAAAAGGCCTTTACAAACTGACTAAATTACCCATGTACTATACATAAGGAAACTAGTCTGTGAATCCAAGGATCGCAATCAGGAATTATCAGTGTTAATAGGGAATCAAGTTAATGTTTGCGGAAACAACATTAACCTTGTTTAATTGTTTAATAAATAAATATCAAATATAATGATTAATGATTATGACGAACACATTGATATGAACACAATTAATAAGCAAACAGGATTTGATTCAAACATATTTCATTAAAATTGATTAATAATTACATGTGAATAAATAATGAACAATAAATGCTTCGAACATGTATATGTTGATGTGATGGCTGCTAAGGTTTATATTTGTGTGAATTGATGTGTTGTTTCGTTTTGTTGTATTGTTGCTCGTGTGTTTGTGTTTCCTCTGATGTGAAACCTAGGATCCATATTTATAGGCATAAGTGTTACAGTTAAGGAAACACAGGATCTCTTGGGATTTGCACAACTGTCTTGTTGACTTGTAACATTTGTATTATTTAATACAAGTGTTTGGACTCCGCAGCTACATAGTCTTCCATAGGTGTTTGTTCTTTCGAAGGTACTTTGTTCTTGCGAAGATTTCATGTTCTTCCAAAGGTACTTGATCTTCCGAAGGCATTTCTTCTTCCGAAGGTACTTGATCTTCTGAAGGTATTTTGTTCTTCCGCAGTGGATATTCGGATGATTTACTTGTAAGAATCATATCTACGGAAGAACAAAATGTTCATCCGTAGATGTTTCTTACACTTAGTCAGTTTCAGTAATTGACCAAGTATTATGTTTGTACCTGCAATCATACACAAATAAACACACATATGGGTTAACCTATATACATAATGCATACATCAAAATAATGAATTATAATCATTCATTACAAGTATTGATTAAAGTTCTAAGCCTATACAAAATGATCTAGATCTATTGTTCCTAGATCTAACAATACTCCCCCTTAGGCTTAGACACTTCTAATCAGTTCTTCAAAACTGAAAGCTCCTTCAATCTTGACACCATCTTCTTGTTGAAATAAGATACTACACCCTTTTGATCATCGTATTTGTACTTGATCTCCATTCTGCATTTCTTTTGAAGTGTCTCAAAACTTAGTCCCAAGATGTCTTCTTCAGTTGTTAGAGTTTCCATAGTTCTTTGATTGTGAACTCTTTCAAGCTCATCTTCTTCAGTGATTCTGGGTTCTGATACTTCTTCAATGTTAACTCCTTTCAAAAGCCTTGCATCATATCTTCTTCTCTTGTATGTTTTTGCATGCAGTTTATCCACCACTTGTATCATGTAAATATATAAGCATAGATCATTCTGTGCTTTTTCATCAGACAGCTTTGAGAAGAATATGTCATGCAAGTATGATGTGTAGCTGGGATGGAGCAATTTCATATCTACTGGGTCAAAAATTCTTTTATTTTCACCTTTCTTCCCTTCATCATTCATCAGTAGCACCATTTCTTTTGTTTTCTCAACATATCCCCACTCTGTTATGGGAATAGTGTTTTGATTCCTGCTATGACTATGATGGCTGCTGTTGTCACACCCCGACTGTCGGCGCAATCGTCGTGGCGGACGAATGTGAAACGATTGTTCATAGCACAACTAAATAAGTTGGAATATTATTAAATACCTTTTTCGTTGAACAATACAATATAATTAAGTAAAAATATAAACAACAACATAAGATGTTTAATCAAACTAAGTTCAAGTCCTATATGAGGAAGAAGAGTTCCCTCAGGTAGTAAACCTGAAACATGTTAAAAATAAAAGGTCAACATTATATTGGTGAGATTTCAATAGTTTTCTTACATACATATATAAAAGATGGCAATTCATGTCAAAAGTTAGTGAACAAAGTAACTAGGGATGTATGACAGATGTAACAATCAAACCTTGACAGTTTACAAGATTACACGTTTACAAGATTATACGATTAGCTAAATGTACTTGGATTAACCAAGCAAGCTTGTCAGGCCCATAGATTTATGACGTTGCCAGGCTAGCAATAGTTAATGATTGCACATATAATAGTCAATACATGGTAATTACTAAAATCAACTAACCACAGCATACGAGTGAATTGCCAAGTGTTCACAAGAATCAAACGAGTTTACAAGTGCAATGGTTATAAGGTAACATGTTTCACCCCAAAGTGTAAAAATATGCAAAAGGGATATAGAATTACTCATATGATATATATAAAGTGATGTTAGGAATTTAAACAAGGCTCCAACGATTTCTTTTACAAGTTACCTAAACGTATTGATTCGAAGATTAAGTTCAATAATAAGATTAACAATTAGACGTGAACTAGGGTTTCAATTGGAATTTGGGGGTTTTAATATTTAAGTCAAATAGAATATAATAACGCAATCGATTATGTTTTGGTTCAATAAACATGTTATAAATCAATTAAGAATAAGAATAATAGCGAATGATTCAATAATTTAATTTATTGAATTAATAAAGATTAGATATGATTTGTGAAAAGAAATAATTAATTTAAAAATTAATTATTTAAAATTAATAAAGATTATTTATTGAATACTTATTTATATGTCTTGCAAAATAATATAAAATTATTTAAAGTCATTTTATAAAGTTTTTAAACGTTTTAAATAGTCTTTATAAAGGTCTTATAATATCAAAACCCTAAAACAAGAATAAAGAATAATAGAAATTATATTGTTTTATAAGTTTCAAGAATTTAATTCAAAATGTAAGAATAAATTAATTAAATAATTAAGATTTAACCAAGATGAATTGTTAGTGAACTTACGTATTTACATACTACTCAAGTATTTAATTTATATTATTTGATGAGTAAAGGTTAGGCATTAAGGTGTAAAAAGTAAATAATTATTTATTTACAATATAACATGGTTAAATACTTAATTGAATCTTTAATGATTTAAATAATCAATTGATTAATTGTTTAAAATATTTGTAACATATAGATTTTGAAACGGTTTGAAATAATATAAGTTTAACCTATAATAATTTTTGCAATCTAAGTGAGCGAGCCAAGATGTTAGAAGAAGAGATCAAACAAGCGCTTAAAGACAATTTTGAGGCATTCGGGTACATGAAGGCTGAGAGGAGGAGATCAAAGAAGGATAAGGATTGGGAGACCAAGAAAGGTTGGATTATGCTAAGGGTGAAGCCCCCAAAGACTGTGAGTCGGGTGAGGTTACCTGATCCCCTCCCCCAAAAGCTTCAAAGTTTTGAGAAGGGGTTCTACGATAACAACACTGGGGAGGCAGTGATCAGGTTGAAGGATGGAACTAAATAAAGACTCTTTGATCCGAGGGAGATATTTGCTTGTTGTGATGAGGATTTGCTTGTGCTGTGTGAAAATCACATTAAAGCCGGGACAGGAGCTAAAACGCGTAAAGAGGCAAGCTTGTTTATGACGGTTGCTAATAAAGTGTGAGGTGTTTGGGCTGAAGTGAGAGAATTGGCCAAGAAGATTCGGGAGGATGATGAAGTAAGGATGGACGTGTGGGATATGGAAAGACAATTTGAGCAGGTAAGCGTATGTGGCAAGGAAACTACATCAGCAGGAACTAACCAAGGAGAATCATTGGCTAAAGCTTCTGAGGATGTTGATACGGCAAGAGCTGATGCAGAAGGCAAATATGAGGCTGATAAATAAAGTGGAGCTGAAGTGACAAATGAAGAATGATCAAGACGGTGAGGTCCAACCGAAGGGGAGTATTGAAAATCGAGATTAGGTTAGACTCACCTTAGACTAGTTTTTGTTTATGTTTAATTGTAATAGGTTAAATGTTAGATAACTTTTGTAAGTATTTGAGTTTTGTGAGTTTTGCTGCCCAGCGAAACTATGAGCGAAACCATAGTTTCCCTCATAGTCACCTGAGAGTTTCACCCGGCGAAACTGTGTTTCACAGCCGGGTGAAACTGTGCTTGGGCAAGATAGTTTTGCTGACAGTGAAACTGTCAGCGAAACTATCCTCTATATATAGAACTTATTTCTTTCATTATAATGATCCTTGCAAAACCCTAAATCGACTGATTATTGTTGCAAGTGTATTATGTAAGCTGGATTTTCACTGAAATATCATTGAGCATTGATTCTATTGTGTGTATCGGATTTGATAATCTTATTTTGAATACCTTTGACTTATTCTACATCATCAATTGCTTCTTGTTTGTGTTTTTTGTTGATATTGAACGATTCCATCACTCAAGTGTACTGTCATTTGATCATATTGGACCAACAGATGTCTTGCTTGTTGATGGAGTAGTAGTGAACCCATTTGATCTAGTTTGAACTCTTAAGGAGAGGAAATAATCTTCTTCAGTAATGAATGCATTTTCCACAGAATGAGATTCAGAGGGACATTCGTATGCCTCAATGACTTGTGGTCCACCGAGGTTCATGCTCCTTATATCAAGCTCAAGAGCTTCAATCTTCGCAATCATTATATCCAGACTTGTGCTTTCAAGATCAAGTGTGTTTTTCAGCATGGTTATATTTTGCTTTCAACTTTCAGGAAGACTGTGTAACATATTTTTGTTCATCTCCTTCTCCTTATAGGTAACCCCCATAAGCTTCAAATCATTAACCAACTACATAAATCAATGCAGTTTCGAGATTGACTCCCCTTTGGAGCGGTGGAATGTTTTATACTGATTCACAAACTTGTCTTTATTGATCTAAGCTACTTCACTGCTTCCTTCACACATAATGAGCAATGCATCCCATACAACTTTTGTTGTTCCATATTTTTCTAGCCTTTTGAGCACATCCATCTTTAAGGGTTGTGTGAGGATGGAGTATGCTTTGAGATCAATCTCAATTTTTCTATACACATCATCATCAAGATTTAAGTTTGGATCTTTAGTGCGTATTCTTGATGTTTTGTATTGTGCAGCATGGTAGGCAGTGAGTGACACAGGGATGTAAGGTCCTATGCATATGGAAATCTGATAATCCGGATCCACACCTGTAATATAATTCATAAACCTGATTTTCCATTGCTTAAACTTTCAGATTTATGTTTAAGCATAGGAGGTTTAGGAGCATGACCAAGTCCAAAAAGTTAAATGAATCCATTTCAATAAGTTTGTTTTAAAGTGGTTGAATATGGACTAGATTCATTTTTTAATTATAGATAGTCTATACAGTCCAAAGTCCAAGTATTAGTATGGTTCTGTGAACAGTAGGGATCTGTTGTTTCTGGGAACAGTCTTAGAATACTGCTGAATTAATACTGTTGAATTTTTGTTAGAGGTTTTTGATTATGATGATGTATTTGATCTGATTTTTGGGTAGAATATGTTGTTCGAAGATGAGTTCTTGGTTCAGGTGATGTCGAACAATGAATACAGTCGCTGTTTCAGAGAGTTTTTAGCATGAATACATATTAGAAGTCGAAGAACATGCTAATAGTAACTCAATCACTAGATCAATCGATTTTCGTTCATATCTAGGAAGATTTGAAGCGAATCCAAGAGCCAAAGCTCTAATACAAATTGATTGGGTTGTGAGAATGATATTCTCGACTGATGTGAATCAACAAGTATCAAATATGATGATTGAGTCAGTAATTATATAGCGGAAATATATAATCAAAGGTCATTGAATTTTGAATATACTCATAAATGCTTTGTATTAATGATGGTGAAAAGGTTACAATGAATTCTAGGGTCTAGCAAAATACAATAACTTGACACCTCTGAATCATATGACTAATCGAAGATTCTAATATTCTGATTGTCTAATAATAAGCCCAAAAGTAGGGTTTTCTATTCTATTTATAGGCTGAAAAAAGGCCTTTACAAACTGACTAAATTACCCATGTACTATACATAAGGAAACTAGTCTGTGAATCCAAGGATCGCAATCAGGAATTATCAGTGTTAATAGGGAATCAAGTTAATGTTTGTGGAAACAACATTAACCTTGTTTAATTGTTTAATAAATAAATATCAAATATAATGATTAATGATTATGACGAACACATTGATATGAACACAATTAATAAGCAAACAGGATTTGATTCAAACATATTTCATTAAAATTGATTAATAATTACATATGAATAAATAATGAACAATAAATGCTTCGAACATGTATATGTTGATGTGATGGCTGCTAAGGTTTATATTTGTGTGAATTGATGTGTTGTTTCGTTTTGTTGTATTGTTGCTCGTGTGTTTGTGTTTCCTCTGATGTGAAACCTAGGATCCATATTTATAGGCATAAGTGTTACAGTTAAGGAAACACAGGATCTCTTGGGATTTGCACAACTGTCTTGTTGACTTGTAACATTTGTATTATTTAATACAAGTGTTTGGACTCCGCAGCTACATAGTCTTCCATAGGTGTTTGTTCTTCCGAAGGTACTTTGTTCTTGCGAAGATTTCATGTTCTTCCAAAGGTACTTGATCTTGCGAAGGCATTCTGTTCTTCCGAAGGTACTTGATCTTCTGAAGGTATTTTGTTCTTCCGCAGTGGATATTCGGATGATTTACTTGTAAGAATCATATCTACGGAAGAACAAAATGTTCATCCGTAGATGTTTCTTACACTTAGTCAGTTTCAGTAATTGACCAAGTATTATGTTTGTACCTGCAATCATACACAAATAAACACACATATGGGTTAACCTATATACATAATGCATACATCAAAATAATGAATTATAATCATTCATTACAAGTATTGATTAAAGTTCTAAGCCTATACAAAATGATCTAGATCTATTGTTCCTAGATCTAACAATACTCCCCCTTAGGCTTAGACACTTCTAATCAGTTCTTCAAAACTGAAAGCTCCTTCAATCTTGACACCATCTTCTTGTTGAAATAAGATACTACACCCTTTTGATCATCGTATTTGTACTTGATCTCCATTCTGCATTTCTTTTGAAGTGTCTCAAAACTTAGTCCCAAGATGTCTTCTTCAGTTGTTAGAGTTTCCATAGTTCTTTGATTGTGAACTCTTTCAAGCTCATCTTCTTCAATGATTCTGAGTTCTGATACTTATTCAATGTTAACTCCTTTCAAAAGCCTAGCATCATATCTTCTTCTCTTTTATGTTTTTGCATGCAGTTTATCCACCACTTGTATCATGTAAATATATAAGCATAGATCATTCTGTGCTTTTTCATCAGACAGCTTTGAGAAGAATTTGTCATGCAAGTATGATGTGTAGCTGGGATGGAGCAATTTGATATCTACTGGGTCAAAAATTCTTATATTTTCACCTTTCTTCCCTTCATCATTCATCAGTAGCACCATTTCTTTTGTTTTCTCAACAAATCCCCACTCTGTTATGGGAATAGTGTTTTGATTCCTGCTATGACTATGATGGCTGCTATTGTCACACCCCGACTGTCGGCGCAATCGTCGTGGCGGACGAATGTGAAACGATTGTTCATAGCACATGGAACTAAATAAGTTGGAATATTATTAAATACCTTTTTCGTTGAACAATACAATATAATTAAGTCAAAATATAAACAACAACATAAGATGTTTAATCAAACTAAGTCCAAGTCCTATATGAGGAAGAAGAGTTCCCTCAGGTAGTAAACCTGAAACATGTTAAAAATAAAAGGTCAACATAATATTGGTGAGATTTCAATAGTTTTCTTACATACATATATAAAAGATGGCAATTCATGTCAAAAGTTAGTGAACAAAGTAACTAGGGATGTATGACAGATGTAACAATCAAACCTTGACAGTTTACAAGATTACACGTTTACAAGATTATACGATTAGCTAAATGTACTTGGATTAACCAAGCAGGCTTGTCAGGCCCATAGATCTATGACGTTGCCAGGCTAGCAATAGTTAATGATTGCACATATAATAGTCAATACATGGTAATTACTAAAATCAACTAACCACAGCATACGAGTGAATTGCCAAGTGTTCACAAGAATCAAACGAGTTTACAAGTGCAATGGTTATAAGGTAACATGTTTCACCCCAAAGTGTAAAAATACGCAAAAGGGGTATAGAATTACTCATATGATATATATAAAGTGATGTTAAGAATTTAAACAAGGCTCCAACGATTTCTTTTACAAGTTACCTAAACGTATTGATTCGAAGATTAAGTTCAATAATAAGATTAACAATTAGACGTGAACTAGGGTTTCAATTGGAATTTGGGGGTTTTAATATTTAAGTCAAATAGAATATAATAACACAATCGATTATGTTTTGGTTCAATAAACATGGTATAAATCAATTAAGAATAAGAATAATAGCGAATGATTCAATAATTTAATTTATTGAATTAATAAAGATTAGATATTATTTGTGAAAAGAAATAATTAATTTAGAAATTAATTATTTAAAATTAATAAAGATTATTTATTGAATACTTATTTATATGTCTTGCAAAATAATATAAAATTATTTAAAGTCATTTTATAAAGTTTTTAAACGTTTTAAATAGTCTTTTAAAGGTCTTATAATATCAAAACCCTAAAACAAGAATAAAAAATAATAGAAATTATATTGTTTTATAAGTTTCAAGAATTTAATTCAAAATGTAAGAAATAAATTAATTAAATAATTAAGATTTAACCAAGATGAATTGTTAGTGAACTTACGTATTTACATACTACTCAAGTATTTAATTTATATTATTTGATGAGTAAAGGTTAGGCATTAAGGTGTAAAAAGTAAATAATTATTATTTACAATATAACATGGTTAAATACTTAATTGAATATTTAATAATTTAAATAATCAATTGATTAATTGTTTAAAATATTTGTAACATATAGATTTTGAAACGGTTTGAAATAATATAAGTTTAACCTATAATAATTTTTGCAATATTTAAATCACATAAATGTATTAATGATGTTTTTATAAACTTTGTTATTCTTAAAAAGGTAATTAAATTTAAAAATTATATGTTTTAAAATCTTTAAAAATTAAATGTCTAAAATGTTTTAGTTAACAAAACTATTTTTATACTAATATTATGATATAATAATAATTTTTGAAAGCTTATTTTGATTAAGAAAATGATTAAAAAAAATATATGCGGGTGCCAAGGGTCGAACCTGGGTCGCCCCGTATATATGAAGTGTGTTTTACCATTGGGCCAAGGCCCTGAATTTGGTTTAAGTTTACCAAATAATTTTTATAAACATTAATTAGGAAAACCCCAAATTACTCAAGAACCCTAGAATCAATTTGATTCCAATTGAACAACAAGATGATTATTATAACAAAATTGATATTAGGGCTTTTGATGTTCGTATGATTTCGAGTGTATACATGTTTTTAATTACCTGTTTTGATGTGGAACCGATAGCAGTTAGAATGGAAGAGGGTCGCGACTGTTGTGCATATAGTCTAAGATGCAAACGTTAGTGATAATCAATTTCCTTTCGTATGAAGCTTCAAACGGTGTTTAGGTTTCAAAGTCCTCAAACAATTTTAAGTTATCATGCTTCGAGGGTAGTTGTCGACTAAGTGGCAGGTCCGAAATGAAAGTGATGATCGAAAGGTTTGTCTGTGTGTTTTGTGCGTGAAATTAAGAGTTCGATTAGTTTGAATGAGTCTATTAGAGTGTTACCCTATATTATATAAGAGCAATTTTATCAGTTTCATTACGATTGAGCTATTATTTTGGTTCCATAGTTTCGGTTTCAATTGACGAGGTTTAACATGAGTTTAATCGCGATAATGCGTATGTTTGAATCAGAATCGATCTCAGGAGCGTTTTGGGTCAATTAATTTGGTTAATTGTGTTAGTAGAGAAGGCGTAATTGTTTGGAATTTTGAATGTGATGTTCGGTTTTGATTGAAAGCTTTAAACCAGTAAATCAAACGATTCAAATCAAGTACTATGTTTGAAACTGATCCAAGGGAGTTATAGTGTTGTTTAATTGCATAAAAGTCAAGTGTTTTGGGTGTTTAGTGGTCGCCGGAGTGTGGCCGGAGAAGGTGGCCGGAAAAACGAGGATGGGTTGGGTTTAGTTTGAAAGTTTTACAATTATACATGTTTGGTCCTTGTAGTTTTAGGTATTTATCATTTTATGTAATAAAGCTTTTATTTTATTTATTAAAAATTACCAATTCAACCCTAGACTTTATAACTAATTTAAATGATAAATCAAGTTAATTATTTGTTAATCTTTATAACTTTTATAAAGCTTCTAAATTTTATAAATTGATTATTTATTTTCAATAATTAAAATTCACAATTACTAATAAAACTTTATTCATTTTATACTTTATAAGTTTTTAAGTAAATCTTTTCCATTTAATTATTTATCGTAAAATGATTATTCACTTTATAATTTTATGAAAAGGAATTATTTAAAAATTCCATAAATTGAACAAGTTGTTTAGAAGATTAATAAATGAATAATCGACAATATAAATTGCAAATTTAATGCATTTGATCCATTACAATTATTATAAAAATTTTATAATAGAATTTAAAAATTGGGTTTTATCTTGGAAAAATGGCGGATGGTTACACCTGTTTTTCTGTTAGAGTATCCAACCCTCCTAAAGAATTCATCATCAACCATAGTAGAGGAGTTGGTGTTTAATCTTCTTTCCTTTTGAAGTCTTTTCTTATGTTCAACATCTTTTCTCTTAGCCTCCTTCAGCACATCATCTATAAACCTTGTTCTCATCCTATCCACTGTGACAGAAATGTCTCTTCCCTTTGGTGGATTGGATAGTTGGAGATGATTAGGCTTTACAAGTCTTTAATGTCTCTCTCAGGAAGTCTCATTAATGCTTCTACATCATGGAAGTATTCAATTCTTCTAGATGTCCTCTTGATGATTGCACAATCCCAGTATGGATCATATTCCAGGCCATAATCCTGTTTTCTTTCACAGAACTGGAGTTGTGATATGGTCATATAGCTCTATCAGGGTAGATTTTTATTCAATGATTTCCCTGACTGTAGTTCCTAGAGGTCATACTTTGCCAGGAATAACAGCCCTAGGCTCTATTATTAGTTTCTCTTTCCCTTTGTGCTGATCTTTAGTTTCAAGATTTATAGGATCAGCAGGGAGTTTCCTTTGTTGCTCATATGATGGGTTTGGAGCTTTAGTTCTGAATCTCACCCTTATGTCAAGCTCAACAGCCATTACATGTTCCATCATCTTCCTGAGCTTAGCAACTTTTCTTCCCTTAAGCTCATGTGCTTTGTAGTTGTGACCCTGTAGCCAACAGATCATATTGTACTTGCTGAGCTTTGCTGTGTCACAGTGGCCTAGATTTTTCTTGATTTTCTGAATGGCTTGAAATGTTGGGAATGCTTCATAGTCACAATTAGGGATCATGAATCTAGCAAGCTCAAACTCTTTTAGTAGATCCTTCATCTTAATCACATTCATCCTCTCAACCATATCAAATGGAAACCCATGGTTGATAAGGGTCATAAACATTGTTGACTCATGCCTTTCTTCTAATATGTATTTTGTTGTCAGAAGATCATCAGCCTTTGATTCTCCTTGATCTCTGTGAGTTTCTTCTTTAGTGAGCTCTTTCCATTCTTCATCACTATTTGTTTCATTATGAGACATAGGCTTTGAAGTTGATACATCCATTGAAGGAGTGTGCTCAGGTGATGTAAGCCTTGATCTTTTATGAGAATCTTGTACTTTCTTTTTAGTTTAGCAAATTGTTCTTGTAAAGTCTTGTTAGCTTTGTTGCTCTCCAACACAAGCTTTTCTTTTTCAGCCTTCTCATGTGCAATTGACTCTTTTTGTTCTTTGACATGCTCATGCAGAGCATCAATGACTTCATTGTTTTCTTGTATGTTTTCTCTTAATCTTTTCAGACTAGATTCTTGCTTCATCAGCTGATCATCTTTTTCTTTTTATCATCCCCTTCAACTCTTGAATTCTTCGCTTTCTATTGTTAGATTTGACAACAAGCTTGTTGTATTCAGCAACCAGATAACTTTTGCTGACTGGGATATCGATATCACTAAGATCATCTTCATTGTAAGCAATCACATCAACATAGTTGGCCTTTTCTTCTTCTTCCTGATGTTGAGCAGCAATCTCATCATCATTCACTTCTTCAGGGGCTACACTTGCTGAGCTCGAACTAGACTCAATGGCTTGATCTGCCTGTTCTTGATGTGGTTCTTGTTGTTGCTGATGGTCAGTGACTGGAGAGACAAGTTCAGTATCATTTGAATAGACAAGGGATTCAGTCTTGGTTAATGACAGTTGAACTGTATTTTCTTATGAGGCTAACTCTGTCTCCCCGGTGTAAATACTCTCAGTGGATTGATTTTCTGGAGTTGGAGGTTATTGAAAAAGTTGTATTTGGAGTTGATTTGGTGATGGAGGGTGAATTGGAGAGATTAGTTGAGTGTTTTGACGGGCTGGTGATTGTGGTTGGGGAGATTGATGATGTTGGTGAATGGGAGATTGATGAGGTGAAGGTTAGGCTTCCACAGAGTTAGTAGGTTAACTTCCTTGTGGTTCTTTCCATATCAATTCTTGAGGAATGTTGGCATTAGGTGTGCTTGAACAAACACATCACCATCTCTAACAATACCTGGTAGATCAGCATTGATGATTAATTGTAAGAATCTTGGAAACATATACATCTTGTTGGCCTTTTGCACCATAATTTGGTCTCAAAAACAACTGAAAATATACTTTGAGTAGTTGTATGTCCTTCCCTCAAAAATACCAATAATGCCAGATGAAATGTGCCTTGAGAATCTGTCAAGCCTAGACTTCCTGTTGGAGATGCACTTTAGATAGTTGTGACATAAGAATCTATATGTCTTGCATAATCTCCCTTTCTTTATCTCACCCTTGTCAAAATCACCATCATACCCCATCAGGTAGAACACTTTCTCTATGTATTCATTCTCGAATACATCAGGGTGACCAACTTCTTGTTCTTCAACTCTAGTACCCTTCTTATGGTCTGCTAATCTATCCTTAGTCTTTCATTCTTAATCTCAGCCACAATCACTTCAGATTCTCCATCTTCTTCAATTTGAGCTGAGTTCCAGAAATCGACTATATGATCTTGATGAATCACAGGCTTTGCTGTTAAAGCATAGAAGAGCATGGATCGTCGCAGGTATCTTATGATTTCCCTGCATCCTTCCGACACAGGATCGTCTGGATTTAAGAACGCACATACATTATGCTACTTGCAAATCGATTAGCCATCTGTTCATAAGATTGAAGATGATTATGTTAGAACTAAATCATCATATGTAAGAATACGAAGAGTTTAAAACAAAATGATGAATCGATTAGTTCATTACTGATGTTTATGATATGATTTACCTTGAGATTAAGACTTGAAATCAGGTTTAAGCTTTGTTGATGTTTAAGATTTGAGTAATTTCGAAATCAGATGAGGGAGGGAACTTCTAGGCCAAAAAGGTTCTGTAAAAGTGAATAATGAATTCCAAGTCAAAACATCATTTATATTCTCTCTGACACATTTATTTCATTTATTCAATGAAGTGGGTCCCACTTTCTTATTACTCTTCCGTGGAATTTATTTGTTTCCCAGATTTCAGTTCATCCGTAGGACATCTGCGGATGCCTAACTCAAATAATGAAATTAAAATTGAATTGAAGTATAACTTGATTTTCTATAGGTTACCATCTATGGAAATGAATTATACTTGTAAAATATTAACTCATTCGTAGGTTACCAATCTACGGGTAGTCATATTTTACTCCCCCTTAAGTTTCGCACTGTAGCTTTTGCGGATGCATAAAATGCACTATAGCTCATGCTGATGCTAAACATGCATTGTAGCTTCATGCCACGATTGAAACTTATTGTTGTATGGTTCTAATCAACTCATAGAACCATTTATTGCTATTGGACCTTGTTGACTTTGTATTCATGATAATTGTGCACAAGAAGGTTTATATTTTAAAAACTTCATGTATCCAAAAGCCAAATAGTGCTTAGGATTCCAATTTCTTTATATTGACAATTTTGTTTTAAATTGTTTTCATGATTCTACTCCCCCTAAATTTTGATTAAGGATGAATGTAAGCATTTATCATAAATTTATAAGATGAATATCATGAAAGACACATGTCTGTCCAAACAGAAAGAAATTAAATAAACAAAATTGAAATGAGTACTATGTACAAGCATATATACACATAGAATGAGATCATACTATAATACTAAGCATCTTCCTGATTAATTTGTTAATGAATTGATACCTGATTTTAGTTCTGATAGAAAGTATGTTTGTTCACATAAATCTATACAAGAGTATTGTGTCAACTAGGCATGTTGTTTATCATGTTATCATGTTTATTAGGTGCGCACTTGAACAACAAAAATCTTAATATACTTAATCTAACGAGTGAAAATCCCCATTTTCATGAAGACGCCCTGACTTGCCATAAAAGGAAAACTTTTTATACAAACCTTCACGAAACCAAAAGCCGTACCCAATAGCTAAACTCTTGACACCATTGTTGCCACTTTGAATGAGTTTAGGGCAGTAAGTTATTGCTTAATATGTACATGTTAGGGTGCTAGACTTGTGACACTTCCCGGCACACACCAGAGAGACTTTGATTTGGACACTAGGTGAGTTCTAGTGATCCCCCTTTTTACTAATTGTTTTGGGATGAAACATTGCTCTACTTTTTATGATCTATGATTGTGCTTTATTTGATGCTTTCTATGTGGCGATTTGTGGTTACCTCGCTGATTCTTATATCATAATCATTAATTCTTTCGTGAACCGCTTGATTTATATGGATAGATCTATTTGGGGAATCCCCCACCACAGCTGGCTTCCGTTCCAGGAAGGTTACCCCACTGAGATCCTGAGGGATCGTTGCGGCATTGTAAAACAAGTTTTGCTAAGATTCTATGGTGAACCATCCGGGCAGGTAGGGTTCACTGGTTTGGGGCTCAGTTTCTTCCTTCGGGAATATTCGGTAAACACAACTTTAGAAGAGGCTAACCGGGACTGAGTGCAGGGTTGATTATGATTTATTTTTCCACGATGATAAAAACAATGATTATTTTCTTTTAATCAAAGAAGGAATTTATTAAGTCCTTTTGTTTTTAAACCTTTAAGCACTTGAAATTCACCAACTTTTTAGTTGACACATTTTCTTTGAGCATGTTTCAGGTAATAATTTGAAGAGATCCTTGCAGTTGTGAAGACCTAGACTTATCCCCGTGACATGACATTGACTTATTTCCTTCATGAGACAATTGAACAATTTATATTTTGTGTTGAACAAGTACAATTTCATTTTTATGGATGATTGTAAAACTTAATTGGGGCTTGATGTGTATCTAGCCCTGTTACCTTTTTAAAACTTTAATGCCATGTGATATTCTCTCCTTTGAGCTCTTATAATGGTTTGTTTCCGCTGCCATATGTTGTTGCTAGTCTGTGACGTCCCACCCTACCTGGGCCCGGGGTGTGACCGATTGATATCAGAGCCAAAGGTTGTAGAGAAGTCGGGAATGCCATAGTAGACCCTAGGCTACAACCCTGATACCCTAGGACTGTCCTTGTGGGAAGTGTAGGATGATCAGGTTGGGTAAATTGATGATTACACTTGATCAACGTAATCATGAATTACCGGACGCGTAATTTCCATCACTGATCTTTAGGTTATGGTTGGACTTTTTCTGGTTTATATTGATGATTTGAAACTAATTTTTAAAAGGGGATTTTAAATGATTTTTATGATGAACTATGTTATCCGATACTACTTGAAGAACTATTGATCTGGGCAAAACAGACAGCTATATGTTGGAATAACAGATACTATTGCCATCACTACTATTATTAGTACTATTATGTAAATCATGAGCTATGAAGAAACCAAATTACTCATGATGTATTTCTTACAGGATAACGATAATGGCTGATAAAGGAAAGGCGCCTGCTCACCCCGACACTGAGACCGCTCCTACCGGACACCTGAGGAGAAAGGAACCCCAGACGGAGTATGAGGCGTACCTCCGGAGATGCGGACATCCAGGGTGGATATCCGTCACGTCCGAAGACACTGAGGCTCCCGAGGACTCTTCCTCCACATCACCTCCCGAAGCCGAACACGATCCCACTCTCTCAAGTAGCTGCTCCGACCCTCTCACCCATCCCACCTGTTGGGAATAGGGGTGCGCGTACTGCACCCGACCTCGCAAAAGCATTAGGCCAGGATCCTCCGTATCCTTAGGATGCCTCCTCCTCCTCCCCTGCCTGTTAGGATTCCGACATCGGTCCCCCCACTGTTTGACCCTCGTGACGAACGGCTGATGCCGCCGAGACATAGTATGTATGACGGCCCTACTGTACTGGCTGTTGATAGGGTACTTCCAGTCGAGTCGCGGGCACCGGCAGTGATGTAGGGACCCTCCGATGCGACATTAGATGAGATTTTGAGGACTGTTCGCCGTCATGATCTGACTGTTCAGCACGCCACTCGAACTTTCTTAGTCGGCTCAGTTCCAGGCGATGATGGCTACACAGGGAGTGAAGCGTTTGGAGCAGGAGCAGAGGAGAAGAGGTACAGGGTGGTTGGATGGCTAAAGAGGAAGTGGATGTGAGAACTGGAGTACTCAGTGGGATTTATCTGTCTGTGGACAGTAGAAGGAAACTATTTGAATTCTTATTCGAGACTATTATTTTATTATTATGGGGGTGATGGCACCTTCCAAATTGTAAGAGCATGACTCTGATTCTATTTGTTTGGATGATACTATCGTTAACTGCTTTTGAGATGCTAGAATTATTAAACTGTCTGTATTGAATTGCTATATGTTTTGTTATGCCTTGAAATTGTCTGTGCCTTTTCTAAATGGTTGCCCAACTATTATGTCATGTTTTGAATTGGATTTTTTTTAGGTTCTTTAGTGGGTTGTAAATACATATGTGCATGCCATGATCCCTCTTCTGAGGCACGGTGTGATAGGATAATGATGCCTAGGCTATCCGAAACAAAATTTATGAGATGCTAAATGAATCTATTTGTGATACTATCAGAATGCCGACTCGCAGAGGAACACGTTTTGGCCGACGTGGAGCCACCAGGGGACGCCATGAGGAAGCAAGGCCTATTGGAAACCAACCTACTCCACCAGGGACTCCCCACGGGGAGAATACTAATCAAGAGAGTGATGAAAGGATTGCTAACCTCGTAGCTCAGCAACTGGCCAACGCCATTCCGACTATAATTGCACAGATAAATGCAGACCGGGATAACGCTACTGGTAATGAACGGCCGGTAAACGATGAGAGCCACGACGATGAAGCTGAGGAGTTAAGGAATGGGTGCTCTTACAAGACCTTTATGGCATGTAAGCCCAAGGACTTCTATGGCACCGAGGGTGCTATAGAGACTTATAGGTGGATCGACGAAATGGAAGCCGTCTTAGACATCAGCGAGTGCAAGATCGAGCATATGGTGAGATTTGCATCACAATCCCTCAAGGGATCAGCTCTTGAATGGTGGAAGTCCATTACTCAGAGCCGTGGAAGAAACGTGGCTAATCGAATGGGTTGGACTGAATTCCGAGAGCTAATGACCAACAAATATTGCCCCATCAATCAACTCGAGAAGCTGGAGACAGAATTTTTAAGCTTGGAGATGAAGGGACCCAACTACACTGAATACATCAATCGTTTCTTAGCCCTGTCCCGACTTGTGCCACATTTGGTGACGCCAGAAGCCAAAGGTGTAGCACGGTTCATCTGGGGACTACACCCAAGAGTTAGGGGTATGGTTCGTGCCTCCCAGCCTGTGACCCTGCAAGCTGCTGTCGACCTTACCAGCAGTTTGATTGATGATCTAATTAGGGCTGGATGGACCGATCAAGGAAGGGCTGATGAGAAGAAGAAGTTTGTTGGTGATAAGAGGAAGTGGTTTGAAGCGAAAAGAGCGGTTGGAAGTAGCAGTGGGTCAAGTAGAAGGAGTTCTGAAGGAGTGAGACGTGATGATCAAGGAAGCAAAAACCGGAGATTGTATACGGGGACAAGCCCACTCTGCAGCAAGTGCAAGTTACATCATCAAGGAGTGTGTAACCCGATGCCCTGTTTTAGGTGCAAGAGAACAGGCCATCTAATTAAAGACTGTACTTATGTACCGGGGAAACAATGCTACGAGTGTGGAGACCCAGGGCATATGAGGAACAAGTGTCCTAAGCTGGGTAGAGACAAGGATGCCAAGCACAACAAGCCTAAGGGAAGAGCTTTCGTTATGGACCCAGCAGGAGCTCGTAGGGAACCCGACGTGGTCAACGGTACGTTCCTTGTAAACAATCATCCCGCTACTGTACTATTCGATACTGGAGTGACTGCTAGTTTTATCTCTAGTACTTTTAGGCAATTGATTGACTTAGACGCGTGTACCTTGACTGATACATTTACCGTAGAATTAGCTGACGGTAATATTTTAGAAGCTAACGAAATCATTAGGGATTGCCCCCTGAATCTAAAAGGGAATATGTTTAAGATTGACTTGATGCCCATTAAGTTAGAAGGATTTGATGTGGTCGTGGGTATGGACTGGTTAGCAAAGCATAAAGTCGAAATCGTATGTGATGCGTGACTGCTCAAAATACCGTTGAGCGATGAAGAAGTGTTAGTGGTAGAAGGTGAAAGGAGTACTACTCTATACCCTATGATATCCCACTTAAAAGCTACCAAGAGCTTGAAGAAGGGATGTCCAGCTTTTATAGTATATGTGATGAAAGCCCAAAAGGAGAAGAAGATCGAAGAGATTCCCGTGGTTTCGGAATACCCAGAGGTGTTTCCGGAAGAACTACCAGGACTTCCCCGAATCGACAAGTTGAATTCCAGATAGACTTGTTGCCTAGTGCTGCACCAGTAGCCAAGGCACCGTACCGGCTCGCCCCACCTGAGATGAAGAAGCTAATGGTACAAATTCAAGAACTACTGGACAAGGGATTTATACGTCCGAGTGTCTCTCCATGGGGTGCCCCGGTACTATTCGTGAAAAAGAAAGACGGAACCCTGCGAATGTGTATTGATTACAGGGAATTGAATAAGCTGACCATAAAGAACCGTTACCCTCTCCCGAGAATAGACGACTTATTTGATCAACTTCAAGGAGCAAGTTATTTCTCCAAAATAGACTTGAGGTCAGGATACCACCAGCTGAAGATAAGAGAAGAAGATATACCCAAAACCGCTTTCCGAACTAGGTATGGACACTATGAGTATTTGGTCATGCCCTTTGGACTGACTAATGCTCCAGCAGCATTCATGGACCTCATGAATCGCGTTTGCCGCCCTTACCTCGACAAGTTTGTGATCGTGTTTATCGACGACATACTGATCTATTCTCAAAGTAAAGGCGAGCACGACAAGCATCTCAGGCTAATTCTTGAATTGCTCAAGAATGAGCAACTATATGCCAAGTTCTCGAAATGTGAATTCTGGATGCGCCAGATCCAATTCTTAGGTCATGTGGTAAATGAGGATGGGATTCAAGTTGACCCTTCCAAGATTGAGGCCATAAAGAATTGGAAGATTCCTGAAACTCCTACGGAGATAAGGCAATTCTTAGGACTGGTTGGCTATTACCGAAGATTTATAAGGGACTTCTCACGTATAGTGCAACCTTTGACCGCACTAACCAAGAAAAACACAACCTTTGTGTGGGAGCGAGATCAGAATGAGGCGTTTGAAACGCTTAAAGAAAAGTTATGCAGTGCACCTATCCTTGCTCTTCCAGAAGGAGTAGAAGACTTCGTGGTCTATTGTGACGCTTCGCGTCAAGGGCTAGGATGTGTATTGATGCAACGCAACAAGGTGATTGCTTACGCGTCGAGACTGCCGAATGATCATGAGAAGAACTACACGACGCACGATCTGGAGTTGGGTGCCGTGGTGTTTGCCCTTAAGATGTGGAGGCATTACCTTTATGGCACAAAGTGCATTATCTACACTGACCATAGAAGCCTGCAGCATATCCTTGACCAAAAGATGCTCAACATGCGTCAGAGAAGATGGGTTGAGCTATTGAACGATTACGAGTGCGAGATCCGCTACCATCCTGGTAAGGCCAATGTTGTGGCGGATGCGTTGAGTCGAAAGGAAAGAGAGAAACCTCTTCGAGTACGAGCCTTAAGGATGAGTGTGTATACCAACCTTATAGTAAAACTGAAGGAAGCTCAGGGCGAGGCATTAAAGGAAGAAAAATTAAAAGAAGAAGGATTGACTGGAATGGAAAAGCAGTTGGAGATAGGGGACGATGGTACATATAGATATGGTGGAAGGACTTGGGTGCCAAAACACGGAGGAATTCGAGAAGTAATCCTCGATGAAGCACACAAGTCTAGGTATTCAATTCACCCTGGAAGTGATAAGATGTACCAGGATTTAAAGACACTTTTCTGGTGGCCGGGAATCAAAAGATCAATCGCTGTTTATGTGGGGAAATGTTTAACTTGTGCCATGGTAAAAGCTGAGAACCAAAAACCATCAGGAACATTGCAGCAACCTGAAATTCCAGAATGGAAATGGGATAATGTTACGATGGATTTTGTTACCAAGTTGCCTAGAACGTTTAAAGGTCACGATGCTATTTGGGTAATAGTGGATAGACTAACGAAATCTGCTCACTTCTTGCCAATTAGAGAAGACTACGACATGACGAAACTGACCCAACTTTATGTCGACAAGATTGTAACAAGGCATGGAGTGCCTCTGTCGATCATCTCAGACCGTGATAGCCATTTCACCTCTCGTTTCTGGAAATCGTTCCAGCAAGCTTTAGGAACCCGTTTAGATCTTAGCACGGCTTACCACCCTCAGACCGACGGACAGAGCGAAAGAACTATTCAAACGATGGAAGACATGTTGAGAGCTTGCGTGATGGACTTTGGCGGAAACTGGGATAACCATCTTCCTTTGGTGGAATTCGCCTATAACAATAGTTACCACGCGAGTATCAAAGCCGCTCCGTATAAGGCCCTTTATGGCATGAAATGCCGATCACCCTTGAGTTGGAATGAGATTGGTGACAGCCAAGTGATGGGACCCGACATAGTGTTGGAAACCACCGACAAGATCTATAAGATAAAGGAACGACTGAGAGCAGCCAGAGATCGACAGAAGAAGTACGCCGACAGGAGGCGAAAACCTCTAGAGTTCCAAGTGGGCGACAGAGTGATGCTAAAAGTAGCACCGTGGAAAGGAACAGTGAGGTTCGGAAAAAGAGGAAAACTAAGCCCAAGATACATTGGACCATTTGAGATAATGGCAAGAATTGGCCCAGTGGCATATAAGTTGAAACTACCCCCGGGATTGAGTCACATACATGACACCTTTCATGTGTCAAACTTGAAGAAGAGCATGGTAGACAAAACCCTGGAACTACCATTAAAAGAAGCAAGGATAAGCGACAAACTGAACTTTGTGGAAGAACCTGTGGAGATCACGGATCGTTTGGTCAAACAACTCCGGCGGAGCCGCATACCCAAGGTTAAGGTTAGATGGAACTCCAAGCGAGGACCTGAATTTACTTGGGAGCGTGAAGATGAAATGAGGAAGAACTATCCACACCTCTTCAAACCCACCCGTTCAATCTCTAATCAGAGTTAAAATTTTGGGACGAAATTTCCTAAACGGTGGGAGAATGTGACAACCGACCTCCAGGTTGTTACCCTAACCCTAGATTACTTGCATCATTATCCATGTTATGAGTGCTAATAATTGAAACTATACAACCCTACTATGGAATTGGAAGCAATTCTTACTATTTGGTGTAAATTATGATTTCATGTGATTTTTATTATTGACTTTTAACCAATTTAGGTTTCTACCTTTTTAAAAATTAGTGTTCCGGGAATGTCAACTAGTCACCCTTACAAAATTAAACTCAAGAGAAGGCAATTAAAATGTGAGCATACACACTCACACTTGCATAATTTCGGCCATGCATGCATGGGCATGCATTAGATACCTCAAACCACCTTCCACTAAATAATACATAATACCTAATACTAGAAAATTACACTACACAATATAATTTACAATTAAAATTAATTGAAAAACCCTTCCCCACTACCCTCCAAGAACGGCCGCCCCCTCCCTCACCACTCTCCTCTCCTCTTCACACCACCCCTCTCACCCACTAATCTTTCATGCATTTCTCTCCATCTCTCTCCCTCTCTCTCCCTTTATTCGAACCAGCTGATTCAACACTCACACACATCTCACAATACTCTCCAACTATTCTCTCTAGCCTTGTGAAGGAAATTCGAAGACTACACCAAGTTCTAATCGGCCAAGAGCAAGAACCGCAAAGAAGTAGCCTTGTTCACAAGATTTGGTCACACAACCGTGTTTGTTCCACCTCTCCAGCCTTAGTTCGAGTTTCTCCATCCAATTCCAAGGAGTTTCAAGCCATTCACGGCCATCAACACCCTCTAAACCGTGAGTTACATCGAGTGTAAGCTCAAGATGTCGGTTTTGTGACATTTCTCTTGTTTTCATCATTTAACATCTAAGAACCGTGTATTTCCTTGTTGTAGCAGAAACATCTCACCATCATCTCATTCTTAAGGAGTTCCCAACGTTCTTGAAGGTAAACTTCATGTTATGTTAGTCATTCTTGAGGTGGAAACCGATTTCCACCATGAAAACCCTCATTTTGAGTGTTTTGACATCATCTAACTTGTGAAAGCTTAAACTCTTGTAAACCAAACTTGTGACCTGCATTTTTATGACTTAATGGACTCCCAAGAACCTGTTTTTAAAAGTTTCAAGTGGCTACATACTCAAACCCACGGTTGATTCATGGATTTCACCTTGAAACCCTCCTTTCTACATGTAACAACACCCTCTTGAGCATTTGTTTGAAAAATCCTTTTAACCAAGACCCATAACCTACTCATGAACGACTTAATGACACCTTAATAATCTGTTTATGAAGTTAAATGAAGTATTGATAACATTTAAACTCAAGTTATGATGGTTTACACTAGTGTAATTGTCGGTTATGGCATTTTCTACATATTTGAAGCATATGGATGTATAGATCAACTAGGCAACATGTTGGGACTGAAATTACAGTAGGTTTTAGTGAATATTAGAAGTGTTAGCAATGTTTAATCTCTGGAATAAAGGACATGTTGTGATTTACCCTCTTTTAGTCACTTTCGGGACCCGAAAACATGGTAAAATGACTTAAAAATAGTAAGAATATGAATTTAACATTCTTGAAAAGTATTCCAGGCTCAAAAATGATAAATAAAGTACTCTGGAGTCAATGGATAATTTAAATGGTCAAAGACACAAATAAATGACATTTTAACTAAGAACGGATACAAACCGAGCATAGTTTTTAAGAAAAATCTATAAAAATAGAGTTCAAAACTAAGATTTATAAAAATCATATGATTTCAGTAAGATAAGTAATAAAGGACTTAAAGGATTTAGAAATTCGGTCAAATGAGCTTTAAATGGTCAAACCCGGTCAAAACCGCTTATTAACGGGTCAAACGTAAAAACAAGATTTTTAACTATAAAAGGCCAATTTATACAATTTAAGGACTTAAAAATTTATAAAGAAATCTCTTAGAAAATACCTACTGGTCCAAGATTTAAATATATGAAAACTCCAAATTACAGTTAAAAATATCCGGCTTTTACCGTAACCTGGAACGTTAAACGCGCAGTTTTTAAAATCGAACCCGTAGACTAAAGTTTTGAATCACTTACTCCATAATAATCATAATATGACTCTAATAATCTGATTTTGGACTTAAATGACTTAAAAAGCAAGAAACTAAACTTAAGGGTAGAAACTGTCAATTTTGAAACTTGAGGGACTAAACTGTAAAATTTTTCCAAACCTTATAACCGACTTCCAGGAAGCTAATAAACACTTGAACAACAAAATCTCTTAATATACTTAATCTAATGAAGTGAAAATCCCCAATTTTCATGAAGACGCCTTGACTTGCCATTAAAGGAAACTTTTTATACAAACCTTCACGAAACCAAAGCCATACCCAATAGCTAAACTCTTGACACCATTGTTGCACTTTGAATGAGTTTAGGGCAGTAGCTTATTGCTTAATATGTACATGTTAGGGTGCTAGACTTGTGACACTTCCCGGCACACCTAGAGACTTTGATTTGGAAACCTAAGGTAAGTTCTAGTGATCCCCCTTTTTACTATTGTTTTGGGATGAAACATTCTCTACTTTTTATGAACTATGATTGTGCTTTATTTGATGATTCTATGTGGGATTTGTGGTTACCTGCTGATTCTTATATCATAATCATTAATTCTTTCGTGAACCGCTTGATTTATATGGATAGATCTATTTGGGGAATCCCCCACACACAGTGGCTTCCGTTCCAGGAAGGTTACCCCACTGAGATCCTGAGGGATCGTTGTGGCATGTAACAAGTTTTGCTAAGATTCTATGGTGAACCATCCGGGCAGGTAGGGTTCACTGGTTTGGGGCTCAGTTTCTTCCTTCCGGAATATCCGGTAAAACACAACTTTAGAAGAGGCTAACCGGGACTGAGTGCAGGGTTGATTATGATTTTATTTTTCCCACGATGATAAACAATGATTATTTTCTTTTAATCAAAGAAGGATTTATTAAGTCCTTTTGTTTTTAAACTTTAAGCACTTGAATTCACCAACTTTTTAGTTGACACAATTTTCTTTTGAGCATGTTTCAAGTAATATTTGAAGAGATCCTAGCAGTTGTGAAGACCTAGACTTATCCCCGTGACATGGCATTGACTTATTTCCTTCATGAGACAATTGAATAATTTATATTTTGTGTTGAACAAGTACAATTTCATTTTTATGGATGATTGTAAAACTTAATTGGGGCTTGATGTGTATCTAGCCCTGTTACCTTTTTAAAACTTTAATGCCATGTGATATTCTCTCCTTTGAGCTCTTATAATGGTTTGTTTCCGCTGCCATATGTTGTTGCTAGTCTGTGACGTCCCACCCTACCTGGGCCCGGGGTGTGACAGAAACTGTATTTAATTCAGTTCCACCTCTTTCTACTTTATGTTATTCACCAATTCCCAGACCTCATTCAACAAATTATTTGATTGAAGCTGCAGAAACTAATCGTTTAAATGCAGGTCTAAGCAGTGTTAATCTTAAAGAGGTTAGAGATGTGCAGGATTCTCCTGTAGGTTTGGGATTCCTCAAGCAAGGGTCTGATAAGAAGATTAATGACGATTCCACTTCTGATGCTCAAACACCAATATCAGTTTCTTCTCCAACTTTCTTCAACAAATTCAAATCAGGTAACATTCCTTCGTTTGTTCCCGTCAGGTTTGTCAAAGAAGGAACAGTTGTTGAATCATCAGGCAATGAGAATCCTACAAGCAAAGCCAACACGATAGGAGATGTCAATCAAGATCCGTTGGAGAATGATCTGTGTATACAAGACTGGATAAGCTCAGATGATGAATCAATCACAGAGGAGCGTGTTGGTTCTTCACAGATCAAGATATCTCCTGACATTGTCAAGTCACAAAAGCTTCCAAAAGCTGAATCAAGACCAATACGGATCTCTTCTCCAATTGCAAAGCATCCCAGTAAATCAGAAAAGATCTCATTCACTGCTCAGCACGAGAAACTACAGAACAAGCAAGAATCTGCTACAAGCTCCAAGCAATCCTCATCACCACCTCCACAACACGGGACTACAAAGAATCAAAAGCTTTTCAAGGCTTGTTTTGAGTGTGGAAAAGAAGGGCATGTGGTAAAGAAATGTCCTCAAAGGCTTGCTACGAATGGTAAAGGCAAAACAAATTGCTTCTCCGAATGTAAGTATAAAAAGAATGTTCCAGACGGTAAAGGCAACACGGGTTGCTTCTCTGGATCAAGAGGTAAAAAGCACACATCTTTGAATGGTTGGATGAAAAACCCTCCATCCAAACCTTTTCATGTGAAGCCGGTTTCAAATGATTCAAAGATGAAAATGACCAAAGGTTTCAAACCAAATTCTTTTCCTTCCGGTCTTAAACAGAAAATGATTTCCAAATTTAATTCATTCAAATCCAAGTTAATTGAACCGAAGCAAATTTGGCAAATTAAAAAGAAGGATACAACAATCCCCGATTGTTTAAACGGTTGTGTGCAGAAGCTTGTTACTTATCTTGATGAAAAAGGAACTTCCAGGACTACGATGGCCTGGGTTTCCCTTTCTAACTAATTTGTTAATGAGTGCAGGAACAATTCAGGAGACTGTTAGTAATCCGGTTTACACAGAGATTGTTCTTGATTCAAATTTGAGGCGGAACAAACAGGTTAAGGTCATGGTATTTTATCCACAATCTGGATATTTATATGCACAATCACCGTTCTCACTTCACAATCACTGCATATTTCTTGAGAATTCATTTCTTATCTTCATATCAGTGTAGTTTAGAAGACCTTCTTTGATAAATTTTTATTTTTGTACAGTTTAAAAAAAATAAAATAAATAAAAAAATAAAAAAAATAACAATAAAAAAATTAAAAAAAAAATAAAAAATAAATATAAATATAAAATAAAAAAGTTTGCAAAAATAAAAAATTTAGGGGGAGAGTATACGTAAATAAAAATGAAAAGAGAACTGGGAACTTGATTTGAGATGATTGAGAAATGATTGTATATCTTATTGCAATGCTTGTTTTTGCATGTCTTGCGTTTTTAAAATGAGAAATGATAGTAACTGATGCTGTTATCTGATTTACATCTTATTTTTAATTGTAAATAAAAGAAAAACAATTAGATTCTTTAATGATATGCTTGGTAGACTCAGCCTGAAGAATAAAGTAGACAGCAGTATGATGATTTAAATTAAAATATATGCTTAAGAATGTCTGGATTTACGCAATCATTTTGGCCTGCACAAAAACTGAGTCCTGACAAAAATTGGATTGAGAATTGATCTTTCTCCCACCATGATACAAATCATATAAGCCATATCTTTGAGCCATGATTGGTGTATTTATGTGTCTTGTGTTTGTGCTAATCTCCTCTGCTGTACGGAAGTACTGACCTGGAGTGATGATCTCCTCTGCTGTACGATAGTACTGACCTGGAGCTCTCATCGGCACATGATTAAATGGTCATCTCCTTTGTTATACGTGAGTATAGACCTGGAGCTCTCACCATTTTGGTCTAAGTTGTGTCAAATCATCTAATTCACAGAATGCTATATTCTGTTGATAATCACTTGCACACTAATGCACACGCCTTGCTATATAAAGATCGTAACAAAATTCAGGAAATCCTGAGGTTGGGTGAGGGTTTTTGCCAAATGATTGTGGGGTCCTAGCATTCTAAAGTATTTAATCGAACCTTAACGAATCATCTACTGCTTGTTGAAAAAGATAGGGCATGAGTTTAAGTGGACAAACATATCAACAATCGTTATTGATCTGTTTGAGAATTTCAAAATCATTTAAAGACTGTGATTAGATTCAGTTATCAGTGTGATCTCATTGCTTGTCGATGGTTAAATTCATCTTTGTGCTAAAGTATATCTTGAGGATATGATCTCATGATCGATTCAGTTCTCGTTTTTTTTTTAAAAAAAGAAACAAAAAAAAACACAAAAAAATTATATAATAGATATAAAATATGTTATAATACATGTATATAATAAAAAATAGAAAAATATAATAAAACTTCTTTTCAAAATTTTTTTTAGGTCTTCCATATTATGTTGTTACAATTTTATCATTTTCATGCATTTCACAGAAATTGCGTACAACCAAACACGGGTTCGCTTGTTTTCAAACACAAAAAAACACGGGTTTATTTTGTTAAAATGAAATGATCTAATTAGAAATGTCGAGACTGTGTTTGTGAATGTGTTTCAGATTTTTGCTTTAAGTGATGTCTGATCATCAGTTGAGCAGTGTACCTGATCAGAGAACCTGTTCCTCAAGTTTGCAGAAGATACCGAGCTAGGAATCCTCCTCCTACATCTTCTGAAGCACTCGAGATTTAAGATTTGGGAAAGTTGTTCCAATATCCTCACAAAGGATGCACTCAAAAAGGGGGAGCATATAAATAGGGGGAGCTTATGAGATGAATAACTTTTCTCCTCAAATTCAAAAGGCTTTAATTTGAAGATCTTTCTACAGTTGATTTCTCAGGGCTGAATTCGTATGAAGACGTTGATAATGATAGACTAAGGGGGAGTATTGTTGGAACTGGAAAAGATAGTCTATATTATCAACACAATGAAAGTCAACAAAAGTCAACGTCATGGTCAAAGTCAACAAAAGTCAAAACCGACACGCTCGAGACGAGGAACCGAGACAAGACGTTGAAGATTTAAATGACTAGGAGTTTTATTGTAACAAATATATTTTGTGTGAACAAAATATATTTTATCTTGTTTTTAGTCATTTTTATGCTTAATATGTAATTTTGTATTAATTAGCCTAAGTCTAGGGGGTTAAGTGCAATTAGTGAATCTTAGTCTAGACTATAAATAGGTTAATTGTCATTAGGTTTTGGTTAATGGTTGAATGACCAATTGATTGAGGGATTTACTTGTAAACAATATTATTAGCAATCAATAGTAATCAAAGGGGTTTTATTGTGATTATCATTATTTTGATCTAATTCTTCATGATTTGATTCAAGTTTGATTATCCTGGAGTTACAAGAATTCATCATCTACATGTTCTGAGGCATTGGACTTGTATCTTTTGAGCCCTTTGATTCTCTTTTGATGTTCTATATCTTCTCTTTTAGCTTCTATCAGCACATCATCTTTAAATTTTGTCTTCAACTTTCCCACTAGAGTTGAGAAATCTCTTCCTCTAGGGTGAATTGGATAATTGCTGATGATTAAACTTTAAAGATCTCTGATGTCATTCTCTGGCAGACTCACCACTGAGAGTACATCATGGAAGTATTCAACTCTTCTAGATGTTCTTTTAATAATGGCACAATCCAAGTCTGGATCATATTTCCAGGCCATGATCTTGTTTTCTTCCACAGAGCTGGGAGTTGTGAGGTGGTCTATCAGTTGAATTAGAGTGGACTTTTGCTCAGTTATCTCTCTAACTCCAGTCCCAAGTGGCCATACTTTGCCAGGTATTACTTCTCTTGGCTCTCTGATCAATTTCTCCTTTCCTTTGTGCTGATCTTTAGGTTCAACTGTTATAGGTTCAGCAGGAAGTTTGCTTTGTTGGTCATAAGATGGATGTGGAGCTTCAGTTCTGAATTTTACTCCAGTATCTAGCTCAACTTTCATCACATGCTCCATCATCCTTCTGAGTTCCCCGACTGATCTTCCTTTAAGCTCATGAGGTTTGTAATTGTGTCCTTGTAACCAGCAAGTCATGTTGTATTTGCTCAGCTTGGCTGTGTCACAATATCCTAACTCCTTCTTTGTTTTCTGAATGGATTGAAAGGTGCTGAAGGCTTCATAATCACAATTTGGAATCATAAAGCATGCAAGCTCAAACTCCTTTAACAGATTCTTCATCTCAGTCATGTTTAGTCTCTCAACCATGTCATAAGGGACACCATGGTTTATAAGTGTCATGAACATGGTTGATTCAGGCCTCTCTTCAAATATGTCACTTGTAGTCAGAAGATCATCAGCCTTTGAGACTTTTTGTTCTGGTGGAGAGTCTCCTTTGATTAATTCTTCCCATTCTTCATCACTTTCATCTTCTTTCTGAGAAATAGGCTTCACAGTAGATAAATCTACTGAAGGGGTGTGTTCAGGAGAAGTCAGCTTTTGTTTCTTGGAGACACTTTCATCAATAGTTGTCTTCTTCTCAGCAGTACCAAGATACTTTCTTTTCCTTGAGTACAGGATCATTTCTTTTGATGCCTCAGGACATTGTTTTGTTTGAGCAATTGAAGCCTTAGCATTAGATTCCAATGAACTGATCTTCAATTTAAGTTGCTCAATCTCTTCTTCTTTTCTCTTTATAATATTTGACTGAGCAGTCATAGTGCTAGATGCTTGTTCAAATTTCATCATGATCTTTTCCTTTTCTTTCTTCTCAGATTCTGCTGACTCTTTAAGCTCAGCTACCTTGTCTAGCAGAGCATCAATGACTTCTTTATCACTTTGAGCATCTTCTCTCAGTCTTTTTATTCTAGCTTGCTGTCTTATCAATTCTTCATCCTTTTCTTTTATCATTCCCTCTAGCTCTTGTATTCTTTCCTTTCTTTTGTTTGATTTGAGTACCAGCTTGTTGTACTCAGCAACCAGATAGCTCTTGCTCACAGGAATGTCATTATCACTGAGATCATCTTCATTATAAGCAATAACATCAACATGATCTGCTGCTGCATCTACTTCCTGATGTTGAGACTCAATCTCATCTTCTTTAACTTCCTCATGATCAACACTTGCTGAGCTTGACCTTGGTTCAGTGGCTTGATCTACATGCTCTTGAGGAGTTTGTTGTTGTTGATGATCAGTCACTGAAAACACTTGTTCAGTTTCATTTGAATGCACAGGGGATTCAGTCTTGGATAATGACAGTTTAACTGTACTTGCTTCTGAGACTAATTCTGTCTCCCCAGTGTAGATGCTCTCAGTAGCTGAATTTGTAGGTTGTTGGTAAAGTTGCATCTGAAGCTGATTTGGTGATTGGGGTTGTATGGGAGATATTGCTTCAGTATTTTGGCTGGCTGGTGATTGTGGTTGGGGTGTTTGTTGTTGTTGTGGTGATAGATGGAGGATTGGAGAGATTGGTTCTGTATTTTGGCTGTGAGGAGATTGTGGTTGAGGTGTTTGTTGTTGTTGAGGTGATGCTTCTGGTGAGGGAGTGTCTTGAGCAGAGCTGGTAGCAGAGTTCTCTTCATCAATTTCCCAAACAAGCTCTTGAGGTATGTCAGCATTAGCATCAATCACATGAGCAAACATGTCTATGTCACCTCCTTCATATTTCCCTGGGATTTTGTTCAGCACAGATCTGCCAAGGTGTGCTTGGATAAACACACCACCCTCCACAGATGTTCCAGGCAGGTCTGCATTAATGATGAGCTGAATGAATCTTGGAAACATGTACATCTTATCAGCCTTCTGTACTCGAATGTGATCACACAAACAATTGAAGATGTACTTTGAGTAGTTGTATGTCCTTCCCTCAAAGATGCCAATGATACCAGATGATATATGTGTTGAAAATCTATCAAGCCCAGATTTTCTGTTTGACATACACTTCAGATAAGTGTGACACAAAAATCTGTATGGCTTACAGAGTCTCCCTTCTTAATTTCTCCTTTTCAAAGTCTCCATCATACCCCATTAAGAGAAAAACTTTTTCTATGTATTCATTTTCAAATACATCTGGGTGTTCAGCTTCAACATCTCCTAGTTCTAGAACCCTTCTTATTGTTTGTTCATCAATTCTCAGCCTTCGATTCTTAACTTCTGCAATAATGCCTTCACCATCTTCTTTTATGTGTGCAGAATTCCAGAAATCACTGATATGAGTGCGATAAATCGTCGGCTCTGCTGATGAGGCATAGAATATCCTCGATCTTCTCAGATATCTCATAATTTCTTGGCATCCTTCTGACACAGGATCGTCAGGGTTTAAGAAAGCACACACATTATGTTCTTTTGCGAATTGTTGATCCATCTGTTCATAAGAAAAGACTTCGTTAGAATCACATTATTGATATGAAAATACGAACAGTTGTGAGATAAAACAAGAATCAACTGGTTCATTCTTGATGATTACGACATGTTTTACCTTAATAAACGCTGATTAAGAACACAACTATATGTTTGCTTAAGGTTTTGATTTGATAAATTTTGAATGTTGAGGAAGTGGGAAAAGTTTTGTTGAGTGAGAGTTTCTAGGTCTGAAAAAGTGAACTGAAAAAGTGAATAATGAATTTGACAAGTCAAACCTCATTATTTATACCCTCAGACATATTAATTTTCTCTGATTTATTAAGTGGGTCCCTCATTGTATTCTTCCGTAGAAGTAATTTCTCATTAATTAAGTGGGATCCATAATTTACTCTTCCGTAGAACATCTACGGATCAACAACTTCTGCTGATGTGAAATTGTAATCATTAAATTATTGATCTTTATTCATCCGTAGTTTACCAATCTACGGATAAACATTAAGATTGATTTCCACACAGTATCTTCTGCTGATGCAATGACAATATTGTTGTATGTATGGCCCAACTCCATTGGTTAGACCATTTATTGCTTTAGGACCTCTTTGGCTTTGTATACATGACAATTTAGTACAAGAAAATTTAAAATAGAGATTTTTACAAAAAAAAATTTTCAATTATCCGACAGCTAAGATGATGCTCAGATTTCAATTTCTTCAAATTGATAATGATATAGACATTGCTGCTGCTGATTGAGATGCTTTTTCATAAATTCTACTCCCCCTAAATTTGTGATTAATGATTAACTTAAGCATTTATCATAAATTTCTTTAAGAGGAATAACATGAATTTTAACTGTATGATAATGATCAGTTACACATAAGATGGGATCATACTATAATGCTAAGCCTCTTCCTGATGAGTTATGTTGTTTATGTGATACAAGAACAAGTTCTGATTGCAAGTATATTGTCCATATAAATTCATACAAGAGCTCATGTATCAACTAGGCATGCTGTTTATCATGTTTTCATATTGTTTTTGAAATAACTGTCATGGGCTTCACATTCAATTCACAAAGGTTTTGTCCTCCCTGTGCAAGTCAAATCATCACTTTTTCATACTTAAGACTATGTAATTTAAGTTATAATAGCTATCTTGAGATGTATTTGGCATCTCATTGATGCAATGTTGATAAAGCTCAAGATAATATACAGTTGATCACATAGGATTCTTTTGAGAGCTTTAGATATGATCATCATCAGGTCACCAGGTCTTTACTCACGTAAAAAAGAGGTGCCTTTAACCCAGGTCTTTGTTCACACAAAATAGAGGGATGATGAGGATCATGATCTGTTCATCTTTTGTAACTGATATTCAGTATGGTGATCATACACCCAAATCTTTGTTCACACAAAAAACAGAGGGAGTATGATTTGCAAAGATAGATAGTATAAGTTGTTTTACATAGTGTGTTTAGATGAATGATTTGATCACATTAGGATAAGACTCACTTTGTTTTCTTGAAATGAAGTTTCCCACAGACAATTATTTTAGTATTATGTTTTGCATGCACTCAGGTTTGTTTCCACTCAAGATGAACCTACTCACATATCAAGAAACTTGCTGAGATATATTGTTATTTGTTTATTCAGGAATAGGCAAAGCTATAGTGTACTATCATTTCCCATTCAAATGTCATACTGATGCATTATTACACACAGCATGTTGTTTGTTTGAACTCGATTAATCTAAGTTAATCATGCCTAGAGACTCAATCAGAAAATTAAATCTGACTGAATCAAAGGCTTTAGTGAATAAATCAGCAAGCTGATTTGATGTATCCACTTTGACTAACTTAATCAATTCCTTTTCTGAGCAATCTCTCAGAAAATGATATCTAATTTCAATATGTTTTGTTTTACTATGTTGCACAGGATTAGCAGTGATAAACATAGCAGCAGAATTGTCTATATAGATTGAAGTTTGAAGAAAGTTGTAACCATAATCAAGCAATTGGTTTTGTAACCAAAGTACTTGAGAGCACCCAGCTGAAGCAGCAATGTACTCAGCCTCAGCTATGGATACAGAAACATTTGTTTGTTTCTTGCACTGCCATGACACTAGCCTTGGTCCAATGAATTGACATCCACCGGTTGTTGATTTTCTGTTGCTGTTATATCCACCATAGTCACTGTCTGAGTATGAGTAGAGTGTAAAGTCTCCATCCTTGGGATACCATAGACCAAGTCCTGGTTTTCCCTTGAGGTATCTGAAAATTCTTTTTACAGCATTGAGATGTGACTCCTTTGGATCAGATTGGTACCTAGCACATACACATACATCAAACATAATGTCAGGTCTACTGGCAGTTAAGTACATAAGTGAACCTATCATAGATCTAAATAATTTTGATCAATAGATTTTCCAGAGGGATCAGGAGCAATCTTATCAATTGTTGATGCTGGTGTTTTGCATGAGGATACTTCAGCAAGATTGTATTTCTTCAGTATTTGATGTATGTATTTTTCTTGATTGATGAATATTCCTTCTGCTTTTTGATGAACTTGAAGGCCAAGAAAGAATGTTAATTCACCCATTGAGCTCATCTGAAATTCAGATTTCATCAGCTCTTCAAAATTCACACACAATCTCTTATTAGTTGATCCAAATATAATGTCATCAACTGTGACAACCGACCTCCAGGTTGTTACCCTAACCCTAAATTACTTGCATCATTATCCATGTTATGAGTGCTAATAATTGAAACTATTCAACCCTACCATGAAATTGGAAACAATTCTTACTACTTGATTCAAATTATGGTTTCATATGATTTTTATTATTGACTTTTAGCTAATTTAGGTTTCTACCTTTTTAAAATTTGTGTTCCGGGAATGTCAACTAATCACCCTTACAAAATTAATTTCAAGAGAAGGCAATTAAAATGTGAGCATACACACTCACACTTATATAATTTTCGGCCATGCATGCATGGACATGCACTAGATACCTCAAATATACCATCCATTAAATAATACATTATACCCAATACTACAAAACTACACTACATAATAACAATTTATAATTAAAATTTAATCCAAAAACCCTCCCACTACACTCCAAATGCGGCCGCCCTCCCCCCTCCACTCCTCTCCTCTCTACACCACCACCACACTCACCACTTACATTACATGCAAGTCTCTCTCCCTCTCTCCCTCTCTCCCTCTTATTCGAAACATTCAGCTGAAACAAACACACACACATCACAATTATCTCAAAGAAATTCTCTCTAAGTCAAGCACAAGAAATCGTGAAGAACAACACCAAGCCACAATCGGCCAAGTGCAAACCGCAAGGAGGTGGTCTAGTTCGCGAGTTTTGGGCACACAACCACACTTGTTCAACTTTTCCAGCCTTGGTTCGAGGTTCTACAGCCAAGTCCAAGGAGTTTCTAGCCATCCACGACCATCAACACCTTCCAAACCGTGAGTTACATCAAGTGTAAGCTCATGTTGTCGGTTTTGGAAATTTCACTTGTTTTCTTCATTTTTCACCTAAAAACCTTACTCTTTCCTTGTTGTAGCAGAAACTTCTCACCATCACTTTGTTCTTGAGGAGTTCCCAACGTTCTTGAAGGTAAATCTCATGTTATGTTAGTCATTCTTGAGGTGGAAACCGATTTCCGCCATGAAAACCCTCTTTTTGGGTGTTTTGGTATCATCTAACTTGTGAATGTTGCAACTCTTGTAAACCAAACTTGTGACCTGCATTTTTATGACTTAATGGACTCCCAAGAACCTTTTTTAAAAGTTCCAAAAGGCTACATACTCGAACCCACGGTTATTACATGGATTACACCTTGAAACCCTTCTTTCTACATGTAACAACACCCTTTAAGCATTTGTTTGAAAAACCCTTTCAACCAAGACTCATAACTTACTCATGAACGACTTAATGACACCTTAATAATCTGTTTATAAAGTTAAATGAAGTGTTGGTAATGTTTAAACTCAAGTTAAGATGATTTACACAAGTGTTATGGTCGGTTATGACATTTTCTACATATTTGAAGCATATGGATGTGTAGAACAATTAGGCAACTCTTTGGGACTGAAATTTCAGTAGGTTTTGATGAATATTAAGAGTGTTAGTAATGTTTAATCTCTGGAATAAAGGACATGTTGAGATTTGCCCTCTTCTAGGCACTTTCGGGACCCGAAAACATGGTAAAATGACTTTAAAAATAGTAAGAATATGAATTTAACACTCTTGAAAAGTATTCCAGGCTTAAAAATGATAAATAAAGTGTTCTGGAGTCAATGGATAATTTAAATGGTCAAAGGAACAAATAAATGACGTTTTAACTAAAAACTGGTACAAACCGAGCATCGTTTTTGAGAAAAATCCATAAAAATGGAGTTCAAAGCTAAGATTTATAAAAATCATATGATTTCAGTAAGTTAAGTAATAAAAGACTTAAAGGATTTGAAAAATTGGTCAAACAAGCTTTAAATGGTCAAACACGGTCAAAACCGCGTTTTAACGGGTCAAATGTAAAAACGAGATTTACAACTATAAAAGGCCAATTTTAACAATTTAAGGACTTAAAAATTTATAAAGATACCTTTTAGAAAATACCTACTGGTTTAAGATTCAAATATATGAAAACCCCAATGTACGGTTAAAACTCTCCTGCTTTCACCGTAACCGGGAGCGTTAAACGCGCAGTTTTTAAATCGGACCCGTAAACTAAAATTTTGAAACACTTACTCTATAATAAGTATAATATTACTCTAAGAATCTGATTTTTGGTCTTAAAAGTCATAAAGGGCAAGAAACCAAACTTGAGCGTAGAAACTGTCAATTTTGAAACTTGAGGGACCAAACTGTAAAATTTTTCCAAACCTTACAACCGACTTCCAGGAAGCTAATAATCACTTGAACAACAAAATTCCTTAATATACTTAACCTAATGAAGTGAAAATCCCAATTTTCATGAAGACGCCTTGACCTGCCATAAAAGGAAACTTTTTATACAAACCTTCACGAAACCAAAGCTTTACTCAATAGCTAAACTCTTGACACTATTGTTGCACCTTAAATGAGTTTAGGGCAGTAGCTTATTACTTAATATGTACATGTTAGGGTGCTAGACTTGAGACACTCCCGGTACACCAAGAGACTTTTGACTGGAAACCTAAGGTGAGTTCTAGTGATCCCCCTTTTTACTATTGTTTTGGGATGAAACATGCTCTACTTTTATGAACTATGATTGTGCTTTACTTGATGATTGTATGTGGGATTTGTGGTTACCTGCTGATTCTTATATCATGATCATTAATTCTTTCGTGAACCTCTTGTTTTATATGGATAAATCTATTTGGGGAATCCCCCACACACAGTGGCTTCCGTTCCAGGAAGGTTACCCCACTGAGATCCTAAGGGGTCGTTGTGGCATGTAACAGGTTTTGTTAAGATACTATGGTGAACCATCCGGGCAGGTAGGGTTCACTGGTTTGGGGCTCAGTTCTTCCTTCGGGAATATCCGGTTAAACACAACTTTAGAAGAGGCCAACCGGGACTGAGTGCAGGGTTGATTATGATTTTTCCCACGATGTTTAAACAATGATTATTTCCTTTTAATCAAAGAAGAATTTGTTAAGTCCTTTTGTTTTTAAACTTTAAGCACTTGAATTCACCAATTTTTTAGTTGACACAATTTTCTTTTGAGCATGTTTCAGGTAATGTATGAAGAGATCCTAGCTGTTGTAAAGACCTAGACTTATCCCCGTGACATGGCATTGGCATATTTTCCTTGATGAATCATTTGAACAATATTATATTTGTGTTGAACAAGTACAAATTATTTTTACGGATGATTGTAAAACTGATTTGGGGGCTTGATTTGTTTCTAGCCCCGTTATCTTTTTAAAAACATTAATGCCATGTGATATTCTCTCCTTTGAGCTCTTGTAATGGTTTATTTCCGCTGCCATATGTTGTTGCTAGTCTGTGACGTCCCACCCTACCTGGGCCCGGGGTGTGACAGATTGGTATCAGAGCCAAAGGTTGTAGAGAAGTCGGGAAATACCATAGTAGACCCTAGGCTACAACCCTGATACCCTAGGACTGTCCTTATGGGAAGTGTTGGGATGATCGGGTTGGGTAAATTGATGATTACACTTGATCAACGTAATCATGAATTTACCGGACGCGTAATTTCCATCACTGATCTTTAGGTTATGGTTGGACTTTTTCTGGTTTATATTGATGATTTTGAAACTAAATTTCAAAAAGGGGATTTAAATGATTTTTATGATGAACTGTGTTATCCGATACTACTTGAAGAGACTATTGATTTGGGCAAAACAGACAGCTATATGTTGGAATAACAGATACTATTGCCATCACTACTATTACTAGTACTATTATTATAATCATGAGCTATGAGAAACCAAATTACTCATGATGTATTTCTTACAGGACAACGTCTATGGCTGATAAAGGAAAGGCGCCTGCTCACCCCGACACTGAGACCACTCCTACCGGAACCCTGAGGAGAGAGAAGCCCCAGACGGAGTATGAAGTGTACCTCCGGAGATGCGGACATCCAGGGTGGATATCCGTCACGTCCGAAGACACTGAAGCTTCCGAGGACTCTTCCTCCACATCACCTTCCCGAAGCCGAACGCGTTCCCACTCTCCTCAAGTAGCTGCTCCGACCCTCTCACCCATCCCACCTATTGGAAATGGGGTGCGCGTACTGTCACCCGACCTCGCAAAAGCGTTAGGCCAGGATCCTCCGTATCCTTTAGGATGCCTCCTCCTCCTCCCCCGCCTGTTAGGATTCCGACTTCGGTACCTCCACTGTTTGACCCACGTGACGAACGCCTGATGCCGCCGAGACATAGTATGTATGACGGCCCTAGCGTACTGGCTGGTGATAGGTACTCCCAGTCGAGTCGCCGGGAAAGTGATGTAGGACCCTCTGATGCGACATTGGATGAGATCTTGAGGACTGTTCGCCGTCATGAGCTGACTGTTCAGCACGCCACTCGAACCTCCCAGTCTGCTCAATTCCAGGCTATGATGGCTACGCAAGGAGTGAAGCGTTTGGAGCAGGAGCAGAGGAAGAAGGGTACAGGATGGTTTGGATGGCTGAAGAAAAAGTGGATGTGAGAGTAGGAGTACTCAGCGGGATTATCTGTCTCTAGACAGTAGAAGGAAACTATTTGAATTATTATTCGATACTATTTTTTTATTATCATGGGGGTGATGGCACCTTCCAAATTGTAAGAGCTTGACTCTGATTCTATTTTTTCGGATGATACTATCATGAACTGTTGTTGAGATGCTAGATTTATTAAACTGTCTGTATTAAATTGCTATATGTTGTGTTGTGCCTTGAAATTGGTCTGTGCCTTTTTCTAATTGGTTGCCTAACTGTTATGTCATGTTTTGATTTGGACTTTGTAAGGTTTCCTTAGTGGGTTGTAAGTACATATGTGCATGCCATGATCCCTCTTCCGAGGCATGGTGTAATAGATAATGATGCATAGGCTATTCGAAACAAAATTTGAGATGCTAAACGAATCTATTTGTGATACTATCGGAATGCCGACTCACAGAGGAACACGATTTGGACGGCGTGGAGCCACCAGGGGCCGCCGTGAGGAAGCAAGGCCGACAAGAAACCAACCTACTCCACCAGGGACTCCCCACGGGGAAAATGCTAATCAAGAGAGTGACGAAAGAATTGCTAACCTCGTAGCTCAGCAACTGGCTAACGCCATTCCGACTATTATTGCACAGATAAATGCAGACCGGGATAACACTACTGGTAATGAACGGCCGGTGAACGATGAGGGCCACGACGAAGAAGCCGAGGCGTTAAGAATGGATGCTCCTATAAGACCTTCATGGCATGTAAGCCTAAGGACTTCTATGGCACCGAGGGTGCTATAGAGACTTACAGGTGGATTGACGAAATGGAAGCTGTCTTGGACATTAGCGAGTGCAAGATGGAGCATATGGTGAGGTTTGCATCACAATCTCTCAAGGGATCAGCTCTTGAATGGTGGAAGTCAATTACTCAAAGCCGTGGAAGAAATGTGGCTAATCGAATGGGCTGGACTGAATTCCGAGAGCTAATGACCAACAAATATTGCCCCATCAATCAACTCGAGAAGCTGGAGACAAAATTTTTAAGCTTGGAGATGAAAGGTCCCAACTACACAGAATACATCAATCGTTTCTTAGCCCTATCCCGACTTGTGCCACATCTGGTGACGCCAGAAGCCAAAGGTGTAGCACGGTTCATCTGGGGACTACACCCAAGAGTTAGGGGTATGGTCCGTTCCTCCCAGCCTGTAACCCTACAAGCTGCTGTCGACCTTACCAGCAGTTTGACTGATGACCTAATTAGGGCTGGATGGACCGATCAAGCAAGGGCTGATGAGAAGAGGAAGTTTGTTGGTGAGAAAAGGAAGTGGTTTGAAGCGAAAAGAGCGGTTGGAAGTAGTAGTGGGTCAAGTAGAAGGAGTTCTGAAGTTGCGAGACGCGATGATCAGGGAAGTAAAAACCGGAGATTGTACTCGGGGACAAGCCCATTCAACAGCAAGTGCAAGTTACATCATCAAGGGGAATGTAACCCGATGCCCTGTTTTAGGTGCAAGACAACAGGACATTTAATTAAAGACTGTTACTTACGCACCAGGAAAACAATGCTATGAGTGTGGAGAACCAGGGCACATGAGGAACAAGTGTCCTAAGCTGGGTAGAGACAAGGATGCCAAGCACAACAAGCCTAAGGGAAGAGCTTTCGTAATGGACCCAGCAGGAGCTTGTAGGGAACCCGACGTGGTCAACGGTACGTTCCTTGTAAACAATCATCCCGCTACTGTACTGTTTGATACTGGAGCGACTGCTAGTTTTATCTCTAGTACCTTTAGGCCATTGATTGATTTAGACGTGTGTACCTTGACTGATACGTTTACCGTAGAATTAGCTGGCGGTAATATTTTTGAAGCTAACGAAATCATTAGGGATTGCCCGCTGAATCTAAAAGGGAATACGTTTAGGATTAACTTGATGCCCATTAAGTTAGGAGGATTTGATGTGGTTGTGGGTATGGACTGGCTAGCGAAGCATAGAGTCGAAATCGTATGTGATGAGCGACTACTCAAGATACCGTTGAGCGACGAAGAAGTGTTAGTGGTAGAGGGTGAAAGGAGTAACACCCTATACCCTATGATATCCCACTTAAAAGCTACCAAGAGCTTAATGAAGGGATGTCCAGCTTTCATAGTTTATGTGATGAAAACCCAAAAGGAGAAGAAGATCGAAGATATTCCCGTGGTTTCTGAATACCCAGAGGTGTTTCCGGAAGACCTACCAGCACTCCCCCCGAATCGACAAGTCGAATTCCAGATAGATTTGTTGCCTGGTGCTGCACCGGTAGCCAAGACACCATACCGACTCGCCCCACCTGAGATGAAGGAGCTAATGGTACAAATTCAAGAACTATTGGACAAGGGATTTATACGTCCGAGTGTCTCTCCATGGGGTGCCCCGGTACTATTTGTGAAAAAGAAAGACGGAACCCTGCGAATGTCTATTGATTACAGGGAATTGAATAAGCTGACCATAAAGAACCGTTACCCTCTTCCGAGAATAGATGACCTATTTGATCAACTGCAAGGAGCAAGTTATTTCTCCAAAATAGACTTGAGGTCAGGATACCACCAACTGAAGATAAGAGAAGAAGACATACCCAAAATAGCCTTCCGAACTAGGTATGGACACTATGAGTACTTGGTCATGCCCTTTGGACTGACTAATGCTCCAGCAGCATTCATGGACCTCATGAACCGCGTTTGCCGCCCTTACCTCGACAAGTTTGTGATCGTGTTTATTGACGACATACTGATCTATCCCCGAAGTAAAGACGAGCACGAGAAGCATCTCAGGCTAATTCTTGAATTGCTCAAGAATGAGCAACTATATGCCAAGTTCTCTAAATGTGAATTTTGGACGCGCCAGATCCAATTCTTAGGTCATGTGGTGAATGAGGATGGGATTCAAGTTGACCCTTCCAAGATTGAGGCCATAAAGAATTGGAAGATTCCTGAAACTCCTACGGAGATAAGGCAATTCTTAGGACTGGCTGGCTACTACCGACGATTTATAGAGGACTTCTCGCGTATAGTGCAACCTTTGACCGCACTAACCAAGAAGAACACAACCTTTGTGTGGGAGCGAGAGCAGAATGAGGCATTTGAAACGCTTAAGGAGAAGTTATGCAGTGCACCTATCCTTGCTCTTCCAGAAGGAATAGAAGACTTCGTGGTCTATTGTGACGCTTCGCGTCAAGGGCTAGGATGTGTATTGATGCAACGCAACAAGGTGATTGCTTACGCATCTAGACTGCTGAATGATCATGAGAAGAACTACACGACTCACGATCTGGAGTTGGGTGCCGTGGTGTTTGCTCTCAAAATGTGGAGGCACTACCTTTATGGCACAAAGTGCATCATCTACACTGACCATAGAAGTTTGCAACATATCCTTGACCAAAAGATGCTCAAGATGCGTTAGAGAAGATGGGTCGAGCTATTAAACGATTACGAGTGCGAAATCCGCTACCATCCCGGTAAGGCCAAGTTGTGGCGGATGCGTTGAGCCGAAAGGAAAGAGAAAAACCTCTATGTGTACGAGCCTTAAGGATGAGTGTGTATACCAACCTTATTGCAAAACTGAAAGAAGCTCAAAGCGAGGCATTAAAGGAAGGAAGATTAAAGGAAGAAGGATTGACTGGAATGGAAAAGCAATTTGAGATAGGGGACGATGGTACATACAGATATGAAGGAAGGACTTGGGTGCCAAAACACGGAGGAATTCGAGAAGTAATCCTCGACGAAGCACACAAGTCTAGGTATTCAATTCACCCTGGAAGTGATAAGATGTACCAGGATTTAAAGGCACTTTTCTGGTGGCCGGGAATCAAGAAATCAATCGTCGTTTATGTGGGGAAATGCCTAACCTGTGCCATGGTAAAAGCTGAGAACCAAAAACCATCAGGAACGTTACAACAACCTGAAATCCCAGAATGGAAATGGGATAATGTCATGATGGATTTTGTTACCAAGTTGCCCAGAACGTTTAAAGGCCACGATGCTATTTGGGTGATAGTAGATAGGCTAACGAAATCAGCTCACTTCTTGCCAATTAGAGAAGACTACGACATGAGGAAATTGGCCCAACTATATGTCGACGAGGTGGTAACGAGGCATGGAGTGCCTTTGTCGTTCATCTCCGACCGTGATAGCCGTTTCACCTCTCGTTTCTGGAAATCGTTCCAGCAAGCTTTAGGAACCCGTTTAGATCTAAGCACGGCTTACCACCCTCAGACCGACGGACAGAGCGAAAGAACTATTCAAACGATGGAAGACATGATAAGAGCTTGCGTGATGGACTTTGGCGGAAACTGGGATAACCATCTTCCTTTGGTGGAATTCGCCTATAACAATAGTTACCACGCGAGTATCAAAGCCGCTCCGTATGAGGCCCTATATGGCAGGAAATGCCGATCACCCTTGAGTTGGAATGAGATTGGTGATAGCCAAGTGATGGAACCCGACATAGTGTTGGAGACCACCGACAAGATCTATAAGATAAAGGAGCGACTGAAAGCAGCCAGAGATCGACAAAAGAAGTACGCTGACAGGAGACGGAAACCTCTAGAGTTCCAAGTGGGCGACAGGGTAATGCTAAAGGTAGCACCATGGAAGGGAACTGTGAGGTTTGGAAAGAGAGGAAAGTTAAGCCCAAGATACATTGGACCATTGGAAATACTGGCAAGAATTGGCCCAGTGGCGTATAAGTTGAAACTACCCCCGGGTTTGAGTCACATACACGACACCTTTCATGTGTCGAACTTGAAGAAGAGCATGGTAGACAAAACCCTAGAAATGCCATTAAAAGAAGCAAGAATAAACGACAAACTGAATTTTATGGAAAAGCCGTGGAGATCACGGATCGCTTGGTCAAACAACTCCGGCGGAGCCGCATACCCAAGGTTAAGGTTAGATGCAACTCCAAGCGAGGACCTGAATTTACTTGGGAGCGTGAGGATGAAATGAGGAAGAATTATCCACACCTCTTCAAACCCACCCGCTCAGTCCCTAATCAGAGTTAAAATTTCGGGACGAAATTTCCTAAACGGTGGGAGAATGTGACAACCGACCTCCACCCTAACCCTAAATTACTTGCATCATTATCCATGTTACGAGTGCTAATAATTGAAACTATTCAACCCTACCATGAAATTGGAAACAATTCTTACTACTTGATTCAAATTATGGTTTCATATGATTTTTATTATTGACTTTTAGCTAATTTAGGTTTCTACCTTTTTAAAATTTGTGTTCCGGGAATGTCAACTAGTCACCCTTACAAACTTAATTTCAAGAGAAGGCAATTAAAATGTGAGCATACACACTCACACTTATATAAATTTCAGCCATGCATGCATGGACATGCACTAGATACCTCAAATATACCATCCACTAAATAATACATTATACCCAATACTACAAAACTACACTACATAATAACAATTTATAATTAAAATTTAATCCAAAAACCCTCCCACTACACTCCAAATGCGGCCGCCCTCCCCCCTCCACTCCTCTCCTCTTTACACCACCACCACACTCACCACTTACATTACATGCAAGTCTCTCTCCCTCTCTCCATCTCTCCCTCTTATTCGAAACTTTCAGCTGAAACAAACACACACACATCACAATTCTCTCAAAGAAATTCTCTCTAAGTCAAGCACAAGAAATTGTGAAGAACAACACCAAGCAACAATCGGCCAAGTGCAAACCGCAAGGAGGTGGTCTAGTTCGCGAGTTTTGGGCACACAACCACACTTGTTCAACTTTTCTAGCCTTGGTTCGAGGTTCTACAGCCAAGTCCAAGGAGTTTCTAGCCATCCACGACCAGCAACACCTTGCAAACCGTGAGTTACATCAAGTGTAAGCTCATGTTGTCGGTTTTGGACATTTCATTTGTTTTCTTCATTTTTCACCTAAAAACCTTACTCTTTCCTTGTTGTAGCAGAAACTTCTCACCATCACTTTGTTCTTGAGGAGTTCCCAACGTTCTTGAAGGTAAATCTCATGTTATGTTAGTCATTCTTGAGGTGGAAACCGATTTCCGCCATAAAAACCCTCTTTTTGGGTGTTTTGGTATCATCTAACTTGTGAATGTTGCAACTCTTGTAAACCAAACTTGTGACCTGCATTTTTATGACTTAATGGACTCCCAATAACCTGTTTTAAAAGTTCCAAAAGGCTACATACTCGAACCCACGGTTATTACATGGATTACACCTTGAAACCCTTCTTTCTACATGTAACAACACCCTTTAAGCATTTGTTTGAAAAATCCTTTCAACCAAGACTCATAACTTACTCATGAACGACTTAATGACACCTTAATAATCTGTTTATAAAGTTAAATGAAGTGTTGGTAATGTTTAAACTCAAGTTAAGATGATTTACACAAGTGTTATGGTCGATTATGACATTTTCTACATATTTGAAGCATATGGATGTGTAGAACAATTAGGCAACTCTTTGGGACTGAAATTTCAGTAGGTTTTGATGAATATTAAGAGTGTTAGTAATGTTTAATCTCTGGAATAAAGGACATGTTGAGATTTGCCCTCTTCTAGGCACTTTCGGGACCCGAAAACATGGTAAAATGACTTTAAAAATAGTAAGAATATGAATTTAACACTCTTAAAAAGTATTCCAGGCTTAAAAATGATAAATAAAGTGTTCTGGAGTCAATGGATAATTTAAATGGTCAAAGGAACAAATAAATGACGTTTTAACTAAAAACAGGTACAAACCGAGCATCGTTTTTTAGAAAAATCCATAAAAATGGAGTTCAAAGCTAAGATTTATAAAAATCATATGATTTCAGTAAGTTAAGTAATAAAAGACTTAAAGGATTTGAAAAATTGGTCAAATAAGCTTTAAATGGTCAAACACGGTCAAAACCGCGTTTTAACGGGTCAAACGTAAAAACCAGATTCAAATATATGAAAACCCCAATGTACGGTTAAAACTCTCCGGCTTTCACCGTAACCGGGAGCGTTAAACGCGCAGTTTTTAAATCGGACCCGTAAACTAAAATTTTGAAACACTTAGTCTATAATAAGTATAATATTACTCTAAGAATCTGATTTTTGGTCTTAAAAGTCATAAAGGGCAAGAAACCAAACTTGAGGGTAGAAACTATCAATTTTGAAACTTGAGGGACCAAACTGTAAAATTTTTCCAAACCTTACAACCGACTTCCAGGAAGCTAATAATCACTTGAACAACAAAATTCCTTAATATACTTAACCTAATGAAGTGAAAATCCCAATTTTCATGAAGACGCCTTGACCTGCCATAAAAGGAAAATTTTTATACAAACCTTCACGAAACCAAAGCTTTACTCAATAGCTAAACTCTTGACACCATTGTTGCACCTTAAATGAGTTTAGGGCAGTAGCTTATTACTTAATATGTACATGTTAGGGTGCTAGACTTGAGACACTCCCGGTACACCAAAAGACTTTTGACTGGAAACCTAAGGTGAGTTCTAGTGATCTCCCTTTTTACTATTGTTTTGGGATGAAACATGCTCTACTTTTATGAACTATGATTGTGCTTTACTTGATGATTGTATGTGGGATTTGTGGTTACCTTCTGATTCTTATATCATGATCATTAATTCTTTCGTGAACCGCTTGTTTTATATGGATAGATCTATTTGGGGAATCCCCCACACACAGTGGCTTCCGTTCCAGGAAGGTTACCCCACTGAGATCCTAAGGGGTCGTTGTGGCATGTAACAGGTTTTGTTAAGATACTATGGTGAACCATCCGGGCAGGTAGGGTTCACTGGTTTGGGGCTCAGTTCTTCCTTCGGGAATATCCGGTTAAACACAACTTTAGAAGAGGCCAACCGGGACTGAGTGCAGGGTTGATTATGATTTTTCCCACGATGTTTAAACAATGATTATTTCCTTTTAATCAAAGAAGAATTTGTTAAGTCCTTTTGTTTTTAAACTTTAAGCACTTGAATTCACCAATTTTTTAGTTGACACAATTTTCTTTTGAGCATGTTTCAGGTAATGTATGAAGAGATCCTAGCTGTTGTGAAGACCTAGACTTATCCCCGTGACATGGCATTGGCATATTTTCCTTGATGAATCATTTGAACAATATTATATTTGTGTTGAACAAGTACAAATTATTTTTACGGATGATTGTAAAACTGATTTAGGGGCTTGATTTGTTTCTAGCCCCGTTATCTTTTTAAAAACATTAATGCCATGTGATATTCTCTCCTTTGAGCTCTTGTAATGGTTTGTTTCCGCTGCCATATGTTGTTTCTAGTCTGTGACGTCCCACCCTACCTGGGCCCGGGGTGTGACATCAACATATACTTGAACTACTAAGAGATCTTGATGTTCTTGTTTGAGAAAGAGTGTCTGATCAATTGTTCCTCTTTTGTAGCCATGCTTGAGTAAGAAAGATGATAGTGTTTCATACCATTTTCTTGGTGCTTGATGAAGACCATACAAGGGGGTTGAGACACATAAACTTCCTCATCAATTTTCCCATATAAGAATGCACACTTGACATCCATCTGATACACAGTAAACTTCTTATATGATGCATATGCCAAGAACACTCTTATTACCTCAATTCTTGCAACTGGTGCAAAAACTTCATCATAATCTATGCCTTCTTCTTGAGTGTATCCTTGTGCTATCAATCTTGCTTTGTTTCGGACAATAATCCCTCTATCATCCAGTTTGTTTTTGTATAGCCATCTAGTTCCAATAGGATGTTGACCTTCAGGCAAATCAACTAGAGACCACACTTTTTGCTTTCTGAACTGTTGAAGCTCTTCTTGCATAGCTTCAATCCAGCTATTGTCTTTTAAGGCAGCTGTAATGTTTGGAGGCACCACTTGAGAAAGAAAACAGTTGAAGAGACAAAGGTTGGCTGTACCACTTTGGCTCCTTGTAGTTCTCTTTTCAGGATTTCCAATGATATTGTCAAGTGGATGAGACTTATGAATTCTCATTGAGGGAGTTGACTCAACTGGAATAGATGATTCCAGGTTAGTCATTTCAATTGCCTCTGACTGATTCATCTCAATTTGAGAATTCAAGAAATAATCAAATTGAGTCTCTGTTGATTGAGCTACAGAAGTATCTGCAGTTGGATTTTGCTCTTCCGCAGGAACTCTGCGGAAGCATTTTGGTCTTCCGTAGGAACTTCTGCGGAAGCATTTTGGTCTTCCGAAGGAACTTCTCCGGATGTATGCTGATCTTCCGAAGGAACTTCTCCGGATGTATGCTGGTCTTCCGAAGGAACTTCTCCGGATGTATGCTGATCTTCTGAAGGAACTTCTCCGGATGCATTCTGGTCTTCAGAAGGAATTTCTCCGGATGCATTCTGTTCAGTTCCACATGTAATATCTGCTTCTACTGAAGTATTTTCATCTGAAGATGGATGTATCCTTGGGGGATCAGTAGATAAAGTTACTTCAGTCATAATAGGTGGAACAAATGGATAGCATACTTCATCAGATCCTGCATTGGTCAAATGATCATAATTAAAAGATTTAGACAAAGCATCTATGTCAAATAACCATGATGAACCTTTAACTGACTTAGTAAACACATTTTCATCAAAAGATACATTAGGGGTCTCTTCCACAATGTTATGTTATGGAATATACACTCTATATGATTTTGATGTTGAAGAGTATCCAACAAAGAAACCATCATATGCTTTTTCTGAAAATTTTCCAAATGATTCTTTTATGTTCAAAACAGTTACATGACATCCAAAGACTCTTAGATATCCTGCAGGACCGTTTAAGGGCTTAAGCACAATTACAACACAACAACACAATGAGGAGATTAACTAAGCTCTAATCAAACAGTGAACTGGGTAACCAAAGGTGATACAAAGAACACAAGTAAAGCAAGAGACAGAACAAGAGAATTTGGGTTTCAAGGAGGCAGTATATTGCTTTCTCAAGTTCTTTTACAAGTGTTACAAAGCATAAAGAAAAGATACAAGAACTTGAAATACTTATACTACAACCTACAGCCGGCTATACTTTGAAAGCCAGCTGGATACAATTGACTAGACACTAACAAAATCAATTGTAGGATCAAAAGGCATATCTGCCTTTTGACCTTGTGACTATGACATGCCATAGCTCACATCCTTATACAATACAAAAAGGATAAAGTACATAAAGTGGAAAGTTGAATACTCAAGACCTCAATGTACAGTTACCAAAAGCAAGACCCTTTTCACCAACTCATGTAAGTTGGTGACTTTACAGAGATGCAGCGGAAAAGGTGCTTTATGGAACAGTACATCAGATAAAGCATGTGTACTAAAAGTCTTCGGAAGAAATCTGTCTTCATAGGTTGAAGCTTCGGAAGACTTTGTCTCTGAAGCTTCGGAAGACTTCATGTTTGGCTTCGGAAGATATTGGTCTTGGCTTCGGAAGATTTTACACTTAGAGTATTTTCTAATGCTTTGTGTAAAACTTCCGAAGCATTCTTCACTTCAGTACTTAGTGCATGTTGCTGAGACATTTAGGCTGTTTTGGGTTGCATCAGACTTCAGGAATCCTTACAAACTCCCCCTAGGCTGATGCTACCAAAACACTTGGAAGATCTTCAAATGTTGGTAGTCTTCAGTACAATCAGGACCATTCCTTTCTTCATGAGATGGTCAGGATCATCAAGACTTTCATAGTATCTTCTCATCTCAAAGAGATCATGCAGAGGTAGGTTGATTATGTCTTGCCATGAGTAGACATTCTCAACACCTTGATCTCTGATAACAGTCCATCTCTCTGGATTGGTAGAGTAAGTCCAGGACAAGATGGGTGTCTCACTAGTTAGAGGAGCCACTTGAATAGGAGTGGATTGGGCTGCCTCATCATGCACTTCCTCAGGTTGATCTGATTCAACCTGAGGTGCAGAGGTAGATGACTTTGGCTTCTTCTTCTTAGTCTTTGGTTTAGAGGCCATCCTCTTCTTCCTCTTGGATGTCTTTAACTGAGAAGACTGGCCTGCAGCACCATGTTGATCATCAGTGTCTTTCTCAGTTGGGTGTTCCTCCCTCACAGGTTCAGAAGGAGAGGGAGTTTGACCCTGCCTAGGATCAGAAGATGAAGCTTGCTGGGGCTCAGCTGGAGGTGCTGGTTGAGGTGTCTCTGGTTGTTCAAACTTGACCTCCACTTCAGGTGGGACTTGACTTGGAAGAGAGTGCAAGTCAATGAGTTCTCCACTTTTAATCTTCTGCTTGATCACCCTAATATGCTCATCCATGGTGGATAGAGACATGGGGCCAAGTCTCCTTCCGGAGAATCCATACAGCTTCAAGAAGCTCACCATTCTTTGTCTGTCAGCAGACTTCTTTGCATTCTTTTGAATGATGGCCCTTGACTTTGCAGCTTCTTCCCTTAGTTTCCTTTTGGTTGTCTTTCTTTCCTTGACTAACTCAAGCTCAAGTTGCTTTAGATACTCGAACTCAATGAAGTCATAGGACAAAGGGAGAAGTGCATCTGCCTGATAGAAGCCTGTGGCACTCAGGTAGTTGATCATCTTGATCCTATCTTCCTCTTTATCTACCTGAGGTTCTTGTGGAGCCACATATTCCTTTGCAGGACTTTCTTGAACTGGTGAGAGAGTAGGAGCATGCTTGTAAAGTCTTTTCTGTCTCTTCTCCTCTTTGAGTTGGAGAAGTATCATTGCATCCTCTTTCTCCTTCAACTCTCTTGACACTTCTCTGTCAGCCAGTTCATTTAGTTCTTCTAAGGGGAGGGAGATGATCTCATCAATGTCATAGTTCCTGGTCTGTAAGTAGGTAATCCTGACTGCCCTTAACTCATCATCTTGAGTATTTGGTCTGGGAGCAGCCCTGATTGCAGCTTGCATGAAGCTAGATGACCCAGTGGAACTTTCTCCCCTTAGTCTCCTTTTCCTCTCTCTCTCTTCCTCCTCAATTTCCTCAGGAGTCATTATCCTTTTCCCTTTGTCACCAACAGACCTTTGTGACTCAGGGTGGATTGAAGCTTGGCCTTCATTGCTTGGAGTAGCTTCCATGCTCTGGCCAGAGAGAGGCTGAGAAACACCTTCACCAGCAGATGTCTCAGATGGAGTTTGGACCTCAGCAGCAGTTGTTGATGATGAGACAGGGGTCTCAGGTTCTGTCACTGGGCCTTCAGTCAAGGTTTCCCCTATGAAACTAATCTTAGGGTCCACCTCAACATCCAGTTGACCGATGACATTGCCTGATTGCCTAAGTCTCCTTCTTAGAGAGAACTCTGCAAGGTTCCTGTCTTGAATTCTTTGAGCCAGCCTGTCAGCTTGTCTTGAATTGCTTGGATTGACAAGTGGCAAGTTGACTAAAGAGCAGTCTGAAGAGCAGTCATGGCCTTCCTGTCAATCTCTACTCTTTTTCTATCTTCATCTGAGTAGTTGGCCACATCTTTAGGAATCATATCAGCACCAGTAGCAGAGGGGGTGCTGGGTATTAAAGGTCCATTCTCAACAGATTCCCACATTCTTGAATCAAGAGACCTGATGAAGCCTTCCATCCTCATGCACCAGGTGTCAAAATCATCAAGAGTGATCAGTGGGGATTTGTTCATGGTTCCAGTCTCCATATCAGTCTTAGAGATAGCAGCCATTTGAAGAGTTTAGCTTTTGTGTGTGTGAGGGATCTTAAGATGGTTAGATCTTATATCAAGAGCCTGGAAAGCTCTGATACCAATTGCAGGACCGTTTAAGGGCTTAAGCACAATTACAACACAACAACACAATGAGGAGATTAACTAAGCTCTAATCAAACAGTGAACTGGGTAACCAAAGGTGATACAAAGAACACAAGTAAAGCAAGAGACAGAACAAGAGAATTTGGGTTTCAAGGAGGCAGTATATTGCTTTCTCAAGTTCTTTTACAAGTGTTACAAAGCATAAAGAAAAGATACAAGAACTTGAAATACTTATACTACAACCTACAGCCGGCTATACTTTGAAAGCCAGCTGGATACAATTGACTAGACACTAACAAAATCAATTGTAGGATCAAAAGGCATATCTGCCTTTTGACCTTGTGACTATGACATGCCATAGCTCACATCCTTATACAATACAAAAAGGATAAAGTACATAAAGTGGAAAGTTGAATACTCAAGACCTCAATGTACAGTTACCAAAAGCAAGACCCTTTTCACCAACTCATGTAAGTTGGTGACTTTACAGAGATGCAGCGGAAAAGGTGCTTTATGGAACAGTACATCAGATAAAGCATGTGTACTAAAAGTCTTCGGAAGAAATCTGTCTTCATAGGTTGAAGCTTCGGAAGACTTTGTCTCTGAAGCTTCGGAAGACTTCATGTTTGGCTTCGGAAGATATTGGTCTTGGCTTCGGAAGATTTTACACTTAGAGTATTTTCTAATGCTTTGTGTAAAACTTCCGAAGCATTCTTCACTTCAGTACTTAGTGCATGTTGCTGAGACACTTAGGCTGTTTTGGGTTGCATCAGACTTCAGGAATCCTTACATATCCTATGTAAGGTTTTCTTTTAAATAGGAGCTCATAAGGAGTTTTGTTATGTTCTTTGACAATTAATGTTCTGTTTTGAACATTGCATGCAGTATTCACAGCCTCAGCCCAAAAGGTAATAGGTAGTTGTGAATCAGCTAGCATTGTTCTTGCTGCTTCAATGAGAGTTCTGTTTCTTCTTTCAGCAACTCCATTTTGTTGTGGAGTCCTTGGTGCACTGAATTGTCTTGTAATACCTTTGCTCCTGCAAAAAGAATCTAGTTCAAAGTTGACAAATTCAGTACCATTATCACTCCTAAAAATTTTGACTTTTGTATCAAGTTGATTCTCAATCTTGATTACAAAGTCCATTAATGTTTCTGATGTTTCACTCTTTTGTTTTAAGAAAAAGACCCATGTAAATCTAGTGAAATCATCAACTATCACCAAACAATATTGCCTTTTTCCAATACTCATTACATTGGTTGGACCAAAAAGATCCATGTGAAGCAATTTGAGTGGTGTAGTATTAGTATTGATTGTTTTGGATTTATGTTACACTCTGTGTTGTTTTCCTTTGTAACAAGAAGAACAATGAGTTGAGCAATGAAACTCTTTATTTGGCAATCCAATGACCAGGTCATGTTTCACCAATTTATTCATGTTCTTTATGTTAGAATGAACAAGCCTTCTATGCCATAATTGAGACAAATCTTCAGAAAGTTTAGATATAAGGCAAGTTTCATGTTTTGTGAGAGAAGTGTTGTTCATATCCAAAACATAAGTGTTTCCTTTTCTTGCTGCTTTGAGGAGAATCCAATCTTCAGGGACAATAAATCCTGGCTTAAGAATGTAACAATTAGTGTCATCAAACAATGTAGTGTAGTTTTGATCACAGATTTGAGATACACTAAGTAAATTATACTGTAAGTTTTTACAGTAATTTACTTTATCAAATTTAAGTACACCATTAGTTATCATTCCTTCACCAACAATTTTACCTCCCTTTTTATCCCCACCAAATGCCACATAAGAAGCATTTTTATGTTTGAAATCATGGAGAAGAGAACAGTTTCCTGTCATATGCCTGGAACAACCACTGTCAACATACCACATGTTGTCAGCTCTCCAATATTGTTCCTGCAATCAGAAAAGAAAATCAATTAGAAGTGACAACCCAAGTCTTAGTGATCTTGGGTTTGTCAACAGGATCTAAAACAGTTACTCTTTCGTGAACAATGTTTGAAGTTTCAGTTTCAGATTTGATTGATTCATTCTGATTTGTTTTGGATGAGGATGATTCTGTTGAATGGGATGTTGATGAAGTGGATTCATGATTCATATTTTCTGCTTTACTCAGAGTAACTTCATTTGTTTGAGTCTTTTGTTTTGATAATGAACCTTTAAATGTCTCACTATCCTTTGTTTTTGAAAGAGGTATATGAATGCCTTTTTCAAATTTATCAAAAAATGAGTCATCATCCTTTGATTCCTTGTCTGACAAATCTACTCTTTTGTGTGGTGTTTTTGACTGCTGGAAAGATGGTCTTTTCCTCAGTATATGAACACTTGATGATGATTTGTCCTTTGGTTTTGCCTTTGATTTTTGTTCATACTTCTTCAGTTTTGAGCTCTTTGCAGAATCCGTAGATTGAGAATCTGATTCAGATTTGACTGATTCTTTCTTCTTTGAGCCTTTTGTCTTGTTCTTTTTGTTGAAATAACATTCCTGTGTGGAATGATTATTTTTGTTGCAGATAGAACAATGTTTGTTGAAGTAGCAATCAGAAGTCATATGATTGTTCATATTACAAATGGAGCAGTAGCTGCTGAAGTAACAGTCTTCAGTATTGTGATTTTTCATGTCACACCATTTGCAATACTTTTCTTCTGATTCTTTCTCAGAATCATTCTTTTTGTTTGTTGATCTTTGTTGTAGCTCTTTCTTCTTCAGCTTTGGATGTGCTTCACCTTTTTCCACTTTGTGCACATTTTGATTGCTTGTTGCTGAATTTCTCTTCCGTAGATCAGCAGCTGAAGTTTTCTTGTTCAGTTGATGATCTGCTGATACCTTTTTCTTTCCTTTGAATTTTCCTTTTTCCTCAATGATGTCAGATTCATCAGTCAATTTCTTGGAGGAGTCTTGCATACTTAATTCTTGAAGACCTTCATTCAATTGAGCTATCCTCTTGCAGATGGTCTTCAGCATGTTTCTTTGTTTAGGAGGATATGGCAACTTTGTTTCTTCAAGCACTTTTGGGATATGAGTTTTCAGTTGAACATTCTTACCAGTGCTTGTTTGATCAACATCATGTTCATCAGAATCATCCAAGTCATCACATTTATCATAATCAAATTCTGAATCATTTTGATCTAATGATCCTGATTCAGATGATTCAGTTTCACTCACCTCAGCTTTATCATTAATTTTAGTTTGAGTTGAATCTTTTTCAAACTTAGTGCCAGGCACAAAATGATTTGACAGAGTGTTTGTCATTGTTGTAGGTAAGGATGTGTAATTATCATTTATAGGTGGTGCAACCGCATTATAACCCAACCCAGACCTTTTCTTTGATTCAATATGAGAATTTAGTAATTTATCATATTGCTGAGATGATAATTGAAACTTCTGAAGTTTCACTTCAGTTGATGCATGATCAGCCATGGATTTTGTTAAGGAAGTGGTCAAATGCTCAACTTGGCTTTTAGGCTATAATTGTCAGAAACAAATTTTTCTAAATCCTTTTGCAAAGAATTAATTTTTATTTGATATAATTTATGTTCTCTAACATGGGATTCATTCAAAATCATTGTTTCTTTTACTTTATCAGCCAACTGTTGAGCATGGACTCTATATCGTTCAACTTCCTCAACACAAGTTGATGAACACAATCTTTCTTTTACCTCTTTTGCCATTGGTGGAACTGTTTGCTCCATATGAGCCATCAATGCTTGATTCTCTTCCAAAACTTCCTTCTCATACAAACTCCAGTCACACGTTCCATCTTGAAGTATGATCAGCCCTGACTCCTTTGAGTTGCTAGGTCCAGCTGATTCTTTGGTGGCTGGTGGGGAAGCATTGATCAGTTGAGATTGTTTGTGCAGAGGTCTTTGAGAAGATTGTTGATTTGCTTGAATCTGATGTTGTTGATGATGCTGGTGTTGTCTCATCTCTGGATATGACTGTTGATTGCATTCTCTTGAGAAATGTCCATAGAGATTGCAATTGTAGCATCTTACTTTTGATTTATCAACACCAATCTTTGATGTTTTGCTTGCTGAAGCCAAGTTCTTATTTCTCCTGAGATATTGCTTAGCTCTATAAGCAATCATGGCCATCTGCCATTGTAGATCCATCTCTTCCACTACATCAGGAGGCAGTTCTTCTAAGTCTTGTTGGCAAATATTGGCTGATGTTAGAGAGCTTCCCAGATATGCTTGAAAAGTGGAGCTAAAAGCTGCAAAGGCTGCTCTTTGTTCTTCAGAGTCCAATATCACAGTTATTGGTTCTGACTGATTTGCTGAAAAAGAAGACTTAGCTGATGTTGCAGTTGTGTCTTGTCTATCCGTAGTTCTTCCTTTATTCTTTTGCTGCTTGTCTTGAGATGATTTCTTTGAGGGTTTTGAAGCATAGAAGATAACTTCCTCCTTATCATCACTCCTAGCACAAGAGTTATCACTTTCGTTGTTTGAAATAAATGCACTTCCTATATTATTTGTTTCTTTGAAGTGATAGGGTGAGACATGAGTTCTCACACTCTTGTTTCTTGATTTTTCGTCAATTTCAAGAGCTTCAACTTTTGCAACCAGAGTATCTAAACTAGTTGCTTTCAGATCTATAGTGTTCTTGAACATAGACACAGTATGCTTCCAACTTTCTGGCAAAGTGTGGAGCATTTTCTTGTTTAATTCCTCACTTGTATACTTCAACTCCAGAATATTCATCTCAGTGACTAACTGCATGAATCTATGGAGTTGCCGAGGAATTGACTCGCCCTCAATATGATGAAAAGTTTCATATTGTGATCTCAGGGTGTCTCTCCTTATACTTCTTATCTCATCACTCCCTTCGCAGTGAGTGTGAAGTATCTTCCATAAGGAGTGTGCTGTTTTATAGTTCTCACACCTGATTAATATCTCTTTAGGTAAAGCCATACTAAGCAAATTGTATGCTTTTATATCAACTTTTACCTTTTTGACAACATCAGGTGATAGATCTTTGGTACTGATTGGTTGATTTTTGTCATTATAATCCGACCCTAGAGTGGGTGAAATATAAGGACCTTCAGTAATGGAAATCCACAAGTCAGAATCAGTAAAGTTTACATGATTCCTGAACTTGATTTTCCAAGACTTGAAGTCTGCTTTTGTTTCCAACTTCGGAGGTTGGTAAGATGAACTACTGAAGTTGCTCATGATGTTAACAAGTTCTGCTATTCAATTGATTTGAATAAAGAAACAAGTTAAAAAACGATTGCAGTTAAACAAAATCAAACACAATTAAAACACAACTAACACTGATAGATCAATTGATCTAAATCAATGAGCACTTGGCTCTGATACCACCTGTGAATCCAAGGATCGTCAACAGGAATTATCAGTGTCAATCGATGTCAAGTCAATGTTTGCGGAATTAACGTTGATTTGGTTTAATTATGTTTAAGCAACTTTAAATATCAATAAAGGATCAAGAACACACGTAACAAAATACAATTAATGATTAATCAGTATTTTATTATAATGTGTTGGTGATTACAAAAGAATTGAATGTATGATATCAAAGAATGCTATGATGTTGTGAATGCTAAAGTTGATCGAAAGACTTTTGATGATTGTTGTATTGCTATTGCTGTTCTCAATCAATCAATCGTCTAACTCAATCATGTTTGAATCGAAACCTAGGATCCATATTTATAGACAGAGGTGTTTCAGTTATAGGAAACACCGGATCTCTTGGGATTTGATTTGTTTCTGTTAAGGAATCATCGGATTTCTCGGGATTCGCATAACCGCCTTGTTGACTTGTTGACTTGTTGACTTGTACCACTTGTATAATACAAGTGTTTGGACTCCGCAGGAATATTATCTTCAGTAGTAATTTGTGCTTCCGTAGCTATTGTTCTTCCGAAGGTATCTTGTTCTTCCGAAGGTAACTTGTTCTTCCGAAGGTAACTTGTTCTTCCGAAGGTAACTTGTTGTACTGAAGGTAACTGGTTCTTCCAAAGGCAACTTGTTGTTCATCCGCAGGAGATCATTGGATGTGTAATTACTTGTAAGAAATATATCTACGGAAGAACAAAATGTTCATCCGTAGATGTTTCTTACACTTGGTCAATTCCATAAATAGACCAATTATAATGTTTGTTCCTGCAACCATACATAAACCAACACATATATAAATGGCTTAACCTATATATTTAATGCATACACAATAATGAAATACAAAAGTTCATTACAGATATTAATTCAAGTACTAAGCCTATACATAATGACTAGATCTACTGATTCTAGACCTAACACAACTCATCACACATTAATCATTAATCAAGACATTTAAACATAAATAATCATTAATTACATTAATGTAACACATAATTTAAGTACAAAAGTTTCAAATACATAAACATCTAATCATTACTTTTGTCTTGATCCGTAGTCTTTTGAGCTTGAGCCAGATGAGTACACCACACCATCTTCATTCAGTTCCTTAAAGGATACTTGATCGGGCTGAAAGTATCACACTGCGGATGCACCAGGATCTTAGTTTCAACTTCACGGTTGTCACCTTCTTCTAGGATCTTTAGCACTTCTTCAGCAAGCTTTTGGCTCTGTTGTGGATCAATCTGCTGTTCATAAGCCTGAGAGATATTCAACTGGAGCGAATAAGCATCAACATCTTGTACATTAAGTGACATAACCTCGTTAGCTTCTTGAGAATCTTCATCATCCATACCACCACCAATTTGCATAGCATTATTCCCAACTCTGTCCAAAAACATCGTCTTCTTCCTCTCCATCATGTAAGAAAAGATCATGTGAGAGCACTTGAACAGGTGGTTTAACATAAGTGCTACGTATGCCTTCTAGATTTGGTCAGACATCTCATCAATTCCTCCTCTCCTTGACGCTATGCACTTACGAATGACATGAGCTAAGCACCTGAACTGGGGGCACAAGTTTCTCTTGTTGAGCAAACCTACGTTGATGTCCCCAGTGTACTTCATCTTCAGAAAAGCATCTACCTGCACACATATGTTGTGCTTGGTGCTCATAGTCCATCTGCCACCCATGTTTCTGTAACACAAGACACATATACGTTAGAATTTGTGTAAATGGGTGACATTTGAATTTTAATGAACTTGAATCATTCTGTTCAGTCGTGTGAATGGACAATGCGACTGAGTCTTAGTCGTGCGATTGAGCTCAGTTGTACGATTGAGCCTGCGACTGAGCTTAGTCATATGTTGTCCTATGCGGTTGAACCAGTCATGTGACTGAACTCATACGCATGGTTCATTCGTGCGGTTGGTTCATACGCCCAGCTCATTCGTGCGATTGAGTCAGTCGCCCAACTCTATCATGTGATTGAGGTTCATCAGCGTGTCCATTCGCATAGGTCTCCGTTCGACACTTTAAAATCAGTTCTTGGTCTATACTTGATGTTAAACGTTGTGGTTAGGCTCATTAGACTCGCAAACGCTCAAAATAAAACCTAATACTCTTTAAGTTAACGATTTAGTCCATTTTAGTGGTTTATTTTGAGAACTTTGTCTCGGTTCTTGTTTTGACCAATTTAGGTCATTTGGGCTCGATTAAACCGAATATTGAGGTCGTTTTTCGTCTCATATTACCTGTAGATACAGAGAGAAATCGTTAGGGTCACAAACAAGATGCTAAATCACTGAAACCAGATTTGGGCAGAGTAATTTTGATTTCGTGCGATTTGAGAGCGAGTGTGAGTATGTGCGACCGACTCCTTTCTATTTATACTAGGTTTACCTTCAGTCGTGCGACTGGACCTATTCGCATGTTTGATTCGTGCGACTGGGTAGTCGTGCGACTGACTCAGTCTTTCCCCTCCATTCGTGCGATTGGTTCATTCTGGTGATCCAATCGCATGGATTGACCCATGCTTATGTTCCATTCGTACGTCTGGTCCATACGTATGGTTCAATCGTGCGACTGGCTCAACCCATGATCCAATCGTGCGACTGGTCCATACCTATGGTCCAGTCGTGTGAATGGCTCAGCTTCTGAGTTTGACCTTATGCATTTCAACATTTAACCTGTTAGCTATTTATAAGACGTTATGACCGATGATCATCTCAGACATGATCCTTTTAAATTAAAACCCGATTGGTCACCTCAGACGTGATCTCTTTTAGTGAGTGATTCACAGAGTTAATCCAGATGTATAGTCCGACTTTAATCTTACTAATAACTAAACATAAATAAAACACAACTAGAAATTTAAAAACAAAACAAGATATAATTTTGTATCTTTGATTGGAGATGGATTTAAACCTATTAGAGTACTTCTAACCGATTTTACTTTCTGGACAGCACAACTTCAATTCTATTTTATGATTTCTAGTACGATTAGTATGGAATCATACAGGTATATCAGAATCATTTGGGACATTTAATAAACTATTTTAATGCTAGATTCTTGTTTTGACCGAGAGTCAATAGTAATTTTAGGAAATCATACTAGAGCTATAAGATGCACACAATGATTTTGACTGTCAAGAATTGCAGTCACGATGATTATCAGTATATTTGTCCTCTTAAATCCATATACAAATTTTTGACTCACACTGGTGATGCGTTAGGTTATATTATTTCAACAAGCATTTGTCGATCCCACACTTATATGGTAATCAACATCCCTCGTGAGATTTTTGAGCGGTCTACAGGTATTTGACAAGAAGAGACTATTCTAAGAGCTTTCAAAGAGATACCAAGCCTCAGGTCAGTGCCATCGCACAGCAGAGAGGCGCAAACAACAATGAATTCTAGAATATTTAGGTTATGCTTATCCTCAGGTCAGTGCCATCGCACAACAGAGAGGCACACCACCTATCTTCTTGTGAGAGCATATTTTTTTCTTTTTACACGTAACACACCAACAACATTAGTCATTAGCTTGATTGCGCTTAACATTTTTTCATGTGCTTTGCTCAGTTTTTATGGTCATCCGCACACATTTGTGGCGTTTATTTTACTCGTCACCCCTTATCGGAAATGCGTTGATTGTGTTAACTAGGGACAAGATGGGAACCCACAACAGGTTGAACAATTTAGTTTGAATTTAAGTCACCAGTGAGGTCTACTCATCTATTGTGTTGAATCTACCGACACATCATACAATGGACTAGCAACCTCTAGGTCTACTTTCTCTATGTTACCTCAGTAGCAGACTAGTTTTACTGCCATTTTTCCTTTTATTTTTCTTAGACTTCTCAGATTTATACTTAGAATTTTCCATCTTAATCATTTAGGTGCTTTTGAGGTCCCAAACAATTTGTTCCCTGTGTACTATCATTTTCCATAAGCGCTGAATCAGAATCACAGATTTGATTTCATTTCTTTTAGCTAAGCTGCCCTCTTCCATTGTTTTTTTAAGTAATTAAATACTGCACAAATTGAATATTAAACTAACCTATTCTCCCCCTAAAATTCTAGAACCGAAAATCTTTTTGTGTTTTTAGATTTTAATAAACAGGAAAATAAAATAAAACAAAAGAAAAAAAACAAAAAAGGCTTGTCGGATTATGCACTTTCTTCCTCTAGAATCACATCACTTTTTTTTTCACGCCATTAACCTCTAAAACATATAAAAACCTCGGTTTATCAAATTCTTTTGTGTAGAGGTCGACGCGTTGAAAATCCGTATTTATTTTAACCACATCGATTAATTGCTTTTCAAAACGGTCACGTATAAAGTGATATTTAATACCGATGTGTTTAGTTTTAGGATGTTGGACCGGATTTTTGGTGACTGCAATAGCAGTAGAATTATCAACAAAAATAGGAGTGTTAGAGAATTGCAAACCATAGTCGCGCATTTGCTGTTGAATCCAAATGATCTACGAACAACAACTTGCAGCACCAACGTATTCAGCTTCACAAGTTGACAGAGCAACCAATGTCTGCTTCTTACACTGTCATGTGATTAAACATCTACCTAAGAATTGACATCTTGCAGAAGTTGACTTGTAATTCATCTTGCAACCACCATAATCCAAGTCACTATACGTTGTAAGCTCAAAATCATCGTCATGAGGATACCACAACCCAAGAGTTGGAGTACTCTTCAGATAGCGAAAAATCCGTTTCACACTAATGAGATGATTTAATTTTGGTTTTGTCTGATATCTTGAACAAAGACACGTGGCATACATGATATCAGGACGAGACGCTGTGAGATACATAAGGGATCCGATCATTCCTCTATGCATTGTAGCATCAACCAGATCACCATTTTCGTTGGGTGCCACATCATGATTCGTGGCAAGTGGAGTTCCAGCAGCTGAAGCATTCTCCATGTCATACCGACTGAGGATGTCCCCTACAAATTTAGTCTGATGCAGGAAGATTCCTTTTGGTGTCTGGTCAACCTGTACTCCTAGGAAGAACTTCATCTCCCCCATTGCACTCATCTCGAACTCTGCTTTCATTACAGATTCAAATTCTTTACATAATTTTTCATTCTTGGAACTAAAGATTATGTCATCTACATATATCTATACCAGCAATAAATAACTCTCTTTGTCTTTGATGAATAACGCACAACCAATCACTCCTCTGCGAAAACCGTGTTCCACAAGATGAGTTGAGAGCTTCTCATACCAGGCTCTAGGAGCTTGATGGATCCCGTAAAGAGTCTTGTCCAGTTTGTAAACTCTGTCCTGATGATAAGGGTCCTCTAATCCTTTGGGTTGACTGACGTAGACGGTCTCACGGATTTCACCATGAAGGAATGCACTTTTGACATCTAGTTGATAAACTTTAATCTTCATGTAAGATGGATAGGCTAGGAAGATACGAATTGCTTCCATTCTAGCCACAGGTGCAAACACTTCATTGTTATCAATGCCTTCGACTTGTCTAAAACCTTGAACCACAAGTCGAGCCTTGTTTCTGATTATGACCCCTTGGTCATCTTTCTTGCACTTCAAGACCCATTTAGTGCCAATTACCTTAGCACCTTTTGGTCTATCCACCAGTGTCCATACTCCTAGCTTCTTGAATTTTAGGAGTTCTTCTTGCATGGAACTAACCCATGCCTCATCGTTTAAGGCTTCACTTACATATTTTGGCTCAAATTGAGACATAAAACATCGATAAGCACCATCGTGAAGATAGCCTTTTTCCATGACTGAGGCATAATCAGCCGAGTATAGCTGATTTCTGGTCTGTACTCCTGATCTAACATCTCCAATGACATTGTCCAAAGGATGATAAGTATTTATTCGAGAGCCGGGAATGGTGGGACAACTACTTCCTGATCCAGATTTTGAATCCCCGATTCAGTATCTGTAGCCGTTGGAGTGTGAGGTTCTGAAGTGTCAGAGGCATCAACATCTGATGCTTGTGTACTTTCTGTTGCAGGAACCTGTTCCTCCTGGTCCACCTGTTCAGTCTCCACTACTTCATCTTCAGAGGAGGAGTCGCTTACATCAAGTGCTCCCCCTAAAGGACTAAAAGATTCACCTTGTGGAACTGATGTTGTTGAGTCTAGTGACGGTGTGTTTAAGACATTGTACATCATTCTGGTCAATAACTCATCATCAGGAAGGGAGGGAATGATGTTGAAGGACTTAAAGAATCCATCATAGTCGAAGAAGAATAAGGGTCCCTTTCCAGCAAGGGGTTGGTGTATCTTTGAACATCAACGTTGCACGACACTTCTACCTGACCTGTTGAGTTGTTATAAACTCTCTTGTCTGGTATATTGTATCCTAGAAAGATCCCTTCTTCTGCCTTTTCACTAAACTTCCCAGTCTGATTTTACTTTAGCAGCATGCACGATGCGCTAAACGGTTCTAGATACTCCATGTTGGGTTGACGTCGCTGGAGCAGCTCATAACATGTTTTCCCATGTCGTTTGACCACTAAGACTCTATTGAGTGTGTAACAAGCATTGGCCACTGCCTCATTCCAAAATTGGATAGGCAGTTTCGAGTCGGCGAGCATCGTTCTTGCTGTCTCTACCAAGCTCCTGTTCTTTCGTTCGCAACTCCGTTCATTTGTGGAGTGTAGGCAGATGTGAACTGGTGTACAATTCCTTTCTCTTTGCAGAACGCCTCCATCCACTGGTTCTTGAACTCCGTGCCGTTGTCTGATCGAATATGTCTCACTTTCAGCTTGTAGAGTGATTCCAATGTAGTTACCAGCTGTTTGAAAGATTCAAAAGTCTTTGATTTGGATTTTAGAAACATCACCCAATAGAATCTTGAGTAATCATCTGTGACTACATAACAGTACAAATCACCAATGATTCTTTTTGTGCAGACAGGACCAAACAGATCCATGTTCGAGAGGCAGGTCAATGGAATTAACTTTGTTGATACATGTATGTCCCTAGATCATGATTTGTAATGTAATGAACTTGTCTGTCTGAATATGATGTAATTGTAATTGATTAATGAAATGATATGAATTGGTTGTTACTTGTAATGTTTAATATTTCATTAATGAGTTGTGATTGAATTGATTGGGTTTATGAATGTTTGAATGAGTGCACATTAAGTTATATTAAATAGAACATTCAAACTTAACTTAATGAAGTTCTCATGCGGATGGCCCATGCGAATGGATCACACGCATGAATAACTTCATACGATTGAATCAATCGCACGACTGAACAAGGAGACTGGATCAGTCGTATGATTGACACATAAGATTGACTCAATCGCACGACTGAACACTCAGTCGTGCGGATGAATCAACCGCATGGTTCAATCGCACGACTGAACCATACTTATGGCCCAGTCGCACGATTGAACAATACTAACCTATAAATAGACCCAATTCGTGGGAAAACGTAAGCATTGATCCCATTACGACTCCAGACGTACCCTAGCCGTCCAGAAGCCTCCCAAATCGTTCTCCAAGTTCATAGAACACATCAGATCGGTTCCTAATCGATTTCTGACGTTGAAATCAATTCTTGATTGATTCATCGTGTGTTCTCACTGATTGGATCGCCAATCAAATAGGATTCCGCACTATTTGAGTTGGTTTAACACGCAATCACTTGGTATTTCGTTCAAATACCAGGTCCTAACAAGTGGTATCAGAGCCAGGCTCTTGATTTCGTGTTGATTCAATCAAGATTGCATAAAAGTTTGTGTTTTTGCACGAAAAACGCAATCTTTTGCATCAAAAGTGATCTTGGACGTTCCCTGCTCATTGAAGTTCAGTTTCTACGAACTTAGACGATTTGGACTTGCAAAATTTCGAATTTTTACGGCTGAAACCCGTCAAACCTAGAAATTTTCGCAAAACAGCAGCTTCAGTCGCACGAGTGACTCATTCGCACGACTAGACTCATTCGCAGTGTTCATTCGCACGACTGGACCTAGTCGCACCTTCATTCGGCCGACTGAACCGTTCGTTCGCATAGCTCATACGCACCAGATTCATTCGCACGACTGAACCATTCGCCTTGTTCATTCGCACGGTTGAACCAATCGCAGAGTTCATTCGCACGATAAGACCATTCGCATTCTTCAGTCGCACCAGTTAAAGTTGATTTGATTAGACTCTAAGTTTAGTAACCATGGAAGATCAGATGTCAGCCTTTACTGCGGGGAAGGACTCAAGAATTCAGAACCTGCTGCTGCTTGAGAGTGAGGTGGGTATTCACAATAAACCACCAAAGCTCTTGACTTTAGATGAGTTTCCTCACTGGAAGCAACGTTTTGAGATCTACCTCAATGGAGTAGATCCCAATCTGTGGGAAGCTATCGAAGTAGGGTATAGTACACCGGTGGGAGCAGATGGAGTAAAACTAACGTTGAGTGGGATGACTGATGCTCAGAAAGTAAAGTATAATGCTGAGAAAAGAGTTTATGCAATGATAACTCAGTCGATCCCAAAGATATATTCCACCAGTACTCAGAGAACAAGCAGTCCAAGAAACTGTGGGATGAGCTAGAGAAAAGGTATGATGGGAATGCATCGTTAAAGGCAATCAAAGCAAAGGAGTTAAAGAAAGAATTCGATAACTTCTCATCAATTGGTAACGAGGGTTTAGATGAAGTCATAGACAGATTCTACCACTTGATGAGCGAGTTGCATACACATGGAGTGGAAACTACTATGGAAGAGAAAGTAAGCAACTTCGCTGATGGATTGCCTGACAAGTGGGCCTCATTCGTGTCTAATCTTAGACAGAATGGTATACTTATAAAGCTGGATATAAATGACTTTATTCTTAGACTGCGTGAAGAAGCACTAAGGATGAAGTATAGAGCACAGAAGTCTTCATATACACAAAACCCAGCTTTATACAATGCCACGCCTCAAGCTAAGACTTCTGGAGCACCTCTCCAGACAGCATTTGTGTCTAGCTCGTCAGGTCCTTCACATGCTTCTACTTCTGGATCAGACACGTCAGGGTCATCATGTACCCATTATATTGGATCAGAAGCAAGTGCTACTAAATTGAAGACCGAGAACCTCGGTAATGTGACCGTAGAAGTAGCACGAGAGCATATGGATCTTCTAGCTGCAGTAGTTCATTCATATGATGGACTTGTGGCTGGGAAGATTGGAAACTGTCATTTGGCTGATGAAGACTACGAGCAGGTAGATGAAATGGAGCTGGAAAGGATGGATATAATGTGGGCCTTAGCTAGCGCTGTCCGAAGGGCGAAGAAGTTTGTTAAGAAGACTGGACAGAACTTGATAGCTACTAAGGATACCACATTTGGTTTTGACAAGAGCAAGGTGACTTGCTTCAACTGTGGAGAGAAAGGGCACTTCAAGAGGGAATGTGTCAAACCAAAGAAGACGGGTAATGGGAACCCGTTCTCATCCTTTACTCACCAAGACAAGCAAGCCTCTAGTTCTACTTCATCAAACAAGGACCCAAAAGCCTTGACTGCTCATGATGATGAAGGACAGGACTGGAGTTTTAGATTTGTCAACCCAGAATCTAACATTGCCAGTGTTGAAGATATTGATGATGATTCTGCGAGTGAAGGTGATTTAGCAGTTGATATAGCAATGTCACACAGTGAAGAAACAACTGCAGCTGAAGTCAGTTACACACCAAAGGAGGAAACTTCCAAGTCAGATTCAGAAAAGTCAGAATCACCAGAACCAGAGACGTCTGATGCTGCGTTGATGGCTAACTCTTCTGAAACAACACAGGTAAGTACAACTGACCAATTGTTTAATAATCATGCTTGTTCTAACTGTGATATATTTAGGAATAGCATTGATGAAAAATTTGCTAGGTTATTAGATCACAATGATAACTTAGTAAAGGACTTACAACTATGCACTGAGGCCAATAGAGTTCTAAAACAAAATGAGCATAGTTATAAAGAAAAGATAGACCTATTGACTAAGCAACTTAGGGAAACCGAAGTAGTTGCCTTTAATCAATCAAATGACATTAGGTACTATCTAAACTCCCTAGAGGACACTAAGAAACAAAAGGCAGTTCTAGAAGTAGAAGTTAATTCCTTAAAACAGAAACTGCATAGTTGGACTAGTTCTTCACACATAGTTCAACACTTAGTGAGAGAAAGAAATAATGGGGAGGGATTAGGCTACAAAGTGGTTCCACCACCACCTGAGACCTTGATGAACACCAAGTCTAAACCAGTAAACAACAACCCAATCAAGGATCATGTGGTGACCACTCCTCTTGTTACTGATCCAGACACATCATGTTCATCTACTGAATCTGGACAGAAACAAAAGGAGGCCACTTCAAAGGCAAAGGGTAAATTGCCTTGTGTTAATCTGGAAAATGAATTTGAAAAGGTTAACTTAAAGTCAGGGTCAAACAGAGTCAAATCAGAACCCAAAAAGACTTCAAATGTTAATTTTTCACATGCTACAAGTCAAAAACCAGTTAACCAAAAAGTTGAACAAGTTAAACAGGTTAAAACAGTTAAATTTGTTAAACCAGAGAAAACATCAAACATGCAAGAGTCAAAACCTAAAGTGATTGATGTTACTAAAGTGTCACGCATTTCTCCACAAAGAAAGTCAAACTATAAGGTTGATAGCAGATTGTGCTACAACTGTGGAGAATGTGGACATATTGCTTCCTATTGTCCTTTCTATCAGACACCTAGGAAGAAGATTGATCTTCAGGACTCTAGACCTAGGTCTTCTAAGAGGAGTTCTCTAACTCCACCTAGAAGATCTAGTGAACCTAAAGTCCAACCTGTAAGCCAGACGACTGTTTATCATAAACAGGCATTGCACAAATCTGGCTTATGGAAAGAGAAGACTACCTGTGTGACTGATACTGATGACAAGAAGGAATCTGAGTTACCCTCACCTTCTAAAGGTCAATGGGTAGAGTTTATGATGTGTGATGCCTCTGGGAAACCCAAGACAGTAAAGGCTTGGGTTCCTAACCTAAACTAATACATTTACTTGATATGTGCAGGGTGTTCGGTATAGCGCTGAGACTAACACGTGGATTATAGACAGCGGAGCATCCAGGCACATGACAGGAAATAGAGCCCTTTTATCAAATGTCAAACAAATAAAAGGAGGGCATGTTTCCTTTGCAGGAAACAAGGGAGGATACATCACAGCACAGGGAGAAGTGGGAAATCAGAAAGTTAAGTTTGATAAGGTGAACTACGTTCAACAACTTCAAAATAACTTGCTTTCTGTTTCCCAAATCTGCGATAAAGGATTTAAAGTCATCTTCGACAACAACAAGTGTTACGTGCTGAAGAAAGACTATATGATTCCAGAGGACCAAGTTCTGATGACTGCTTCAAGATATAAGGACCTATATGTCTTGGATCTGTCAACAGCTGCTCCAACGGATCATGAAGTGCAGTGCTTTCTATCTAAAGCTACTGAGAAGGACTCAATCTCCTGGCATAGGAGAATGGGACACATTAGTCAAAGGAAGATGAATCACTTGATTCAGAAGGACTTAGTGAGAGGAGTAAATGTCAAGAACTTCCAACTTCCTGACTTTTGTGTAGCTTGCAAGAAAGGCAAACAGACAAAGAAGTCTCATAAGGAAAAGAAAGTTCATTCAATAGAACTTCCTCTTGAACTTCTTCACATGGATCTGTTTGGTCCAGTCAGTACAAGGAGCATTGCAGGCGATCTGTACTGTTTTGTGGTCACTGATGACTACTCAAGGTTCACTTGGGTAATGTTTCTGAAATCCAAATCAGAAACATTTGAGTCATTCAAGGAATTAGTCACCACTCTGGAATCTCTCTACAAGCTAAAGGTTAGACAAGTACGCTCAGACAACGGGACCGAATTCAAGAATCAATGGATGGAGGCATACTGCAAGGAAAAGGGGATTGTTCATCAATTCACTTCAGCATACACGCCTCAGATGAATGGAGTTGCTGAGAGGAAAAATAGAAGCTTGATAGAGACTGCACGGACTATGCTGGCGGACTCGAAACTGCCTATCCAATTCTGGAATGAGGCAGTAGCAAATGCATGTTATACACTGAATCGAGTCCTAATAGTCAAGCGCCACGGAAAGACATGTTATGAGCTACTCCAAAGACGCAAACCGAATTTGGAGTATCTTGAACCTTTTGGCGCGCCATGTACACTTCTGAAGAAGACACAAGAAGGAAAATTCAGCGAGAAGGCAGATGAAGGAATCTTTCTAGGATACAACATACCGAATAAGCGAGTTTACAATAACTCAACGGGTCTTGTAGAAGTGTGGTGTAATGTCGACGTTCAGAGATATACCACACCACCTACAGGAAAAGGACCTGCCTACTTCTTCGATTATGATGGATTCTTCAAATCCTTCAACATACCTCTCTCTCCCTCGGATGATGAGCTAGCAACTAGGATGATGTATGATATTCTGAATACACCATCTAGCACACAGGGAGAATCATCTACTCAGTCAGGGGGAGTAGTCGACGACAGTGACTCCTCCTCTGAAGATGAAGCTGAAGAAGATGACCAGAACAGTCAGGAGGAACAGGTTCCAGTTCCAGCAAGTCCACAAGCATCTACGAGTGATGCACCTTCGACTTCAGAACCTCAAACTCCAACTACCTCAGATGCAGAACCAAATGTTCATAATCTTGGCTCTGAGGTAGCTGTTCCTACTACTCCAGGATCACGACTAAATGTTATCATCCCCTTGACAATGTCATTGGAGATGTCAGATCAGGAGTACAAACCCGAAATCAGTTGTACTCAGCTGATTACGCCTCGGTTATGGAGAAAGGTTACATTCATGATGGTGCCTATCGATGTTTTGTCTCGCAGGTTGAGCCAAAATATGTCAGTGAAGCACTCAATGATGAGGCGTGGGTGAGTGCCATGCAAGAAGAACTTCTGCAGTTTAAGAAGTTAGGTGTATGGACACTAGTTGATAAACCTAAAGGTGCTAAAGTCATTGGCACTAAATGGGTACTAAAATGCAAGAAGGATGACCAAGGGGTCATTATCAGGAACAAAGCTCGACTGGTGGTTCAAGGTTTTCGCCAAGTCGAGGGAATTGACTACAATGAGGTGTTTGCACCCGTGGCAAGGATGGAAGCTATTCGTATCTTCCTTGCCTATGCATCGTACATGAAGATCAAAGTCTACCAATTAGATGTAAAGAGTGCATTCCTTCATGGGGAAATCAGAGAAACAGTCTACGTAGTCAACCAGAGGGTTTTGAAGATCCCTATCATCGGGATAGAGTCTACAAGCTTGACAAAGCTTTATATGGGCTTCATCAAGCTCCTCGAGCTTGGTATGAGAAACTCTCAACTCATCTTGTGAAACACGGCTTTCGCAGGGGAGTAATTGACTGTACACTGTTTATTAAGGAAAAGGATGGCGACCTACTGCTTGTACAGATATACGTTGATGACATAATCTTCGGGTCAAAGAACGAAGAGTTATGTAAAGAGTTTGAAGCAGTAATGAAGAAAGAATTTGAGATGAGTGCCATGGGGGAGATGAAGTTCTTTCTCGGGTTACAGGTGGATCAAACACCTAATGGGATCTTTCTACATCAGACCAAGTATGTAGGAGACATTCTCAGTCGCTTTGACATGGAGAATGCTTCTGCTGCTGGGACTCCACTTGCTACTAATCATGATATAGCACCGGATGATAATGGAGATCTAGTAGATGCCACTATGTACCGAGGAATGATCGGATCCCTCATGTATCTCACTGCCTCAAGACCTGATATTATGTATGCTACATGTCTATGCTCAAGATATCAGGCTAAACCAAAGGTCAACCATCTGATCGGGGTCAAGAGGATTTTTCGTTATCTGAAGGGTACACCCACACTTGGATTGTGGTACCCTCATGATGATGACTTTGAGCTTACCGCGTATAGTGACTCGGATTACGGGGGCTGCAAGATGAACTACAAGTCTACATCAGCAGGGTGTCAATTCTTTGGGAGAAGATTAGTTACCTGGCAGTGTAAGAAGCAGACATCGGTTGCCTTGTCAACCTGTGAAGCCGAATATGTTGCTGCTGCAAGTTGCTGTTCTCAAATCATCTGGATTCAACAGCAAATGCGGGATTACGGTTTAAAATTCTCATCTACTCCTATTTTTGTTGATAACTCTGCTGCAATTGCAGTAACTAAAAATCCGGTCCAACATCCTAAGACCAAACACATCGGTATTAAATACCATTTCATAAGGATTGTTTTGAAAAGAACTTAATTGATGTGGTTAAAATTAATACTGATTTTCAACGCGCTGACCTCTATACTAAAGCTTTTGATAAACCACGTTTTCAATATTTATTAGAGGTCAACGGTGTTAAAAAGAAAAGTGAGGTAATTCCTGATGATGAAAATGTGTAGTCCGATGTCGTGTACTTAAATTTTATTTTATTTTATTATTTTGATTTGTCTATTTGATTTTAATTTTATTTAAACTCATGTTCTCTTGCTGTTTATTAAAATCCTAAAATAATTAAACCAGAAATGATTTTAGTATTTTAGGGGGAGAATATGTCAGCAAGTTAACATTAAAAAAAAAAAAAAAAAAAAAAAAAAAATGAGGGAGAAGGAGTAGCGAGCTGAAATAAGGTAGATTGTATCTGTGATACCGATTCAATACCTTTGGAAAATGATAGTACACAGGAACAAATCAAGAGGGACTTTAAAATTTAAGTGTTAGTAATGTGCAAAAGTTCAAAGTAATAAATCTGTGTAGTCTAAGCAATACTAAAAGGAAAGATGATAGAAAACTGGCAACTCCTAAGGTGACACAAAGAAAGTAGACTTAGAGGCTGCTAGACCATATATGATATGTTGGTAGATTCAACACAATAGACAACTAGACCGGATTGGTGATTTCAAGATAAAACTAAAGTGTTCAACTGACTGTGGGCGTCCATCTTATCACTGGTTAACACAATCAACAATATTCCAATAAGGGGTAATGAGCAAGTAAACGCCACAAATGTGTGCGGATGACCATAACTAGAGCAAAGCAAAGAAAAAAATGAAAGACAAATGCAATAAAGCTAATGACTTATGTTGTTGGTGCATTTTGTGCAAAATAAAATAAGCTGCTCTAACAAGGAGATAGGTTATGTGCCTCTCTGCTGTGCGATGGCACTGACCTGAGGATAAGCATAACCTAGATATTCTAGAATTCATTGTTGTTTGCCGCCTCTCTGCTGTGCGATGGCACTGACCTGAGGACAGGCTTCTCTTTGAAAGCTCTAAGAATAGTCTCTTCTTGTAATAATACCCGTAGACCGCTCAAAAGCTCCTGAGGGATGTTGATTACCATATAAGTGTGGGATCCACAAGTGTTAGTTGAAATAATTAAACCTAAATAAGTCACCAGTCTGTGTCAAAAGTCTGTGTATGGATTTAAGTGGACAAACATACTGACAATCATTGTGGCTACATTCTCAAAGGTCCAAATCAATGTGAAAACCTAAGAGTTTCAGTATGATTTCCTTATGTTGCAACGACTCTGGATGAACATCGAGAACTTGAGCATCAAAAGGTTTTATAACGAGTCCCAAATGATTTGAATTGCCTGTATGATTCCAAAAATTGAATTGGTCCAGATGTGATCAACCTAAGTTGAAGCTATCTACTCCCGATCCAAATCCCGTAGATATCAATCTCTGGATTTATCTCTCACAAAAAGCCAAAAATATGTCTGATTATGTAATTAGTTTAAAGTCTTAAATTAGTTAGTTTGTTTTAAGTTTTAATTGAGTCAGTGTCGGGCTACATCAGGAAAATCAGAAGGAATAAACTCACTAAAAGGGTCATGTCTGAGATGACCATATGTGCTTTGAAAGGTATATAAGTCACGTCTGAGGTGACAAAGTATTTTTAAAAAGGATCACGTCTGAGGTGATCAAAGTGTTTTCTAGATTAAAAGGATCATGTCTGAGATGATCAAAAGTTCATAACGTTAATTTAACTAATATAAAAGAGTTAAAGGTAAATTGGTAAAATAGCAGAAAAATTAACTAAGTATGACCCATTCGCACGAATGGACCATACGTATGGACTAACCATACGAATGAAGTCCATTCGCACGAATGGAACATACGATTAGTCCAATCGGATGCTTAAATGCGAACGAGTGAGTCAGTCGCACGACTGAACTTCAGTCGGACGACTGGAGAAGGGCGACTGACCCAATCGCACGACTGAGTCCCACTCGCACGACTGAAAGGTGCGAATGAACTCAGTCGCACGATTGGAACTAGGGTGGATATAAATAGAGGGGAGTCGGTCGCAGAGACTCTTCATTCGCAAATCGCCCCTAATTCGCATATGTACCGTTACTCTGCCCAAATTTTCTGCTTGATTTTTCTTGCTGATTCTGTGATTCTAACGTTCGCTCATCATCGTACAGGTATTTTGAAGTTCGTTCCATCAAAATCAGAAAGAATGAAACCCTAATCGGATTAATACGACTGTGAAGTGCGAACCGCGAAGTCAAACCCTAATAACCTATTAAAACTAAGTAATATGTTAAAATTGGTTAAAATAGGTTGTTAGGGAAGAGTAGGCGACACTAAAGAACCGGTTAATTGAATGATAAAACTTATTCTGCGTAGATTTGATCTTGGGACGACTGAACAAATGAGACAGACGACTGGTCGTCCTGATGAACTTCAGTCGCACGACTGAAGGGTGCGAATCACTTAATCGCACGACTGAACCATGCGAATGAGACTCAGTCGCACGACTGGTGTAACCGCACAAGAGTTCATGCGCATGAGTCCAGTCGCACACTCAGTCGTGCGTATGAGGTCAATCGCACGTCTGAACCTCAATCGCACGATTCAGTCGCACGACTGTCTTCAGTCGTACAACCTCAGTCGCATGACAGATACTTTTATTCAAAGTTTAAGTGTTGCTTTATACTCTTAGCCAACGAAACTAACGTTTATGTTATTATGTGTTACAGATGGCGAGTAGATGGAATATGAGCACCAAGCACAACATATGTGCTCACCTGGACTTGACTTCCAGGAATGCAGCCGACTTTGCTGGCATTATTACTTTCCTACAGAGATCCAGGATCGCGTATGCTATATCTACTCCCTGCACACCGTACAGATCAGTGCAGCAGGCCTTTTGGGAAGGCGCATCGGTAGACAGATCCACCGAGCCTCACTGCATCAGGAGCTCGATTTTTGGTGAGGCTATCACTATTTCTGAGGAGGATCTGAGGATAGTTCTCCAGTTTGGAGACGATGCTGAGTGTCCCACACGTCTACACCCCCTCACGTCCGTGGATGCTTCATGAGAGCCAAGTACTCTGGGGACATCAATGCCGGGGTACTCAACAAGAGTAACCTCTGTCCCCAGTTTAAGTACCTGGCCCACGTGCTGCTGAAGTGTATAGCATCACGGAAGGGTGGATTTGATGAGCTCTCTGATCAGATTCAGAACGCTTATGCAGCGTTGGTGCTGAACCACCCGTTCAGCTTCTCCAGGATGATATTCAGCTACTTAGTGGAGAACCTCGAGGGGAAGGGGAAGGAAGGCTTCTGTATGTACCCTAGATTTCTACAGATGATCATTGATCAGAAGCTTCCTTCCCTGCCGAAGGAGAAGGAGGACGCTGTTATCCTCGAGGTCATGGACGACACGACTCTCGGCAGGATGAAGGTCTACAGGGGGAAGCAGGTGAAGCCCCCTGTCAGGAGGTTGTTTGGGCATCTGGCCCGGGTTGATTATGTGGCGCCAGCGAAGAGGAAGTGGCGCCACGAGGACAGTGACTCAGATGTGGAGCATCTTGCTATACCAGAGACAGACTCTGATGATGATGATAGCGGCGACGCCGGGGATGACATGCCTGCCCCATCTAGAGGCACAGATACAGAGATTATTCCCCCCGGGGTCAGCCACTGCCGGAGAGGTCGCAGAGATGGCCGGCTTCCATCAGGAGTTTGTCGCTGGTGACATTGAGGAGGAGGAGTCAGACGAGGAGCCCCTCACCAGGACTGTGGGAAGCAAAGTCGTTCCCACAGACCACGGGCTAAAGGTGGTTGGTGAGCACCCAAGGGACTCCTCGGAGAGAGATACTGACCCCAACTACGTTCCGGGGTCAGGTAGCAGAGTTGCAGGGGGAGCATCCACTTCCTCCGGGACTAGGAGGAAGCGGATGGCTCAACCACATGGGTTGAAGAAGAAGAAGCGTCGGTTGACCTTCGTGACTACCACCACAGCCACCACTACCACCACTACTGACATTCCACCCATCACCACAGCCACCACAGCCACTACTCCTACTACCACATCCACCACTCTACCTACCACCACCATATCTATCCCATCCATCACCAGACCATTCACCCCTACTTCACCACCATCAGCTCACCGACCCATATTCACCACAGCCACTGCCACCACCACCACACATCAGGCTGGACCGTCAGCCCAGCCCTCACAGGTACATGGATTCACTCTACCTCACATTGGGGTAGAGGAGCAGCTCTCAGCGCTTAACCGTATGGTTATGCGTCTGCTTGCTGCTGACGAGGAGAAGGCGGCGCAGATCCGCCAGCTGACCGACTTGGCTGCTGCCCAATCTCAGCAATTGGCAGAGCAAGCTCGGGTCATAGACCAGCAGAGAGTTGAGGTGTCCCAACTCCAAGATACTCAGGCTCAGTCCGCAAACGTATTGAGGAGTTGGAGACGACCAACAAGACGATCATGCTGAGGCTGAAGGGGTCGAAGGATGAGCCCCTGAAGCTAAAGGAGGGTGACGGGGATGACGGAGATGATGATGATGAAGATGAGGATGATGATGAGGAAGATGATGATGATGAGGAGACAGAAGAAGAGAGGACAGAAGGACATGATGATGATGACGAGGCAGAAGGAGGGGATGCGGCTGCATCGGCCTCTGCCTCAGGTCAGGAGCGCAGATCCAAACGTCGACAAGACCAGTCATCCACTACTTCTGCTCCTCCGAGCGACACACCACAGATTCAGGACCAAAGTACTGATTAGACGTTTTATGTATTTATTTACTTTGTACTTGAATCATGTAATGAAAAACAAATGTATTAAATGTTTATATATATTAAGTTAATATATGTCTGTTTGATTAATTACTAATGATTTATGTGTTGAATGTTTATATCAAACAGATCCAAACTTTCAAAGGGATGAGTTTGACTTTACTCCCCTTCAAATGGTCAAGACTCAGTTAACTATGATTCTTGACCTACAAGGGATAGTAAGACGGTCTGTGAGTTATACCCCTGAAGAAGGGGAGATAATTCATGACCTGTCTGATGAGCAAATAGCAGAAATGTTCAAACTCAATCCCGATGAAATGTGAAGGACGCTCCAACAGTGGACTCAACCAGTGATGAGGAACTGAACGACATTGATGAAGTTGAGATTGAAGACATCACTGCAGAAGAGTATCCTCAGTATGCTGACGCCGAGGGAAATGTGGTCCCCAATTTGGGTGAATCCCTAGTCAGTGATACTTTTGAGGTACTCAACAAGATGGAGCAAGAAGCAGAAAAGACTGAAGAAACAGCCCAAGCCTCCAATGCAGATGTAGATATTCGTAAGGCTGAATGGGCTGCCTGTTTTGAGGAAGTAAGAGCCCAGCGGGCTGCACCAAAGAGAGATGCCTACACCAAGCTCTACAAAGTCAAGAAACACCATAAGGTGTCGGGCAGGATTATCTCTTGGGCATATTTTGAAGACCTTAACGCTTATGCAGTTAAGAGGGAGCAGGGCATAGAGTACTTCAGGTTCCCACATGATCTGAAGACTCTACCTGGTTTTGAGCTCAACCAGCTGGCTAAACTAAAGCTGCTGTATGCTGACCCGAGAAAGATGTCAGGCTGGTTTGAGGCTGCCCTGAGGAAAGAGTACCACACCAGGTGGGTCAACTTCAAACCTCAACAACCTACGAGGTATATCAGACGTTCTGAAGTTGATCCCATAACTGGAAAGCCAAAGATAGTGCTGAAGTGGAGTCCCCCGAGAACAATGTCGAGAATCCCTCTCAGGGAAATGCCACAGGACTTCACTCCCACTTCAAATGGTGGTACTACGATTGGAGAACAGCTGAAGCGGTCATAGTTCTAAACAGAGAGGGCCAAATGGATACTATCAGGGTATTCGACCCAATGTGGCTAACCAACTTATCTGCTAATGATGTCTACACATTATATAAGTGGCCACTATTCTATGACACGCAAGATATTGTACAAGCCCTCCAATTCCAAAATGTCATAAGACTCTGCTTTGCTTTTAGATACACGCAGGTGTCACTAAAGAGGAGAAGTACAAGAAGTATAAGGAGGTGATGCAGAAGACAAGAGAATAGATAGATCTAGGTCCAAGGGGGAGTTTGTTGATACATGTATGTCCCTAGATCATGATTTGTAATGTAATGAACTTGTCTGTCTGAATTTGATGTAATTGTAATTGATTAATGAAATGATATGAATTGTTGTTACTTGTAATGTTTAATATTTCATTAATGAGTTGTGATTGAATTGATTGGGTTTATGAATGTTCGAATGAGTGCACATTAAGTTATATTAAATAGAACATTCAAACTTAACTTAATGAAGTTCTCATGCGGATGGCCCATGCGAATGGATCACACGCATGAATAACTTCATACGATTGAATCAATCGCACGACTGAACAAGGAGACTGGATCAGTCGTATGATTGACACATAAGATTGACTCAATCGCACGACTGAACACTCAGTCGTGCGGATGAATCAACCGCATGGTTCAATCGCACGACTGAACCATACTTATGGCCCAGTCGCACGATTGAACAATACTAACCTATAAATAGACCCAATTCGTGGGAAAACGTAAGCATTCATCCCATTACGACTCCAGACGTACCCTAGCCGTCCAGAAGCCTCCCAAATCGTTCTCCAAGTTCATAGAACACATCAGATCGGTTCCTAATCGATTTCTGACGTTGAAATCAATTCTTGATTGATTCATCGTGTGTTCTCACTGATTGGATCGCCAATCAAATAGGATTCCGCACTATTTGAGTTGGTTTAACACGCAATCACTCGGTATTTCGTTCAAATACCAGGTCCTAACACTTTGGATGTTTTGGGTTGCATCAGACTAAAGGAATCCTTACAAATTCCCCCTAGGCTGATGCTACCAAAACACTTAGAAGATCTTCAGATGTTGGTAGTCTTCAGTACAATCAAGACCATTCCTTTCTTCATTAGATGGTCAGGATCATCAAGACTCTCATAGTATCTTCTCATCTCAAAGAGATCATGCAGAGGTAAGTTGATTATGTCTTGCCAGGAGTAGACATTCTCAACACCTTGATCTCTGATAACATGCCATCTTTCTGGATTAGTAGAGTAAGTCCAGGACAAGATGGGTGTCTCAGTTGTTAGAGGAGCCACTTGCATAGGAGTTGATTGGGCTGCCTCATCATGCACTTCCTCAGGTTGATCTGATTCAGCCTGAGGTGTAGAGGTAGATGACTTTGGCTTCTTCTTCTTAGTCTTTGGTTTAGAAGCCATTCTCTTCTTCCTCTTAGATGACTTTAACTGAGATGACTGGTTGCAGCACCATGTTGATCATCAGTTTCTTTCTCAGTTGGGTGTTCCTCCCTCACAGGTTCAGAAGGAGAGGGAGTTTGACCCTGCCTTGGATCAGAAGATGAAGCTTGCTGAGGCTCAGCTGGAGGTTCTGGTTGAGGTGTCTCTTTGTTTCAAACTTGACCTCCACTTCAGGTGGGACTTGACTTGGAAGAGAGTGCAAGTCAATCAGTTCTCCACTTTTAATCTTCTGCTTGATCACCCTTATATGCTCATCCATAGTGGATAAGACATGGGGCCAAGTCTCCTTCCGGAGAATCCATATAGCTTCAAGGAAGCTCATCATTCTTTGTCTGTCAGCAGACTTCTTTGCATTCTTTTGAATGATGGCTCTTGACTTTGCAGCTTCTTCCCTTAGCTTCCTTTTGGTTGTCTTTCTTTCTTTGACTAGCTCAAGCTCAAGTTGCTTTAGGTACTCAAACTCAATGAAGTCATAGGACAGGGGAAGAAGTGCATCTGCCTGATAGAAGCCTGTGGCACTCAGGTAGTTGATCATCTTGATCCTATCTTCTTCTTTATCTACCTGAGGTTCTTGTGGAGCCACATCTTCCTGTGCAGGACTTTCTTGAACTGGAGAGAGAGTGGGAGCATGCTTGTAAAGTCTTTTCTGTCTCTTCTCCTCTTTGAATTGGAGAAGTAACCTTGCATCCTCTTTCTCCTTCATCTCTCTTGACACTTCCATGTCAGCCAGTTCATTTAACTCTTCTAAGGGGAGGGAGATGATTCATCAATATCATATTCCTGGTCTGTAAGTAGGTAATCCTGACTGCCCTTAACTCATCATCTTGAGTATTTGGTCTGGGGCAGCCCTGATTGCAGCTTGCATGAAGCTAGATGACCCAGTAGAACTTTCTCCCTTTAGCCTCCTTTTCCTCTCTCTCTCTTCCTCCTCAATTTCCTCAGAGTCATTATCCTTTTCCCTTTGTCACCAACAGACCTTTGTGACTCAGGGTGGATTGAGGCTTGGCCTTCATTGCTTGGTGTAGCTTCCATGCTCTGGCCAGAGAGAGAGGATGAGAAACACCTTCACCAGCAGGTGTCTCAGAGGGAGTTTGGACCTCTGCAGCAGTTGTTGATGATGAGACAGGGGTCTCAGGTTCTGCCACTGGGCCTTCAGTCAAGGTTTCCCCTATGAAACTAATCTTAGGGTCCACCTCAACATCCAGTTGACCGATGACATTGCCTGATTGCCTAAGTCTCCTTCTTAGAGAGAACTCTGCAAGGATCCTATCTTGGATTCTTTGAGCCAGCCTGTCAGCTTGTCTTGAATTGCTTGGATTGACAAGTGGCATGTTGACTAAATCCAGTCTTTCATAGAAGTTCAGGCTTTGGAAATGAAAAACTTCTTGTTGACCTTGAACTCTGTGAAGTATAAGGGCTCTTCTGTCATCATCATACCTCCACCTTATGATGTAGTTTGCCAGTTCCTTGTGGTGGAGATGAGACAGCCCTTGGTATACCTTCCTCAAAGAGACTCCTGATGATTGAGTCTATAGAGTCCACATTAATGTGAACTTGAGGAAGTTGCTGAGAATGCACAACAGCAAGTGAGGATGGTGAGTCCTCTATGTCCATTCTCTGTGAAGAACTCCCAGGTTCTGTGGTTGTAATAACTTTCTCCCCCTTTTTGGTAGCATCACCCACTTGCATAGGTGAGCTGGAGGATAAGTCAATCACTTCCACAGGTTCTTGTGTTCCTGGTTGAGCTCTCCTTAAAGGTCTCCCAGCTAGTTTTTCCTTTAGATATGAAATCTGAAGTTGCTGATCATTGACCCTGTTTTGTAAGGTAGTCACCTGAGATTCCAAGTGACTAACCTTAGAGACTAAATAGGAGCATGTTTTTGACAATTCTGCACCTTTAGTCTCAAATTTCCCTCATCTTCATCAGAAGAATCATTGGGGGATGAGATGATTGGACCAAAGTCCTCTCTCTCACCACCAGCTTGAGTTTCTTGGCTGCTGGTTTTCCTCTGCTCACTGGCAGCCTCAGTTGAGATGCCAGTGGGCTGAGTTGCCATGGTTGAGGTCTTAATGATGTAATCACTTTCAAAAGTGAGAGCCTCTTCCATATGGACATCCTGAACATGTTCAAAGGGTGTCCACCTCAGTAAGGTGACTGATGTGGGATAGACTGAGGAGAGTCAGAGGTACTCATCTCTCTTTGAGTAGGGGAGGAGAAGAGAGACTCATGGTACTCACTGAATCCTAAGTCTTCATCAGTATAGAAGGATAGGTTGGGAATTGGTTGGTTGAGATCTAAAGGCTGGGGATGGTAGCTGTCCCCTGAAGGTTGTTCACTTGAGTGTTGAGACTCAGAGTGAAGGCTTAAGGCTGTTGGGCTAGTGAGCTCATCAGGGTGAGCATGAGGAACCTCAGCCCTGATAGGTGAAGAAATGGGAGTGGTTTGCTCCTCAGGAGAAGTGGGAGCTCTAGTGTCCACTTCTTCCTGTAAGGTTGAGTATATGGGGGCCTGCACAGACTCAATAGCCTGAGCAGGGGTTCGTTTGGATTTTCTTTGGTAGGTGAGGGTGATTTCTGGTCTTTTTAATGGTAAGGAGAAAAGAGGTGTGGGTTCAACACTAGCTTGTGTTGCTAGGTTGTCACCTTGAGCAATGAGCTCTAACATTTTGGGGACTAGGGCTGTTTCTACCCCTGAGAAGCCTACAGTTGGCTTCTTCATTATTTTAAAGATGCCGGGCTTCATCTGTCCCAATTTAAGAATATTACTTGTTTCCCTCAACTGTGAGCCCAGTTCACAGTTGAGAATGTGTTGAACATATCTAGGAAACATGTAATACTCTAAGGAGTCTAAGTTTGCAAGTAAATTAGTATAAACAAATTGTGAATACCTGAACTTGACCCCCTGAACCATTCCATGAACTATAAAGGAGAGATCCTCAGGAATCTGGTCCCATCCACCATGCTTGTTTGATAAGCTGTGGATAACCACATGGAGCAGGTATTTCCACTTGGATGAGACCTTCCCTTTCCCGAAGGTCTTTACAGAGAAGTCTCCCTCATAGCCCATCTGCTCAAAGGAATGATTAACAGCTTCCTTTGGGAAGGACACCTCACCTTCTTCATCATCCAGCTGCAAATGTTGGTTAATGATGGCGGAGTGATGAAGATTGTCCTCCCTTGCACTGTGGCAGACAGTGCCTTCTCCCCATCCATAATGACCTCTTGGCAGGTCTTCCAGAATTCAAGCAAGTGATCCTCATATAGAGTAGGATCAATGGTCAGGGAGGTGAAATAGTTTGACAGAGTCAAGAATTGGCAAATCTCTGAGAAACTTGCATCTTTCTCAGAGCTTAACAGAGCAACTTGATTATGTTGCCTGTGAAGTTGCATGGAGAAATCTGGGTTGTTTCTGCGGTTAAGGTTGGCCATTTCAGAAGCTTAAGGGTGAAGAAAGGTAGAAAGCAAAGGCGGTTTAGAGAATTAGGTTAGAGGAATAGTAGAATTGAGGAAGATAGTGGGAAAGAGGGGGAACCGTTGGGTATTTATGTGAAAAGGGATTTGAACCAAAGTTAATGAAAGAGGATAAACTTTGAAATCCGGAAGTCGGTCCCACCTCTGAAAAAGGTAGTTTACTTTTGCTCAAAAAGTAGTTTTCTTGGAATTCGAAAAGCTTCCGAAGGTAATTTGTCTTCGGAAGTTTTAATTGAAAAAGCTTCCGAAGCTAAAATGGCTTCGGAAGATTTTCCTGAGAGTCTTGAAAATTTATGCTTCGGAAGAGAAATAAACCCTTGATGCTTTGTATAGAATGACAAAGCTTCCGAAGGTTAATTTTGCTTCGGAAGGAAAAAGTCCTTAAAATGAAATAGTGTCTGAGATAAGAATTTAAGCTTCGGAAGATGAATTTGACTTCTTCCGAAGGTAAAATCTCTTAGACAGTTATTTATTTTGAAGACATGTTTTTCTTCCGAAGATAAAATTTATCTTCCGAAGTATCAGAAAATTTTCAAGAATCTAAGGAAAGTCTTCAAAAGAATTTTACATCCAAAGAAAACATGAGCTTATGAAAGTGATGAACTAGACAACTTAGGAACACATATTTTAAGAAGAAATAATTAGAATTAGTTTTAAGAAAAAGTCTACTCAAAGTTAATCATTCCAATAGCTGATATCAGATACTTAAATCTCTGTTCATCAAAAGCTTTTGTGAACAGATCAGCATATTGTTCATCTGTATGAACTTTGACTAGTTTAATTAATCCCTTTTCATAGTTATCTCTTATTAAATGATACCTGATGTTGATGTGTTTGGTCCTTGAGTGCTGCACAGGGTTCTCAGTGATAGAGATAGCACTATTGTTGTCTATGTGGATAGGAGTCTCTTTGAAGTTAAATCCATAGTCCAGCATCTGATTTTGAATCCAAAGCACTTGAGCACAGCAGCTTGCAGCAGCAATGTATTCAGCCTCAGCAGTTGATGCAGACACACAGGATTGTTTCTTGCATTGCCATGAGACAACCCTTCCACCAAGGAATTGACATCCCCCAGATGTAGACTTTGCAGTCATGTTGCAACCACCATAATCACTATCTGTATAGGCATACAGATTGAAATTAGGATTCTTTGGATACCATAGACCAAGTGTTGAAGCACCTTTGAGGTATCTTAAAATCCTTTTCACAGTGATTAAGTGAGACATCTTAGGGTTGGCTTGATATCTTGCACAAATACATGTAGCAAACATGATATCAGGCCTGCTAGCTGTAAGATACATAAGAGACCCAATCATAGCCCTGTATAAGTGTTCATCTACACACTCCCCCTCAAGATCATGTCCAAGGGAGTGGTTTCTGGCTATGGGTGTCTTAGCAATCTTACAATCAGTCATGTTGAACCTCTTGAGTATGTCTTGAACATACTTTGACTGACTTATGAAGATGCCATCTTCAACCTGCTTCACTTGAATTCCCAGAAAGAAATTGAGTTCTCCCATTGAACTCATTTCAAATCTGTCTTTCATCAGCTTCTCAAAGTCTTTGCAGAGCTTTGGATTAGTTGAACCAAAGATGATGTCATCTACATATACTTGAACCAGCAATAAGTCATTTCCCTGTCCTTTGATGAAGAGAGTTCCATCTATAGTACCTCTCCTGTATCCATGTTTACAAGATACTCAGATAGTGTCTCATACCACTTCCTGGGTGCCTGATGCAGCCCATAAAGAGCTTTGTCAAGCTTGCAGACATAATCAGGATGATCAGGGTCTACAAAACCAGGTGGCTGTTTGACATAAACCTCTTCATCAATCACTCCATATAAGAAAGCACACTTTACATCAAGTTGAAGACCTTGAAGTTCTTGGATGCAGCAAATGCCAGGAATATCCTAACAGCTTCTAGTCTTGCTACAGGAGCAAAGACATCAGTGTAGTCAATCCCTTCTTCTTGTGTGTATCCTTGAACAACTAGTCTTGCCTTGTTCTTGATGATGATTCCTCTATCATCCTTCTTATTCCTAAAAACCCATTTGGTTCCAATGGTAGTCTTCCCATGAGGAAGAGGACAAAGGTTCCAAACTTTCTGCCTTTTGAATTGAAGCAGCTCTTGTTGCATAGCTTCAACCCAACTTCCATCCTTTAGAGCTTCATCAACTTTCTTTGGCTCTATCTGAGATAAGAAACAAGAGTGAAGACAAACATTTGCTTCATGGGTTTGTCCTCTTGTTCTTACCCCTGTGACAACATCTCCAATGATGTTTGTGGTGGGGTGAGACTTGTGGATCCTTAGCTGAGGGATCACAGCAAGTTGCTGAGAAAGATCCAAATTTGAGAAATTTAGATCTGGTCTGGAAGATTCACCCTCCACATTATCACACTTATCAAGATTAACTTGATCCAATGAGTGTGTGACATCATTGATGTTGTCATCTATGGTATGGTTATTAGCATCAAGAAATTCCTGATCACTATCACCATCACCATTGTTGTCTTCTACAATTGAGGTGTCTTTATCTGGTTGAGAAGCCTCTGAGCTGGAATTTGAAGGCATACCAGATGTATCAGCTGAATTTGTCATTGTTGTGCTGATAGAAACCTCATTTGCTGAAGTAGTTCCAACTGGAGCTGAAGATGTATGAGTTGAGGTCTTCCTAGCTCAAATCTTGGATCAGGATCACCTGTATTTAAATTTTCTGCAGATCCTGAAACATGCTCACAAGATTTGTTAAAACAGTTGGTAACTAAATCAAGATCAAACAGCCAATCCGGACCAGAACCAGCCACACAGGGTGTGTGCTCATTGAAAGTCACATTGGCTGACTCCTCAACAATTCTAGTTCTGAGATTGTATACTCTATAAGCTTTAGCTTGGGAAGAGTATCCAATGAAGTGTCCATCATCTGATTTCTCAGCAAACTTGGCAATTTGATCTTTGGTATTCAAGATGGTGCAGGGACATCCAAATGACCTGAGAAAACCAATGAAAGGTTTCCTCTTGTGCCAAAGTTCATAAGGAGTCTTACCATGTGTCTTAACTACTAAAACTCTGTTTTGCACATAGCAAGCAGTATTAACTGCCTCTGCCCAGAAGGTGATGGGCAGTTTAGAGTCAGACAACATAGTTCTTGCAGCTTCAATAAGTGTCCTGTTTCTCCTCTCAGCAACTCCGTTTTGCTGAGGAGTCCTGGGAGCACTATATTGTCTTGTAATACCTTTTTCATCACAAAATGTATCAAGGATTTGGTTCTTGAATTCAGTTCCTTGATCACATCTTATGGTTTTGACCTTGTGATCACATTGATTCTCAACTTTTAAGATGAAATTCTTCAGAATCTCAGGGGTTTCATCCTTAGTTCTAAGGAAGAAGACCCAAGTGAATCTTGTAAAATCATCTGTGATCACCAAACAGTAAGAGGTCCTTCCTAAACTCATTACACTGGTGGGGCCAAAGAGATCCATATGTAACAAGTGTAGGGGAGTAGTGATGGAGTTCTTTTCCTTAGGCTTGTGAGATACCTTGTGTTGCTTCCCTTTCAGGCATGCAACACAATGATCATCACTTGTAAACTCTTTCTTTGGCATTCCAGTTACCAGATCATGTTTAATTAATTTATTCATGTTCTTAAAGTTTACATGGCACATTCTTTTATGCCATAGGAAAGACTCATCACTATTTGCTTTAGATAGAAAGCATGAAACTTCTCCAGAGGGAGATGTTTCTTGCAAATCCATCTTGTACATGTCCCTTTCCTGGGCTCTGAGCAGATATGCTCATGAGGAATGACCACTCCAGGCTTGAGAACAATGCACTCATGCTCAGTAAAGAGCATGTTATGACTCTGATCACAAAATTGGGATACACTCAGAAGATTGTACCCAAGCTCCTTAACAAAGTTTACCTTCTCAATGCTGAGCTTACCATTTGTGACCTTGCCCCTTCCAGAAATGTAACCACCTTCATCTCCTCCAAAAGCAACTGGTCCTCCATCAATTCTCTCAAAATTATGGAGTAGAGACCTATTGCCTGTCATGTGCCTGGAACAGCCACTGTCAATTATCCAGACATTCCTGTTTGTCTTGAGCTGTTCCTGCACCAAAGAAATGATTAGTTACATTTGGAAACCAAGCCTTACTTGTCTTGGGCTCATTAAGTGTAATAGAAGGTAATGCAACAGTAATAGATCCTATGGTTGTACTATGGGGGATCTTCAGCTTTTTGATGGAGAAACTTCAGTCATTTGGTCTTTCTTAGACTTCCACACCACCTTTGGAGTCTTGGACTTGACCTTCAAAACCTTAGAAGCTTTTGGACTTCACAAGTTTTGATGACTGAACCTTCGGAAGATTCTACAGTCACTGCAGCAGACTTCAGTGCTTCGAAGAACTCCTTTCTTCCGAGACCAACTTTGCTTCCGAAGGTAATTTTCCATTTACCTTCTCTTTGATTTGGAGCTTCCGAAGGAAACAGACTTTCCTTCCGAAGCTTGAGACTTCTTGAGACTCTTTGAAGTCTTTGTATTGTCATGTGGACAGTACTTTTAGGATTGTATGGGCAATCCTTAGCAATGTGAGAAGTACTTTCACACATGACACATAACATTTTCTTCTTCAAAGGAGTCTCCTTTTGAGAGCAAGACTGGCTTTGGTCACATCCCTTCTCCACCTTCATCTTGGTAGATGTTGAGACAGTTCTTTTGGGCTGTGAACTGTTCTTGGAGTTTGATGGTCCCAGGCTGTGCAGCAGTGGTACACAGCAGCTCAGTCTTCTTCTTTGCACTGAGATGATTTGAACATGAACCAGGACTCTTAGCTGAGGAGTCTTGGTTGATGTCTTCAGTCCTTACTACTTTGAAACCTGCAGAATAAAACTGTGTTTCTGCTTCGCATCAAAAGTTCCGTTTGATTTCTTGAGCCTTCTTTGCTTTCCTTTTGCTCTTCCTGATCAAGTTTTTTCTCCTTGGATCTTGGTCATCTTCACAAGTTTGATCTTCTTCTCCTCAGAAGATAGTGGCCCTTGGAAGAATCCTCTTCTTCACTCTTCTCAGAGGAATTCTTCACTATCACTTCTTCATCATCCTCACTTATAGGATCTATGAGAGGAAGCTCATCTTCACAAGTTCCACACCTAGGAGATCTTACAGACAAGATTGTGTGTGGAGGAGCTATCTCATTTGATCCCAGTCCCTGTCTATTTTGATAGCACACTTTGTTGTGCAGGGATGAGGATATCATGTTCTTGAAGGTCTCTTCTTCAAGAACACTCTTCTCTGCCTTGGCTTTGCTGATCACAAGCTCAGCCTGGCACTCAGTCAACTTAGTTATGAGATCTTGGATCTGAGTTCTAAAATCTGTATGTTCATGTTTTAGTACTGAAATGGTTTTCTCCAAGTCCTCTATCTTTAACTTGTAATCATTTTCAGACTTTCTAAAATCAGATTTTAATATGTTTAATGACTCAAGATCAGATCTCATCTCTAAGTTGTAGGACCTGTATCTATTTACTTTAGCAATGCATTCAGGAGTACAGAGATGTTCCAATACCTTGGCTTCATCATGGTCAGCCATCAGTGCTTGGTTTGGAGAAGCATCTTCCACCTGAAACTCCAGTCAAAGCCTCCCTCTTCAACAGCAACAGCAGCATGTTGCTTTGGCTTCTCAGTCTGAGGGGCTTTGTCAGTGTAGTTTGGTCTGGGTTGTGTTTGGCCCCCATTTGCTTTAGGTGCCTTACACTCCCTAGCAAAGTGGCCCATAAGGTTACAGTTGTAACACTTAACTTTGCTTTTATCCAGCCCAAACTTTCCACTGGTAGCATTGCTTGGAAATCTTCTTCCTGTTCTCTTGTAGAACTTCTTGGCTCTGTGAGTGAGGAGAGCCATCTGCTGAACTATCTCCATGTATTCCAGGTCATCTGGATGGATACAGTCCAGGTCTTCAAGAGTGAAGAGATAATTCCCACAGCTTTCATCAGTAGACACAAAGGCTTGAGAAGAACTTGTCTCTTGGAATGGGCTTCCTTGAGTAAAGTTCTCCCTTGGTGTCTCCGGGAAGGTGATGAAAGGACCCTTTTGTGAGTTGTCAGGGTAGCATATGAGATGATGTTGGGGTTCTATGCTGTCCCTTTCAACCACATGAAGGGCTGAACCCATTTGATTGTTGGAGTTGCCAGATGAACCTTGCATGTTCATCTCCATCTGGTATCCACTGAGAATCCCATACAACTCTGTCAGAGTAAGAGTTTAAGGTTCTCAGTCCTCTTGATCACCACACAATAGTGTGTCCATTGCCTAGGAAGTGAGGACATGAACTTCCTTACAATGTCCCTGTTCTCAAGAGGAACTCCTCCATCCACTAGGGTATCCACAATCTCAACATACCTGAAGTATTGTTGGTCATGGTTTCACCTGCTTTGAAGGTGAAGTTTTCAAACTGCTGCTTCAGAAGATCTTTCTTGTTCTCCTTGGCTTCAGAGGAGCCTTCATACATCAGCTTCAGTGCATCCCACAGCTGTTTGGCTGTCTTGCACTTCTTAAACCTCTGTATACAGAGTTTGGGAGAGCAGTCTGAAGAGCAGTCATGGCCTTCCATCAATCTCTACTCTTTTTCTATCTTCATCTGAGTAGTTGGCACATCTTTAGGAATCATACCAGCACCAGTAGCAGAGGGGGTGCTGGGTATGAAAGGTCCATTCTCAACAGATTCCCACATTCTTGAATCAAGAGACCTGATGAAGCCTTCCATTCTCATGCACCAGGTGTCAAAATCATCAAGAGTGATCAGTGGGGATTTGTTCATGGTTCCAGTCTCCATATCAGTCTTTGAGATGGAAGCCATTTGAAAAGTTTAGTTTTTGTGTGTGTGAGGGATCTTAAGATGGTTAGATCTTATATCAAGAGCCTGGAAAGCTCTGATACCGCAACTGGATGTTGGGTGGACCCTAAGATTAGTTTCATAGGGAAACCTTGACTGAAGGAACCAGTGGCAGAACCTGAGACCCTGTCCATCATCCCAACAACTGATGCAGAGGTCAAACTCCCTCTAAGACACCTGCTAGTGAAGGTTTTCTCGGCCTCTCTCTGGCCAGAGCGGAAGCTACACCAAGCAATGAAGGCCAAGCCTCAATCCACCTTGAGTCACAAAGGTCTGTTGGTGACAAAGGGAAAAGGAAAATGACTCCTGAGGAAATTGAGGAGGAGAGATAGAGAGGAAAATGAGGCTAAGGGGAGAAAGTTCTACTGGGTCATCTAGCTTCATGCAAGCTGCAATCAGGGCTGCTCCCAGACCAAATACTCAAGATGATGAGTTAAGGGCAGTCAGGATTACCTACTTATAGACCATGAACTATGATATTGATGAAATCATCTCCCTCCCCTTAGAAGAGTTAAATGAACTGGCTGACATGGAAGTGTCAAGAGAGATGAAGGAGAAAGAGGATGCAAGGTTACTTCTCCAATTCAAAGAGGAGAAGAGACAGAAAAGACTTTACAAGCATGCTCCCACTCTCTCTCCAGTTCAAGAAAGTCCCTGCACAGGAAGATGTGGCTCCACAAGAACCTCAGGTAGATAAAGAAGAAGATAGGATCAAGATGATCAACTACGTGAGTGCCACAGGCTTCTATCAGGCAAGATGCACTTCTTCCCCTGTCCTATTGACTTCATTGAGTTTTGAGTACCTAAAGCAACTTGAGCTTGAGCTAGTTAAAGAAAAGAAAGAACAACCCAAAAGGAAGCTAAGGAAGAACTACAAAGTCAAGAGCATCATTCAAGATGCAAAGAAAGTCTGCTGACAGACAAAGAATGACGAGCTTTCTTGAAGCTATATGGAATTCTCCGGAAGGAGACTTGGCCCCATGTCTTTATCCACTATGGATGAGCATATAAGGGTGATCAAGCAGAAGATTAAAAGTGGAGAACTGATTGACTTGCACTCTCTTCCAGTCAAGTCCCCACCTAAGTGGAGGTCAAGTTGAACAATAAGAGACACCTCAACCAGAACCTCCAGCTGAGCCTCACAAGCTTCATCTTCTGATCCAAGGCAGGGTCAAACTCCCTCTCCTTCTGAACCTGTGAGGGAAACACCCAACTGAGAAGAACTGATGATCAACATGGTGGCTGCAGACCAGTCTTCTCATTAAAGTCATCTTAGAAGAAGAAGAGAATGGCTTCTAACCAAAGACTAAGAAGAAGAGCCAAAGTCATCTACCTCCTACACCTCAGGCTGAAAATCAGATCACTGAGGAAGTGCATGAGGAGCA